>ML682181.1:1289790-1352712 GCA_007922195.1 Podocnemis expansa | reverse complement strand
TCGTGGGGTCCCTTCCAACCCTATGATTCTATGATTCTATGAATGAGCACAGAGCTGATATCAGAAATCAAAGAACAAAGAAACCAGTTGCTGAGCACTTCCATCTTCGTAATCACTCGATGATGGATTTGTTAACGACTGTCGTTAGAGATGTACCTGGGACATCAAGACTCCAAAGAGAAACAGCTGAACTCGAATTAATATGCAAACTAAATTCTGTGAAAGCAGGACTCAATCGAGATTATGGGTTCTTTTCACATTACAAAGGGTAATTTGACTTCAGGCTTCCCATTCTTTAAGGCTGTAAACTGCTCTGATTTGCTGTTACTTTATGACCTGATCCTATGTTTTACACCCCCTTGCATTTAGTTTCATTCCTTTCTGTAAGTTCACCCATCTTCGAAGCATCTGAGGAAGTGGGATCTTCTCCCACGAAAGCTCATGCAAAAAATAAATCTGTTAGTCTTAAAGTGCCACACAACTGCTTGTTGTTTTTTTACTGGACTAGACTAACACGGCTATCCCTTTGGAAACTTTTATTTTCAAATTGACTTGTTGTGTGTTCTGGGTGTGCCCCTTGTTTGCAGGGCCCTGGGAGGTGTTGCTGTACACCTCCTGGTTCTGCTGGCTGCCCTGGAGCTGGGAGTGTACTGTGGTATGCCGGATGCTATCAGTTTGGCTGCGTGTGTGAATGTGTGTGCGAGTCTCCGAAGGTGTGCTCGCTCACAATTACACCTTGCTCAGATCTCTAGTGGGAACTCAGTTATGCCAGTGATCTAGAGCCCAGCTTGGATCTTAAGCAGGGACTGAGTTAGCCTGGTGATCCTAAGCTGAGGTGCACCTTTGGTTAACACTTTGAATTATCTTTGGCTCAAATCTCAAGTAAGGACTCAGTTAGTTTAGTGATTTGGAGCCGAGGTGTACCCTGTGTGCAAGAGGTAAATTGAGCCAACACTCATGATCGAGGAAACCAACACGACCATGGATCTTTGTAGAAATGAAGATGCCAGTCTAGACTTTATTGCAAGGTAGCACTTTGGCAAAGAATCCATATCAACAGATTTGTTGGCAGCATTGGTGTTCTCAATGCAATGGAACAGCTCAACTGACAGCAGGACTCATTGTCACCCTCTCGGCTGCACGATGTCTGAGCTGTACGGTTCCTACTTTTATACTTTATCTGCCTTTACATTAATTGATCTGTGCACCCCTTCTTTGATGCCACCCCTTAATTTGATGGGTCCCTAGGCATCACCATCCATCATGGTGTCATGATTTGGCCAAATCTCTGCTTTGCACAAGTCACTTATGCACAGCATACCTCCTTATCTCTTTTGACATGAGACCAGGCTAACACCACCTTTCTCCAAGTATATTCTCTCCAAGCACATTCTCATCTTTATCCATATTATTGCAGTTTCAGCTTATTTTGTGCCAATTTTGATGAGGTTATCATGGTCCCTTCAATTCATGCCGAGTGTGTGTGCCATTCAGGCACAGTTTCCTGGATTACTTCCTTGGGCCTTGAGCCAATAGCTAGACACTTATACTTATCTTTCTTACCCTTTTACTTTCTCCTACATGTATAACCTCATCTCCCCAAAGGCCAAAAGATTCATTATCTTCTGGTGGGTCCAGGCTGGGGCCCACTTTCTTCCCTGGCCTTGGTGCTGGCTCCGAGTCAGCATGTCTGCAGATGGCAGTCCAGGCCAGCTCTGTGCAGCAGAGTGGTCAGGACTTCCTCCTGCCCTGTCATTGGCTGGAAATTTGCCCTGCACTGATTGGCCAGGGTAGGCTCTTCCTGGTGGCCAAAGGAGTGTGGGGGCTGGCCTGGAGGCCATTGAAGTTGACATAACTAGCTTTGTTTACTTAAATGGACTTAATAAAGTCAAAGGAACCATTAAGTCAACTTTGAAAGGACGCTTTATTAAATCAACTTAAGCAAGCACTTAAGTTGACTTAGCACATGCCAAATGTGGCCATGGAGTTTCTTAAGTCAACTTAAGGGAGTTTAAGTGGACTTAAGCCCCTAGTGGAGACATATCCTTTGAGTCTATCAGTTTTAGTCCAGTTTTCTAATCCTTTCATAATTTTTCTTAACTTTACTATAACTACTGTCTGATTTATCAGTCCTTAATTTGTGGACACCAGAACTGGACACACTATCCCAGCAGCTGTCACACCAGTGCTAAATACAGAGCCACGATAACCTCTCTGCTCATTCTCCAGATTCCCCTACTTATAACTGCTTCATCACATTAGTTTCTCTGGCTTCAACATCACACTGGGTCAAGTGTTCAGCTGATTACCCATCAGGAACCCAAGTCTTGTCAAGGTTGACTTCCCAGGATGGAGGCCCCCACCCTGTATCCATTGATCCTAGATGTATGTTTTTATATTTAGTCATATTGAAATCATGTTATGAAGGCACAGAGAGTTGGAGTGAGATGCCCAAAGTTACAGAAGACTTCTGGAAAAGCATGGATCTGAAACAGTGCTATGGATAGAACTTTAACCTTTGACCCATCCTTCCTTTAGCTAGTGACAGGGGTTGAAGCAACTGGGAGCTCAGCTACAATATCAAACTGTCTCTTAGTAAATAGGCTGTCCTTTGCCCTGACCATCCAAGATCCCAGGGGCCTTTACTGGACATGAGTTGGGCTAAATTCATCTTTCTTGAATATGCATCACCAGGATTTTATACAAGTGTTCCAGAGGAGCACTTCCAGTGCCTTCTATGGTTGTAGTAAAGCATCCTTGTCCCACCTAATGAACTCTAGTCATGTGTCTTGTCCACAGCGGAATCACATAGTTGGCTCAAAATCATCCTGGGACTGATTAAAATGCCCAGCTCATTCTCCTCCTCCCCTGGTTTCCAAATAACCCTCAGATAGATAGATAGATAGATAGATAGATAGATAGATAGATTTAAGGAGGTGACTTTACTTCTGTACATGGAAGTGGGGACACCAACTCTGGAATATTCCCTTTCATGTCCAATGTCCAAAATGTATTTTTACTAGAAGTTAAAAATGAAGAGGGTGCAGAAAGAGCCACAAAAATGACTGAAGAGCTGAAAAAAAAAAGCCTTAGGGTAAGAGACTTGAAGATCTGCAACTGTCTAGCTTATCCAAGGGCAGAAGGAGCACTGATATTATTATAAATGTGCAGGCACCTTCATGGGGATGTAATACTAGGTTTTAAAGGGCTCTTTATTTTACCAAGGAAAGGTGTAACAACAAGCTATGGCTGTAAACTGAAGGAAGGCAACTTATATATGGAAATTAAGCACAGTTTTTAACAGTGGTGCAACCACCACAGTGTATATGCACAGCTCATTGCTAGGAAAGAAGCTCACACTTCAAGCTCTAGTATCACTGATTCTAAGTGAAGTTTAAGCACAGTGGCTGAGAATGGTCTTAGCTTTTTGTTTGTTTGTTTGTTTGTTTGTTTGTTTTGGGAGAGGGAAATAAGCATGAGGGGACAGAAAAATTCCAACCAGCAGCTCAGCTTCCAAATTTGAGCTTGCTCAACTAGAATCCCAGAAGGAAGAAAGAGAACAAGAATTTATAACGTGGAAAACAGAAATAAGGCTTAAAAAAAAAATAAAAAAAAATAAAAAAACAGCTGAGGCCACGGTAACTGAGAAAGCTGCACACTGATGTGCCTTGGAGTTAAACCAGCAAGAGACACTTTCTGCCAGGGGATGTGGCACACAGGTGAGCATTGGAGGTAAAGCAGCAAGAATTGACTTTTGCTGCAGTCAAAGAGGATGCAGAGAGAGGCATAGAGGGAAAGGAGAAGGAGAGGACACACCACCTGGGGATTGTGGAGAAACATGGGGACATCCAAGATATTCTTGTGTCCCAGGATCTTCTTCCATGCCTAAAACATCCAGCTTTGATGAACTGTGTCCTGCTTACAAAGAGACAGAGTGCACCAAGGATCACGCCTCTATGTTTGAAAAGCTCTGTGCGATGCATTGGCTTCCTGAGGAACAGAAAGTTTCCACTCTCATAAGGAATTTGTTGGGTAAAGCTTAGTCTGGATTTACTGTTATGCCAATTGAAGAGGCTTTAAGATAGTTGCCTTACAAAGTCACCAGATTACACCTGTTATGTACAGAAAAAAGTTTTGACATCTTAAGAGGGATGCAGGCATGGCCCTTAGCGGATATGCTTATAAGTTGTGTAATGTGTTAAACAAGTGGATCAAGGAAAAGGGCGTTTACAGATATAAACAGCTTCTTGACTTCATAGCTCATGAACAATTTCTAAGTAGTCGTGCAGATAATGTGGAAAATGGCCTGTGAGAAAAAAGAGTTAAAATCTGCAACAGAGATGACTGTGATTACTGATGCTGGTGAGGAAGCATGGATGGCTATAGACCATAAACCTCAGATGGAGGGGAAGAAACTTAGTTCTAAATGGGGATCTCATTTTACCCCAGTGAGGAAGGCGGAGACTGGAAAGGCAACCAATTAATGCCCATGGGCCTTGTCTCCCCTAGAAAATCTAATATAGCTGACCTATGAAGAAAAAGAAGGGTCTGAGAAAATTTTACAATTTCAACTCCACAGAGCATTTGATTAATCAGTATCTGGGGCTGAAAAGAGTTAATTTTTACCCAGCATACAGAGATGTACCCAATATTGACATAGTGGACTATGTTGGGCTTGGTGATGGGAGTGAGACAATGGATTTATTAAAGAAATCAAGATAAAAGGCAAGGAGGCTATATGGTGGTTCGACTCAGTTGTTCCAATTTCTTTCGTCTGGCCAGCTTGGATCTTACAGCGATATGTTACCTTGCCAGAAGCTAGGCATCCAAAGGTGTAAAATCCATATACCCATGAGTAAAGTGAATGTATAGTGTGAATACTTAGGAGGTAATTTATGAATGAAGGTTTTGAATGAGATCTCCACTGAATTCTTGACTGGGAATGACTTCCCACAAGTGGCTAAGTCTGTCAGCATGGTGAGCTTCAACAGCCAGAAGAACCATGATGAGAGCCCTGAGGGTGGGGGCTAAGGCACCAGAGACTGCAGTCAAGTAGGTGGGTGTCAGTGAGCTGCAAAACCAGTGTGAGCTCAGTGACCAGGCTGAGGAAGGTGCTTCTTCTCATCCACAGGTTCCTCAGCCAGTGGTCATCATCCCAGGTGGTGAGAATGCTCTGATGCCACCAGTCACTGCTTGTATCCCATGCCCATTTTCCAAAAGGGCACCTGTGTTAGTCTAGTCAAATAAATAAATAAATAACAAGGAGTCCCATGGCACATAAAGACTAATGGATTTATTTTTCACCTGAGCTTTCATGGGTAAAAATCCCACTTTTAAAGATGCTTTGAAGATGAAGGAACTTACAGAATGGAAAGAAAATAAATGCAAGGAAGTGTAAAACATAGGGTCAAGTCATATAGTAACAGAAAATCAGAGCAGTTGTTAAGATTCAAACATAGGGAAGGGTGAAGTCAATTACCTGTTGTAATGGCCAAAGAAGCCATAGTCATGATTTAGTTCTGCTGTCAGGCAATCTAATATGCATATTAATTCCAGTTCAGCTGTTTCTCTTTGAAGTCTTGATGTCCTAGTGACGTCCCTGAGTATGGTCATTAACAAATCATTTACAGAGTGATTAAAAAGATGGAAGTGCACAGCAACTTTTTTGTTTTGTTTTGTGTTTTTGATTTCTAATGTTAGTTTTGCATTCATTTCCTCTTTTGCACAGAGATCATCCTGTTTGTCCAATGTATAAGGTGTTGGGGCATTTCTGGCACATGATGGCATAGATCACATTAGTAGATGAGCAGGTAAATGAGGCTTTGATGAAGTAGCTGGCTTCATTAGGACCTATGATGGTATTTTTTGTGCAGATATGTGGGCAAAATTAGCAATATGGTTTGTTGCAGGAGTGTGTGGCTATTTTAATGTTTCTGTTGTTAGGTCTATAGTTGCTGATGAGTATCTGTTTAAGGTTGAATGGCTGTTTGTAGGCGAGTAGAAGTCTGTCTCCCAAGGCTTGAGAGAGTGAGGGATCATCTTTCAGGACAGGCTATAGGTCCTTAATGATCTGTTGTAGAGGTCTGACTTGAGAGTTGTATATGGTGACTAGTGGTGTTCTCCACACAGGAGATCCACTTTCTGGACACTACAGTACAAATGAGGGATGGGCACATCAACACCATTCTGTACCGAAAACCTACTGACCGATATAGTTATCTACATCCCTCGAGCTTCCATCCTAAACACACGACACGATCCATTATCTATAGAATCTATACAGTTTTGAGAGCAGGGCAAGATTTGTAATGCATCTGTAAACTCTTGGGTTGTAGCATATGCCTGGAGAGTCACTAATATAATTCCCATTTTCAAGAAAGGGAATGGAAAATGATCCAGGTAACTACAGGCCTGTTAGTATGCCCTTAATAGTATGCAAGGTCTTGGAGAAAATTTTGAAGAAGAAAGGACTTAAGGATATTGAACACAAAAATAAGTAGGATAAAGTACAATGTGGCTTTACAAAAGATAGATCATGCCAGATCAACCTGATCTCCTCTCCTGAGAGGCTAACAGATTTTTTCAGATAAGAGGAAATGTGGTGGACTTAATTCACCAAGAGTTCATCAAGGCGTCTGATAACAGTTCCACATAAGGAACTATTAGTTAAATTACAGAAGATGGGGATTAAAATGAGTTTAGTAAAATGGATAAGGAATTGGTTAAAGGGGAGGCTACAGTGGGTCCCATTGAAGGATGAACTATCAATGTGAAGGGAGGTTGCCAGTGGAGTCCCTCAGGGATTGGTCTTGGAACGAATCTTATTTAACCTTTTTGTTACTGACCTTGGAACTAAAAGTGGGGATATCCAATAAAGTTAGTGGATGACACCAAGCTGGGAGGTATTGCCAATAGAGAGAGTAATCAGGATAACATGCAAAAAGATCTGGGTGACCTTGTAAACTGAAGTATCAGGAATAGGATGAAATTTAATAATGGGACATGCAAGACCATGCATTTAAGGACAAATTACTAGAATTTTTCCTACAAGTTGGGGACGTATCATTTGGTACAGACTGAGGAAGAGAAGGAGATGGGTGTGCCATTTGATCACAGGATGACAATGAGCTGGCAATGTGATGTGGCTGTTAAAAAAGCAAACACAGTTCTAGGATGTATCAGTAGAGGTATTTCAAGTAGAGACAGGGAGGTGTTAGTGCTGCTGCTGTACAAGGCACTGGTGAGTCCCAATCTGGATTAGTATGTCCAGTTCTGGTCCCCCATGTTCAAAAAGGATGAATTCAAATTGGAACAGGTGCAGAGACAGTCTGTGAGGGTGGTCTCTGGAGAGGAAAACCTGCTTAATGACAGGAGACACAAGGAGTTTGGTGTGGTTAACCTAACCGAAGGAAGTTTGAGGGGTGATATGACCACTATCAATAAATATATCAGAGGGATAAATATCAGGTAGGGAGAGGAACTATCTGAGTACAGCACCAGTATGGACACTAGAACAAATAGGTGTAAGCTGTCCATCAGGAAATTCAGGCTTGAAATTAGATGCAGGTTTCAACCATTAGAGGTGTAAAGTTCAGGAATAGCATTCCAAGGAAAGATGTGGGTGCAAAAAATATAACTGATTTCAAACCTCAGCCTGATAACTTTTTTGGAGGGGATGGTATGATGCTATGGCCTACTTTGGAAATTGACTGATATTTCAGCTTCGGCACTGGTGGTGGATATGCAAGTCACATAAGAAGGGAAGGTATATGGGGTGAGTTCTGAGTTATTACTGAAAAGTGTTTTTTGGGTAACTGGCTGTTGAGACTTGCCAACATGTCAGGGTTTAAGTGATCACCATATTTGGAGTTGGGAAGGAACTTTCCCCCAGGGCAGTTTGGATAAGAGTCTAGGGGTTTTTCATCTTCCATTGTAGCATGGTTTACCTACCGGTGAATTCTCTTAATCTTAAAGTGCTTAAATCTTGATTTAAGGCTCTTTTAAATAACTCAGTCAAGGGTTAGATGCTTTCCTAGAGTAGATGGCTGAGGTCTTGAGGTCTGCATTGTGCGGGGGGTCAGACTGGATGATCATATTGGTCCCTTCTGACTTTAGAGTCTATGGCTATGTCCAAACATAGGGTGTTCTTTCAAAATAAGTTATATCAAATTGACTCATTTTGAAATAAAGCCCTTATTTTGAAACAAGTTTATTCAAAAAATTCAAAAGTCAAGTCGAAATAAGGGAAAAGCTGGAATTGAAATAGCATGTCCAAACACAAGACTTGCCATTTCACTTTAAAGGAAGGGAACCATGGGAGGTGTGGCGACATGGCCCCCTCCGTGAGCCATGTTGGCAGCCATGTTGCCAGCCAATCCTATAAAAGCTGGTACCGACCTCACTTGCCTGTCCATTCTGTTAGCAGTGCACTGTGAAATGCAGACATGGACTCTGCCCAGCTGCCTAGCCAGCGCCATGCAACAAATAGACCCTCTTCCCGCCTGCAGAATGTCCTGCTGATGAGGGACACTCTGCTTGCAGACCCTGATGGTGCCCAGCCTGTGCCCCAGGCTATCATCCATTTGGGCCACAAAGCAGAGCTACTTCCCCTGCCCCCTTCTGTGCCTCACCAGGTCTGGGCCCAGGCAACCAGCCTAGACTGGTGGGAGCAGGTAATACTCCGAACCTGGGAGGGACAACCAGTGGCGGAGGAATTTCCACATGAGCAGGGCCAGCTTCAACCTCCTGGTTGCAGAACTTGCCCGGCTGCTGCGCTGAAGAGACACCACCATGAGGCCTGCTATCCCTGTGGAGAAAAGAGCAGCCATCTCTCTGCGGAAGATGGCCACTCCAGAGTCGCACAGGTCTGTGGCGCACCTTCTCAGAATTGGGAGGTCCACCACTGGGAACATTCTGTTAGAGGTCACCAGGACCATCAACAGGATCCTGCTGCAATGCTTGGTCACTCAAGGGGGGCTGCAGGACACCATTCCCAGCATGGCTGCCCTGGGCTTTCCCAATTGTGTGGGGATCCTGGACATGACACGCATCCCCATGCCAGCCCCAGAGCACAGAGCTGTGCAGTACTGCAATAGGAAGGGGTATTACTCTGTCATCCTGCAGGCTCTTGTGGACCACCAGGACATTTTTCAAAACTGTTACGTGGGATGGCCAGGGAGGGCCCATGATGCCAGGGTCCTCCTTAACTCTGTCCTGTACCAGGGCATGGAGGCGGGCACCTTCTTCCCCCCTCATAACATCAATGTTGGGGGAGTAGAGGTGCCAGTCCTCATTGTTGCAGACACTGCCCATCCCCTGCGTCCATGGCTCATGTGGCCATATGCAGGGCCCCTCACTCCCTGCTGCCAGTTTTTCAACCTCCAGCTGAGCTGCTGCCGCCAGGTAATCAAGTGTGCATATGGCCACCTGAAGGCACACTGGAGGTGCCTCCTTCTGCACCTCCACCTTGTGGAGAGGACAATGCTGCAGGTCATCAGCACATGTGTGGGCTTGCACAACTTCTGTGAGGTGCAGGGTGAGACTGTTGCCACTGCATGGGATGCTGAGGCACAACTCCTTGCCGTGGACTACAAGGAACCTAGACCTGTGCCCCCTTGGGAGCAGCCGTCACAGAGAGCTGTGGCAGTTTGGGATGCACTGATGAACGCCTTTGCCATGGAGGAACTCTAAGGGCCAGGCCTGCCCTGCCCCACACCACCCTCTCCCCCATTTGCCCACAGCCAGCCCCCACCCTTCCACTAACACTGTGAACTACCCCCAGTAAAACCACTCACAACCAATAATATGTGTTTAAAACTATTTATTTAGCAGCACAGGGGTTGGGGCAGGGAAGGGCTGGGGAGGGTTAGGGGATGGGGAAATGTGGGGGGAGTCTGGAGGGAGGGCCTGCAACTTGGAGGGGGTGACTGGAGAAGGGGGTTGGGGAGTCTGAGTGGGAGGGGAGTTCTTAGGTGGGGCCTGTGGGAGGGTTGGGGGGTGGTGGTGTTCCCTGTCGCTGCCCGCAGCCGCCCCGGGTCTAGGGTCACCTCCAGGAAAGGCCAGTTGGAGGATCTCCGGCATCAGCTGGAGGGACCATGTGCTCCACCAGCTGGCAGACACTGCTGGCCAGGTCCTCGACTGCCATCGTCAGTCGGTCACCGAGGTCCTCAATGGCCTGTACCTACTGCTCCAGTGCAGTGACCACGTGGTCATCTGCAGCCACTGCCTGTTGCAGTAGGAGGAGGGCAGAGTCCTGGCGCCTGGCCTTCTCTTGGTGCTATGCCTGGGTGGATGCCTCCATCCGCTGGCTAAGGTCATTGAGGGTCTGCAGAATCTCCTTGCACATCTGGAGGGCCCTCCTCCTTCTCCTCAGTGGTCTCGGGGTGCCAGGTGAGCTCGCTGGTGGTGCACGGTGGGCAGCTGGGCGACATACTGGAGGGAAGCAGAAAACACAGTTGGCCCCTGCTGCCTGCTGGCCTTGCCTGCGTGCAGCCTTTCTGCAGGGCAGACCTCTGCCCTGACTGTCAGCAGGATTCAGGATCCTGTGGGGCATTGCCCTTGGGTAGGGCTATCAGATCCCAAAGCCTGGAAAGAAGGACAGGGAAGTACAAAAAAGAGGACATTGGAGGACACATGGGAGAAAATGTAGTATGATTGTAATATTCTTCGGTTTTTAGGGGGCTCTGAAAACTTTCCCTTAAAAATAAGGTATTCTATTGCATTCCAAGATACTTTAACCCCTACAGTAAAAAGTCTGACAAAATCCTGCATTTTGAAATGCCTGCCAGACAGAGAATGTAAGGATAAAAAGAAGAACATGAAGGTAAAAAGGAGACCATGTTCTCCTTTTGCCTGACATCTGGTAACTGTACCCTGGAGGCACTCATGTTAGTGGTGCCCACAAGGGTGAGCTGGACTCAGCCATGCCTTGCTCTAGGGAGTCTCCCAAGGCCACTTGCCAGTGTTGTGGCCTGCATGCTCTCCACCCTGCCAAAGATGCGGCTGCATCTTTTACACCCAGCCCCTGTTAACCAACCCCAGGCACAAAGGGGCTTGTGACCCTGGAGCCACCTGTCTCTCGGGTACGCGTGCCCATGGGAGGGCCTCTGCACCTGCCAACCCTATGCCCTACCTGCCCCAGTGCCCAGCCATGTACCCCCTCACTGCCTGTGACCTGGACAGGCCCAGGCCTGCATACTTCTGCAGGAGAAGACGACTCACCCACAGGGGCTCCAGAGGTCCTGTGTGATGTCCCTGGGTCTGGCTCGGACTCTCCATAGGCCAGGATGTTCTCAGGCCCCTGCTCCTCCACACTGGTCTCCTCCTCCTGTGGGGCAGAGAACAGCCCTGGGATCCCTGGTGTGGCCTCTGCTGCTGGTGGTGGTGCAGCAGGAGGCTGCCTGACATCCAGGGACACATCGGACTCGGTGTCTGCTGCCTCAGGGCCGGAGGACAAGCTCGGGTGCTGGCCGGTGTTGACGGCCCTAGCTGGCATGCCACTGGGCTCCAGCCCCAGGAAGGCATGGAGTTCATCATAGAAAGGGGAGGTAGCAGTGTCCCTGAGCAGACAGCTCTGCAGCAATATCTGCATATATGTCCCAGTTCCAGTGGCTAGCCCGGAAACAGGACAGGATGTCCTCCCTCCTCCATATATTGAGGAGGCACTGGACGCCATCAGGGGTCCAGATGGGGGCACAGTGTCACCCCCCCCCCGGGGACAGGGGAGCCACGTACTGCCATGCTTGAACAGGGCTGTCAGCACGCTGGCACTTCCTGCTTCCTTTGGGTTCTATGCACCCTGGGAACGTCAGGACTGTTATTTTGAAACAAGCATTTTTTCAAAATAATATGTCCAAACGGTGTTATTTCAAAATGAGTCGTTTTGAAATAACCATCATTTCAGAATGAAAGCAGTTTTAGCCATTTTGAAATGACAGCTCTTGCTTTGAAACAACAGCCTCCATCGTTTTGAAACAGGAAAACGTTGTGTGGACATAGGGTCTTATATTTTTGTTTCAAAATAAAAGACTCATGTGGACATACCCTACGTGTCTATGAGCTGAAGAGATCCGTACCTCCTGCCCATGTACAGACATAGACCTCTGTTGGAACTTGCTCTCATTCTGGCAGGAACTGGATATGTTGGCAGGTTTCTCTTTCCTTAAATCTTTCAAACCCAAAGGGAAATGGAAAGGCTGTCAGCTGCCCGCATGGGCAGATATTCTGTGCTGCAGCAGTTGATGCTGCTGGTCTGTGGGTTTGACTCAATGACAGGAGATGGAGAACAGGCAACACTAGGTAGCTGGGGAGACTTCCACTCCATGCATCTGTGGTCCAAGGTGGATTCTTCCAGATACACAGAAATCACAGATTCAAAGGGAGCTTGGAATGTGAAAAATTGTGATGCTCCAAGTCAGCGTATTGAATAAATCCCATTTCCAGAGGGGCTGGGTGTACTGGCCAGTAGAAGAGCCTGTGGACTATGAGTGAGTGGTTCCCAATCACTCCAGCTTCACATGCTCCTGGACATTGAATGCATCCAAATATTTACATTTTTTTTTCTCTGGCTGAGTTGTGAATGCAGAAACTCAGAACTGTGTTGCTCTGTAGGTCAGAGAAAGGAAATGAAATAATTCTGTGACCTGACTGGATGAGGGCTCTAGCCTTTCTGACCTGTCAGTCACTTCCCTTTCTCTCTCCTAAAGTTAATCCCGCCTTTCTTACAATTTCACGCTGGGCTCTGGGCTAAAGGACACTATTGGACCAAGGTGCTTGTTCTGTATGTCCTCTGTTCGTGTGGAGCTGCATAGCAGGTGCCTGGGTAACTCTGAACTAGACCAGTGATTATAAGCCTGCGGTCCACAGACCCTTTGGGCAACGCAGACCATGTGTATCTTCCCTTGAAGTATTCAAAACAGCATTTGAAATTTTGTAGATGATTAGAAATGAAAAATATTCAAAAACGTCTGTACTAGAGAGTGAGAACTCAGGGAATGCATTTTGTACATGCTGATACCAATGTCTGCAGCACTCCAGGGAAAGGCTTTGGACTGACGTCACCTGAGTGGAGCCACTCAGCTATTAACCCAAGAGGAAAGGAGCTGTAGGTACCCAGCATTTCCCAGACTTTTGTTTGATGACAAGTGAATGAATGAAGGCCAAAGAAGGCTGCAGTGTTTCCAAGTTTTGAAAATAGTTTCCTGACACAGGGTCAGCCTCTGAGCTGAGCAATCATCTCTTGTAATGAGATTTGAGGAGACAGAATGGAGTTATAAAAGCGTGGTGAAATGTAAATGCATGCATGTTATAGCAAAACTGTTCATTATAATGATATTATTAAAAAAAAACCAAATAAACAAAAAACTCCCATCCCACGCATGTATGTTGAAAGCAGCAGCAGAGTTAATGGAATCTATAAGGGAGTGACAGATTTAAATCCATTACTTTTTTTTTGTTTCTGTTAGAAAGTATTTTAGAGGTATTCCAAATGCTGTTGGAAAGGGATATGAGGTATTATCTCTTGCTTCACTAAGCAGTTGTATGATACTGTCTCTAGGTAAGGGACCACAAGATCTTTCAAGCACTAACATTTACAATCAAGCACCAAATCACTCTGACTCGTTTATGCAAGACTTTCCAAGAGGTCATGAGGAAACACAAATGTTGTCCTGTGTTTCAGTGAAGGGTAGAAAAGAGGTGAAGTTAAAAATTATAGCAGCAGCTGTACATCATTTATACCTGTCACCAGTAAAAAAAGTATGACTGAATTATTTTTCAACTCAGCTGGATATTAGTGTAAATCTAATGTTGTTACAGCTGGAGACACCAACCCCCTTCCACACAGCTGAAATAACTGTGTTAGAGAGTAACTTGACAAACATTCACCAAACCCTTTTTTTAGGGAGGGCTTGAAAGTCCTGGGAGGATGAAAAGAACCCTGTAAAATAACTGACTTTTCTGTAGACAGTTAACAGAAGCCAAGAAAAGTAGTCAGCTTCTTGTACCTGGAGTCTTGAAGATCTCATTGCATCACTGGGAGCATTTGTTCAATGAAAATTAATAGATTTTGATTCTGATAAAATTTACACATAGAAAATCGGAGAGACACTGTTAGAATCAACATTCCTGAACTCAGAACCCTCCTGTTAGCAGTACTCCGACATCTTGCAAAAATCCAACTGCATAATTTGGGCTCTTGGAAACTGGTGGTGGGGTGAGGAGTGCCAGCGAATAGATAATGTCAATGTGGGGCAGTTAAATAGAATGACCATTGGCACCATGTGTTTCCCTAATCGATATCAATGATTACATCGTGAAAACTCAGAAGTGTTGAGCCAGAGATGGTGTTTGTGTGACGGCGATGATTGTAAAGTCACCCAGTGGTCAAGAAGGCACTGGATCCCAGCATCACAAGATATCCGTGGAATCAAGTGCTGAACAAGATTCAAAGGGAATGTCTGCACTATGGGACTTATGTCGACTTGAAGCCTCTTAAGTCGACTTAAGAAAAGCCAAGACTATATTTAAGAATTATTAGGTCGACTTTGGCAGCTTCTTAAGTGGACTTATTAACTCCTGCCCTGTAAGTTGACTTAAGCATTTCAGTCCACTTGACAGGGCAGGCCCTGTCCCTTTCCCCTTCCCATGGGACGATCTGGCCCCAGTCTGGCTCCCAGGGGGGCTGAGCTGGCTTATGCAGTGTGGCGAGGTGTCGGGGGCTGGATTTTGCTCCTAGCCCCTCTCTGCAGACAGTGGGGGCTGGCAACCAGTTCCTGCTGCCTTCAGAGACAGACTGGGAGCCTGATCTGGCTCCCAACCCCTCTCTGGGGGTGGCAGAACCTGGCATCTGAGTCCTGCCCTGGTCACTTGCAAGCAGCCAGGGCCACATGTACTCCGCTCCTGCCTTGGCTGCTTGTAACTGTCAAGGGCAGGTGTCAGCGGCCAGTCCCTGCAGCATGCAGCAATGGGCTCAAATGTGTTAGTCTTTAAGGTTCCACAGGACATTTGTGGGCTTTGCTATATAAAGCCTAATATGGATGCCACTCCGGTACAGAATATTGATGTTTAGATGAGCCTGCATAGGAGCCTATGATCCTAGGGTTTTCAGTATTTCCTTATCACTTGGCTAGTTACAGCGATTTAAAAGCAAAGAAGCAAAATCACAGGCTGCTTGTGTACCATTTGAAGCCTTTTATTTTGGCTAAAGTCACCATGGGCACCAGGGCATCCATAAGCTGGGAAGTGTGTGCTCACACACACACACACACACACACACACACACACACACACACACACACACACACACACATATTTTACAAACAAATTGTACTAAAACATGGTAATAACAGGCAGTTTAGGAGGGGAAAAAAGACCCTAGAATACTTAAAAAGAACTTTGTCTGATAGTATTTTTTCTAGTTTGAAAACATCTGCTAACAACTGTGGTAACAGAATTCACACTTTGTACACTTTCGTCTTTATGGTACCATCTCTTCTGATAACTTTTGCCTATCTCATAATTAATTTCAATCAGTTATGGCGGTGGGTTATGATTTTTTAAAGGAATAGGTTACAAGATATTACGATTGATGAAACAATTATCTTGTCGTACTATTAAAGAAATAATTGTTTAAGGTATGCTATACAAATTGAGTTGAAGCAGGAAGTGGGGGAAGGCCATCATTGGCGTGAAGGATTAGAATTACTGCTTGTTTCATTATGTCAATAAATAAATTGTATTGCTTGCTGCTCAACTTGGGAATTTTTCTTCTGTCATTGAATAAAGAATTGAGTCAGGGTTTCTAACTATATGATTCATGGTGCATGCCGATCCTCAAAAGGGGCTCAGGAAGCTGTTTCCCTATGGCAAAATATTGCAGCAAGGAGTTTGTGAATAAGCGGGAGTAAATTGTATTACCCTTTATCATAGATAGGCTACGAGATGGGAGAAACTGCTACCAAGTGTTGAAATCATTTGTTTGGCAGAACACTGCACCAGAGCTTGTCCATGCATGTCACTCTCTCAAAAATTCAGCCCTGGCCTCAGCCAGGAGTAGGAGAGGATGGTCAGTTGCTACGTTAAACAGCAGAAGCAGAGGAATGTTGATAGAGATGTAAGGTAGATTTAGGAGCTGTGCCTAACAGCTGTTGAAGTGGAGCAAATAATCTGCATGGGTCCTGCTGGGTCCTGCATTAGAGTGGTATTTTCATACTGAGTGCAAAGCATAGTGGGTAATGGTATTTGGGGTCAATCTACTCACAATCTGTCAATATATGTAATTCTACTGAAGGGAAATACAAAATACTGGGTTTTTTTTGTTTGTTTTTTTAAATTGGTACGCTCTGTTTGTTTCAAATCCGTCTGGATTACTTAAAGGGTACAAACTACTGTTACTTAAAAAGAGGCTTGAAAGAAAGGCAGGAGAACAGCAGGCAGAGCTGGTGGTGAAGCTGAGTGGAGTGAGTGACTGGAGGGTGGAGCTGTTGGACAGTGGGTGGAGCTACCAGATGGGAGAGGAGCCAGAGACGAGCTAGGCAGAACAAGTAACTGGAGGGCAGAGCGGATGGAGACGGTGGACAGTGGGAATGGCTTGTGGTGAGTTGGGAGGCATGAGTAACCAGAGGGCGGAGCCAACAAACAGCCTACAGAGCCAAGGAACAGTTTTATAGGATGGAGCAAGGGACCAATAGATGGCCTCAACAGACAGCTGATGTGAAAGACACTCCCTACGTACCATAGGGTTTGTTGGGAGCCTAGTTAATACTGATTCCACAGATCAGTGCTGGCTTTGCCATTAAGTCTTGTATGTTCTGTTATATGGTGTGGGTTGTTAGGAACTTTGCTCTGTACTAACTAGTTAGATCAGCACTATTTCTGTTATTTGCCCTTTTGCACTCTGTTTTGCTACTATTACCAGTTCTGTTTACTACATTCAGTCTCATGTATACTAGTGGGGAATCCTTACCCCTTTGGGGTGCACAGGAAACAGTGAAGGATTCCCAGGAATCTGGGTGGGGGCTCGAGCAGATTGGTGGTGCTACATTATTGGGAAACCCCTAGACATAGAACCCGGGCCTTGTTTTGACAACCTGCCCTGGCAGAAGGGTTACAGAGTGAAGGAGAAAGTAAAAGGTTAAGTAAGATGAGTAGAATTGCCTAGGTATTGGCTCAAGGCCTAACGAAGCAATCTAAGAAAGTGGGCTTGTATGGCATGCACATAGGGCATGGGACCATGATAACCTCATCAAAAGTGAGATGAGGAGGTATGCTGGGTAGAAGTGACCTGTACAAAGGAGAGGTTTGTCCAAGTCATGAAACCTTGATGGATGGTGATGCCCAGGGACCTGTCAAATTAAGGGGTGGCATCAAAGGAGGGATGTACAAGTTAGTTCTGATAAGGTATAAAAGTAGGAGCCCCAGAGCCCAAACTTTGTGCAAGCGAGAGGGTGACAGCCAGTCCTACTGTCAGTTGAGCTGTTCCATTGCATTGAGAGCACCAATGCAGCCAACAAATCTGTCGATATGGATTGTTTGCCATAGTGCCACATTGCAGTAAAGCCTAGCCTGGCACCTTCATTTCTACAAAGATCCGTGCTCGTGTTGGTATACTTGATCATGAATGTTGTCTCACTTTACTCATGCATGCATTCACATGTGCAGCCAAACTGATATCAGCGCCGGACACAGAACAACACTGATGAGAACACATCTTGCCTGACGTGCCTGACTGCACTCTGCCCTGCATACCACACAGAGAAATAAGCATGCCTCAGTCCTCTCCCCAAGCTCCTCGAGGGTCTTGAGCAGCTCTGCCCACGACTGAGGGGCCCTCCTCCTCCTCGTCGGTGCCCTTGGGCTGAGGCATCAGGCTGGTGTTGGTGCCTGGCGACCAGCTGGGAGACCTGTTGGAGGGAAGCAGAAGACACAGTTGGCCCCTGCCGCCTGCTGGCCCTGTCTGCGTTCAGCCTGTCTGCAGCACACACCTCTGCCCTGACTGTCAGCAGGACCCAGGATCCTGTTGGATATTGCCCTGGGGTAGGGCTATTGCCTCCCAAAGACTCAAAAGGAGGCCAGGAAAATACAAAAAGGAGGACACATGGGAGAAAATGTATTATGGATGTGATATTCCTCGCTATTAAGGGGGCCCTGGAACACTTTCCTGTACAAATCAGTATTCTACGGCATTCCAGGATACTTCAACCCCTACAGTAAAAAGCCAGACAAACTCCTGTATTTTAAACTGCCTACCAGACAGAGAATGTGAGGATAAAAAGAAGAACAGGACAGTAAAAAGGCAAAAATTGTTCTCCTTTTGCCCAACATCTGGGAACCGTACCCTGGAGGCACACATGCTAGTGGTGCCCACAAGGGTGAGCTGGACTCACCCATGCCTTGCTCTAGGGGGTCTCCCAAGGCCACTTGCCAGTGGTGTGGCCTGCATGCTCCTCACCCCACCCAAATGAGGCTGCATCTTTGACACCCAGCCCCTGACAGGCACACCCAGGCAGTAACTTCCTGTTTGCCCAGGTGCTATGCACCCTAGGAAGAAAGTCAGACTGTTATTTTGAAACAAAGCTTTTTTCAAAATAACATGTCCAGATGACGGTTATTTCAAAATGAGTCATTTCAAAATAAGTGTTGCTTCGAAACAGCAAGTCCGAACAGCGTTATTTCAAAACAACTCATTTTGAAATAACCGTTGTTTTGAAACTGAAGGGGTTTAAGCCATTTCGAAACTATAGCTCTTGTTTCAAAACAGCGGAACCCATTGTTTCAAAACGAGAGTACGTCATGTTGACATGTTGGTTCTTATTTCGAAACAACCTCTGTTGTTTCGAAATAAGAACCCTGTGTGGACATACCCTAACAGATTTATTTTTCGCATGAGCTTTTGTGGGAAAAAATCCCAATTTTTCAGATGTTTCAAAGATGGCTGACCTTACAGAATGGAATGAAAATAAATGCAAGGGGGTGTAAAACATAGGATCAGGTCATTCAAACCCAAAGGGAAATGGAAAGGCTGTCAGATGCTAACAGGGGCAGATATTCCATGAAGTAGCAGTTGATGCAGCTGGCCTGTGGGTTTGACTCAATGACGGGGATGGAGGGCACATAACACTAGGTAGCTAGGGAGACCCACATTCCATGTGTCTGTGGTGCAAGGTGGATCCTTCCAGATAAACTGAAATCCCTGATTCAGAGGGAGCTTAGAGTGTTAAAAACCACGATGCAACAAGTCATTGTATTGAATAGATCTCATTTCCAGAGGGACTGGGTGTACTGGCCAGGAGAAGAGCCTATGGACTATGAGTGAGTGGTTCCCAAATCACCTCAGCTGCACATGCTTCTGGACATTTAACGCACCCAATTATTTATTTATTTATTTATTTATTTCCCTCTGGCTCAGTTGTGAATGCAGGAACTCAGAACTGTGTTGCTCTGAAGGTCAGAGAAGGGACATGAAATATTTCTGTGACCTGACTGGATGAGGGCTCTAGCTCTTCTGCCCTATGTCTCCTCCATTTCTCTCTGCTAGGGTGGAATCCCACCTTTCTTACACTTTCAGGCTGGGCTCTGGGCTAAAGGACACTATTGGACCAAGGTGCTTATTCAGCATGTCCTCTATTCATTTGTGAGATATGGATTGATTTGCAGAAACCCCATTGGAGCTGAATAACAGGTGCCTGTGTAACTCTTAACTAGACCAGTGGTTATAAGCCTGTGGTCCACAGACCCTTTGGGCTCTGCAGACCATGTGTATCTTCCGTTGAAGTATTCAAAACAGCATTTGAAATTTTATAGACATTTAGAAATGAAAAATATTCAAAAACCTCTGTACTAGAGAATGAGAACTCAGGGAATGAATTTTGTACATGCTGATCCCAATGCCTGCAGCGCTCCAGGAAAAGGCTTTGGACTGACGTCACCTGAGTGGAGCCACTCAGCTACTAACCCGAGACAAAAGGAGCTGTAGGTGCCCAGCATTCCCCAGACTTTTGTTTGATGACAGGTGAATGAATGAGGGCCAAAAAAGGCTGTGATGTTTCCAAATTCTGAAAGTATCTTCCTGACACAGGGTCCCCCTTTGAGCTGAGAAATCATCTCTTGCAATGAGATTTGAGGAGCTAGAATGGAATTATAAAAGTCTGGTGAAGTGTAAATGCATGCATGCCATAGCAAGATTGTTCATTATAATGAAATTTAATAAAAGAAAAACAAAAACAAACAAACAAAAAAACTCCCATTCCATGCATGTATGTTGAAAGCAGGAGCAGAGTTCATGGAACCTGTAAGGGAGGGACAGATTTAACTTCATTACTTAACATTTTTTCTTCTGTTAGAAAGTATTTTAGAGGTATTCCAAATGCTGTTGGAAAGGGATATAAGCTATTATTTCTTTCTTCAGTGAGCAGTTGTATCATACCATCTCTTGGTAAGTGGCCACAAGATCTTTCTAGCACTAACATTTACAATCCTGCACAAAATCACTCTGATGGACTTATGCAAGACTTTCCAAGAGGTCATGAGGAAACATGAATGCTGGCCTGTTTTCAGTGAAGGGTAGAGATGAGGTGATTATAGCAGCGGCTGTACATAATTTATACCCATCACCAGTAACACAAGCATGACTGAATTATCTTTCAACTCGGCTGGATATTAGTGTATTGTTTTCACAGCTGGAGACACCAACCCCCTTCCACACAGCTGGAATAATTGTCTGTGTTAGAGAGTCACTTGACAAACATTCACCAAATCCTCTTTTTTAGGGAGAGCTTGAAAGTCTTGGCAGGATGAAAAGAACCCTGTAAGATGACTGACTTCTCTGGATACAGTCAACATAAGCCAAGAAAAGTAGTGAGCTTCTTGTACATGGATTCTTGAGGATCTCATTCCATCACTGGGAGCATTTGTTTGCTGAAAATTAACAGATTTTGATTCTAATAAAATTTACACATAGAAATCTGGAGAGACACTGTTAAAGTCAACATTCCTGTACTCAGAAACTCCCATTGGCATTAATCCCATATCCTGCAAAAATCCAACAGTACAATTTGGTCTCTTGGGAGCTGGCGGGGGTGGGGAGTGCCAATGAATAGATAATATCAATGTGGGAGAGTTAAATAGAATGACCATTTTCACCATGTGTTTCCCTAATCTATATCAATAATTAAATGGTGAAAACTCAGAAGTGGAGAGACACAGATTGTGTTTGTGAGACAGTGATGACTGTAAAGTCACCCAGTGGTCAAGAAGGCACTGGAACCCAGCATCACAAGATATCAATGGAATCAAGTGCTGACCAAGATTTAAAGGGAATGTCCGCATTATGGGGCTTAAGTCGACTTGAAGCCTCTTCAGTTGACTTAAGCAAAGCCCAGAAATATATTTAAGAATTATTAGGTCGACTTTGGCAACTTCTTAAGTCGGCTTCTTAACTCCTGTCCTATAAGTTGACTTAAGCATTTGAAAAAAACAAAGAATCATGTGACACTTTAATATTACAGATTTATTTTTTGCATGAGCTTTCATGGGAGAAAATCCCACGTCATCAGATGATTCGAAGATGGGAGCTTCCATCCTAAACACACCACACGATCCATTGTCTACAGCCAAGCCCTAAGATATAACCGCATCTGGTCTGATCCCTCAGACAGAGACAGACATCTTGAGGATCTCTAGGAAGCATTCTTGAAACAACAGTACCCACCTGGGGAAGTAAGAAAACAAACTGACAAAGCTAGACGGGTTCCCCGAAGTCATCTACTACAGGAGAGGCCCAAGAAATAAAACAACAGAACACCACTAGTCACCACATACAACCCTCAATCAGACCTCTGCAACAGATTATTAAGGACCTACAGCCTATTCTAAAAGATGATCCCTCTCTCTCTCAAGCATTGGGAGACAGACCACTCCTTGCCTGCAGACAGCCACCCAATCTTAAACAGATAATCACCAGCAACTACAGATCTAACAACAGAAACACTGAATCAGGCATACTCTCCTGCAACAAGCCACACTGCCAAGTCTGCCCACATATCTGCACAATAGATACCATCATAGGTCCTAATCAAGCCTGCTACTCCACCAAAGGCTCATTTACCTGATCATCTACTAATGTGATCTATGCCATCATGTACCAGAAATATCCCAAACCTTATACATTGGACAAACAGGATGATCCCTGCGCAAAAAAGTAAATGAACACAGAGCTGATATCAGAAATCACAGAACAAAGAAACCAGTTGTTGAGCACTTCCATCTTTCTAATCACTCGATAAATGAATTGTTAATGACCGTCATCAGAGATGTGACTGGGACATCAAGACTTCAAAGAGAAACAGCTGAACTCGAATTAATATGCAAGCTAAATTCTGTGAAACAGAACTTTATCAGGACTATGGGTTCTTTTCCCATTAAAAAAGGTAATTTGACTTCAGGCTTCCCAGGGCTTAAACCTAACAACTGCTCTGATTTCCTGTTACTGTATGACCTGATCCTATGTTTTACACCCCCTTGCATTTATTTTCATTCCGTTCTGTAAGTTCACACATCGTTGAAGCATCTGACACTGCTACCTGCCCCTATTTTGATGAGCTACACGCCTTCCTGGGGCTGGAGCCCAGCGGTCTCCCCGCCAAGGCTGTCGACACGGCAGTGCGGCAGAGCCCATCCTGTGGCCTGGAGGCAGCACAGACAGCCTCTGAAGTCTCTGTTGGGGAGATGCCTGCCGCACCACCATCAGCAGCGGAGGCTACACCCGGTACCCCGGAGCTGACCCCGACCCTGAGGTGGAGAGCAGAACAGAGGACCAGGGGCCTGAGACCATCCTGACCCCTGGGGACTCCAAGACTGACCCTGGGACATCACGCCGGACGTCTGGAGCCCCTGTGGATGAGATTCCCCTCCCACAGTGGTATGCAGTGCTGGGCCTGTCCAGTTCACGGGGAGCGAGGGGGTACAGGGCCGGGCATTGGGGCAGGTAGGGCACAGGGTCGGCGGGTGCAGAGGGTCCCTGAGAGACAGGTGGCACCAGGGACACAGGCCCCTGTGTGCCTGGGGTCGTTCACAGGGGCTGGGTGTCAAAGATGCAGCTGCATCTTGGGCGGGGTGGAGAGCATGCAGGCCTCGCCACTGGCAAGTGGCCTTGGGAGACCCCTAGAGCAAGGCGTGGCTGAGTCCAGCTCACCCTTGTGGGCACCACTAGCATGTGTGCCTCCTGGGTACGGTTCCCAGATGCCAGGCAAAAGGAGAGCAAGGTCCCCTTTTTACTGTCCTATTCTTCTTTTTATCTTCACATTCTCTGTTTGGCAGGCAATTTAAAATACAGGATTTTGTCATTCTTTTTACTGTAGGTGTTGAAATATCCTGGAATGCATATAGAATACTTATTTCTACAGGAAAGTGTTGCAGGGCCCCATAAACACCAAAGAATATCACAGCCATGCTTCATTTCATCCCATGTGTCCTCCAATGTCCTCCTATTTGTACTTTCCTGGCCTGCTTTTGAGGCTTTGGGATCCAGTAGCCCTACCCCAGGGCAATTTCTCATGGGATCTTGAGTCCTGCTGACAGTCAGGGCAGAGGTGTGTGCTGCAGACAGGTAGCACACAGACAAGGCCAGCACACAGCAGGGGCCAACTGTGTTTTCTGCTGCCTTCCCGCAGGTCGCCCAGCCGCTCGACGTCCACTACCACCTGCCCGACACCTCAGCCCGAGGACACCCCGGAGGAGGAGGAGGGCCCCCCTGGTCAAGGGCTGAAATACTGGAGAGCCTCGAGGAGCTCAGGGAGAGGACCGAGGCATCCACCCTGGCTGGCGGTAGAAGCAAGCGAAGCAGCAGGACTCGGCCCTCTGCCTGCTGCAGCAGGTGTCAGCAGCAGCCGACCGGGTGGTCGCCGCCCTGGAACGCCAGGCACAGCCCATTGAGCGCCTGTGCAACCGCCTCCCCACCGTGGTCGAGGCCATTGCCACCAGCATCCACTAGCTGGTGGAGCAGACAGCCCCTCCAGGAGCTGCAGGGGGTCCACCGCCTGGCCATCCCTGGGGGCGACCCCAGACCCAGGGTTGACATAGACAGGGGTGGGGTACACCACCACCCCCGGACCCTCCCCACAGGCCCTGACTAACTTCTTCCTTGCCACTCAGACTCTCCCACCCCTCCCCCCAGTCTGTTTCTCCTTCCCAAGTTGTTAGTCCCCTCCCTGAACTCCCCGAACACCCCCTCCCCCTTCCAAGATACTGGCCTTCCCACAAACTGCCCCCACATTGCCCCATCCTATAAGCCCCCTCACATGAGCCATGGGTGCAGGGGATAGACTGTGTCTGCCACAATGAGGACGGGCACCTCTACTCCCCCAACATTGATGTAATGTGGGGGGAAGAAGGTGCCCGGCTCCATGCCTGGTAGAGGGCAGAGTTATGGAGGACCCTGGCACCATGGGCCCTCCCTGGCCATCCCACATAAAAGATTTGGAACAGGCCACGGTGGTCCACAAGGGCCTGCAAAATAATAGAATGGTACCCCTTGCGGTTTCTGTACTCCACAGCTCTGTGCTCCGGGGCTCACACGGGGATATGCATGGCATCCAGAATCCCAGCACAACTGGGAAAGCCCAGTGTAGCCATGCCGAAAATGGTGTGCTGCAGCTCCCCTTGTGTGACCAGGTGTTGCAGCATGACCCAGTTGTTGGCCCTGGTGACCTCCACTAGAATGTTGCCAGTGGTGGAACTCCTGACGCCAAAGATGTGTGCCACAGACCTGTGCGACTCCGGAGTGGCCATCTTCCACAGGGTAATGGCCACTCTTTTGTCGACAAGGATGGCCGGCCTCATGGTGGCATCTCTTCCGCACAACAGCGGGGAGAGTTCTGCAACCAGGGGGTTGAACCTGGCCCTGGTCATCCGGAAGTTCCTCCTCCATTGGTCATCCCCTCAGGTTCGCAGCACTACTCGCTCCCACCAGTCTGGGCTGGTCTCCTGGGCCCAGACCTGGCGAGGCACAGGAGGAGGCAGGGGCAGTAGCTCTGCTCTGCAGCCCAGCTGGATGACAGCCTTGGGCACAGGCTGGGCACCATCTGGGTCTGCGAGCAGAGTGTCCCACATCAGCAGGCTACTCTACAGGTGGGCAGAGGGTCTGTGTGTTGCACGGTGCTGGCTGGGCAGCTGAGCAGCGTTCATGTCTGTTGCTTGCAGAGTCCTGCTAGCCAGAATGGACAGGGAAGTGAGGTCAGGGCCAGCTTTTACAGCATTGGCTAGCAATATGGCCACCAACATGGCCCAGGGAAGTGGCCATGTTGCCACACCTCCCATGGTGACCTTCCCCTGAAGCAAAATAGCAAGTCCACAGTGTGGACATGCTATTTCGATTCCCGCTTTTCCCTTTTTTTTTTTTTTTTTTTTTTGGTTATTTCAGATTAAGTTGTTTCAAAATAAGGGCTTTATTTCAAAATGACTTGTTTCGAAATAACTTATTTCGAAACAATGCCCTGCGTATGGACATAGCTTTTGTTAATTTTGGTACTGTGTGTTCTGATAATTTTTGTCTTTCTCACAATTAATTGTAATCAGTTACAGTGGTGGTTTATGATTTGTTAAAGGAATAGTTTACAATGTATTACGATTGATGGACCGATTATTTTGTGTATTGTTAAAGAAATGATTGCTTCAGGTATGATATACAAATTGAGTTCAAGCAATAAGTGGGTGGAAGGCAATCAGTGGGGTGAAGGATTAGAATTAATGCTTGTTTCATTATCTCAATAAACGGACTGTCTTGCCTGCTGCTGGACTTGGGACTTTTACTTCTGTCAGTGAATAAAGAATTGGGTCAGGGTCCCTAACTATATGATTCACGGTTTGTTCTGATCCTCAAAAGTGGATCAGGAAGATGCTTCCCCAGGGCATAATACTGCACAAAGGGGTTTGTGAAGAAACTGGGGCAAACTGTATTGCCCTCTATCAGAGAGAGGCTATGAGATGGGAAAGACTGCTACCAAGTGTGGAAATCCTGTGTTTGACATTACACTACACCAGATCTTGTCCATTCATGTCACTCTCTCAAAAATTCTTCTCTGGCCTCCACAGGTAGGCGTAGGAGCAGATGCTCAGTTGCTATGTAGAACAGCAGAAGCAGAGAAATGCTAATAGGGAAATGAATATGTCTGACCCTTGGCTCTTCTTTTCTCTCTGGGGTGTTAGTGGGGCAGGAAGGCCGGAAAACTAACTAGCAAGTCCAGGAAACTTACTTTGCCCTGAACATCTGAGCCTCTGTTCTTAGTGAACCATTTCTTCACTCCCAGGGGAGTTTCTTTGGCTGAAATTCTCTGAGCTCTATTTTCAGCTCTTACCACTGGTCATGGAGCTCAGAGAATTATCCTGGGGTCTGGCCAATTTGTGAGTCCTCTGGGACTGTATGGGAAAATCATAAAGGATCCTGGCTAGCATTGCTAGTGTCAGATGTGAGATTTCATAGCCTCTTTCTCAGGTTGCACAAAGGAATGTTAGTGAGTTGCCTGCTTCCGCCGTAGTTAGTGCTAAGCGCTTGGGAAGGAATTCTGCAGTGTTGGGAACTGAATTTTTTAGCAGTATTAGAAACATGAAGGAATTTTAAAATTGGACCTAAAGATTTATTGTTAGTAGCATAGAGAAATATTTCTTTTTGAGATCATTTCCTTCCACCTGACTCATTATATTAAAAAAAAGAAGAAGAAGAAGAAAACACCTCTTGTTCACTTAAGTATCCCAATTCAGCCAATTTCCTAGGATGTTAGGAGGTGTAAGCCCAGCCTTTTCAGTGGGTATTTAGCATAGCAGAGATTTCACAACAAGAATGTGGCATATGGTGGACTTACCCACTAACTGGCCTCTCTTCCCACATTCTGTCTCCAGTGGATCACTCCAGACATCACTAAAGGCAACAACAGGGCCACTATGTTTTAAAAAATGAGATCTTTCATGGCATGTTGCAGAACAGCACATAAACTGCAGTCTTCATTCAAAATCTTTCAACACACTAACAGAATAACTCTTGCTGTTGCAGGGCCTTAAGCCATTAAGTTCCACACACTTGGTGAAACCTCTGTCTTTCTGAGGTCGATGACATATTATCCATCATGGACAGGATTCTGGACTAAATCCAGATTTAGGGACTTACATGAATGGCCTGATTTTCACAGGAAATGATCCTCCAGTATCTTCAACTAGACAGCCTGTGGACTTTAGTGGTAGCTGAGCTCACCTGTATGAAAGAAGAACTGGCAGATCAGCTGAGATCTTAAACTTACAGATCCTAAAAACAACTTTACAGTTTTAAAAAGAATAAGAAAAAGTGTGTTTGTTTGTTTGTTTGTTTGTTTGTTTGTTTGTTTGTTTGTTTGTTTGTTTGTTTGTTTTTGGAGGGTGGGATCTGCTCTAGTTGTATTTCCATGTCTCATGTTCTGTACAGGATTAAAAACTCTACAATTGAGTAGATGTAAAATAGATCGGCCAAAGAGAAACCTGGGATGCAGGAGAGCACTGCAAAATAGTTGAATCAGCCTCAGAGTTACCAAGGCCTTTTCCCCAGGGTACTGAACCAAATCTCTAAATCAGGCAGTTGGGGTTGATTGCAGCATCCACACTAAGGCTGACCAGGGGAGTCTGATTGCAAAACCTGGGCCAGGAGCCGATTACAGTGCCACAGATTAGATTGTATAGCCAAGGCGGATAAAAAGAGGCATGGAGACAGCCAGGGAGAGGGGAGGCTGGTGCATGGTGGGAGCACAGAGGAGGAGGAGGCAGCAAGCATGAATAGCAGCTGGAGTAACTGACTCAGAATGAAATCTCCCAGTGCTCCAGGAAGGTCCTGCACTCCGGGATAGCTAGGCCTAGCTTCATCCTCCTTGGGATCTCGCTTCAGGTAGTTAAAAACTGATGTAAAACCCCCTCCTCCTCACTGCAATATTTCTTTTTGTACACTAAAGAAGCCTAATTAACTTAGTGGGTCCTCATAAGTCAGGTGTTCCAGTCCACCAATCATTTCTGTTGCCCTGCTCTCAAAACTCTACAGATTGTCTGCACCGTTTCTGTGGCAGGAGGCCCTAGGTCAGAGCCCGTAGTCCACTTGTGCTCTCAGCAAGTCAAGTACACAGAAATTAACACTTTTCTCAATCTGCTGGCAGTGCTCATATTAATGCAATCTAATGTTCAGTTAGCCATTTGTGGAACCTGAACAAATATTTGACTCATATCCAATTTCTTACCCACAGTAACCATTACGTTCTTTTTCTGCAGAACTACTGCCTTATCATTTCTTCCTAATCATGAGTAGAACAAGGGATTTTTTCATCTTGGTTTCTGCATTTCTTTTCTATTAAATGGGCTACTGTATTTTCACTCCCACTGTGGGTCACCGCAGTCATGTCTCCCCAAAGGAACTGATCATTAAAGACAAATTTCATTACTTCTGGGGTGATTTACCGGAGGGTTGAACTCCAAGAGTGTGCTTTTAAGAATTCAAATAGACCAATTTGGTGAAACCCAGGACTAGAAGGCATTGTTGCGGCCTAGTAGATGACAGAGTTGGGAACCCTGTGATGGCAGAGAAGGAAGAAAGAGTAAAATATAAAGGAGAGTAAGGAATTGTCAGAATTAAGAATTGTATTGATGGAAAACAAGACTGAGA
Organism: Podocnemis expansa; assembly: GCA_007922195.1. Taxonomy (NCBI): domain Eukaryota; kingdom Metazoa; phylum Chordata; order Testudines; family Podocnemididae; genus Podocnemis; species Podocnemis expansa. The sequence goes on along the minus strand of ML682181.1, from coordinate 1,324,049 downwards.
GCAAATGCAAAGCCATGAAGTTTGTTGGCCTGGATTACACAAAAAGGCCAAATGAGAGGGTATATGTGGATGGGGCCTGATGGTTGACTCTGAAAGTAATCAGGTGATGCTTCAGGAGATGTAACTCATGAAAGGAGAGAGCAGTGCTTGGTAATAGAAAGAAAAAAATATTAGGTGTGTAACCCTTCTACCACAGGAGGCTGGCAGAACAAGGGCCAGGTTCTATATCTAGGGGTTTCCCAATGATGCAGCACGACCAACTGGCTCGAACCCCCACCGAGGTCTCTGGGAATCCTGTATTGTTCCCTGGTCACCCCAAAGGGTAAGGCTTCCCCACTCACAAGCATGAGTCTGAGTGTAGAAAATGGAGCTTTTAATAGCAGTAAAACGAAAAATGCAAAAGGTGAAATAACAGAGATCTGCACTAATATAGGAAATTTAGCATAGCGTGAAGTTCCCAATAACCCACACCGCATAACAGAACATACAAACTTAATGGCAAAACTGGCACCGATCTGGAAAATCAGTGCTAACCGGGCTCCCAACCAACTCTAAGGTACACAGGGAGTATCTTTTACACCAGCTGTCCACTGACACCATCTACTGGTCACTCACTCCAACCTCTAGAACTGGTTCCTCTGCTCCACCCACTGTCCAGAAGCAATGCCTTCCAGTCACTCGTGTTGCCCAGCTCGCCACTGGCCAGTCTCCTTGTGCTCTGGCTCTGCCCACTGTCCACCAGCGCTGCCCTCCAGTCCTCGTGTCACCCAGCTCACTGCTCTCACCATCTGCTGGCTCTACCCACTGTCTGCCAGTGCTGTCCTCCAGCCCTCATATCACCCAGCTCACCACTGCCCACTCTCACACACCAACTCCAGTGGTTGGTAACCCCACTGATTCTTTTCAGTTCAGGGAAAAAGAATTCTCCCTAGTTGTAATTATCAGCTATTTTAGTTTTTAACAGCTGGTTAATTCAGCTACTTCAGTAACAAAGAACAGAAGATGCAATAAAAGAATAGGCAGAGTGCCCCAGGCATGGCTTTAACAGAAACAGTGCTGATCCCCTACTCCTGTTTTCAGTCTTTCAGGCTAAAATATGCAGAGGCCTTCCCTACAAATCTTTTTTCTAAGTAAGGGTGGCTTTTACCCTTTAACGAACCCAGACAGATTTAAAACAGAGAGTAGCAGTTTACACAAGGACAGTATTTTATATTTCCCTGTAGTAGAATTACAGATATTGATAGAATTGTGAGAGAAATAACCCCAAATACTATTACCCACTATGCTTTGCCCAGGTATGCTAATCAGCTAATTCTGCTCTTTGTATCCATGCTAATACAGGACACGTGCAGATTAGTTGCTCCCCCCCTTTCAGTTCAGAAGGTGTTAGGCACAGTTTCTAAACCTATCTTACAGGTATTAGTAACTTCTACTACTCTGAACTTTCATAACCCTGAGCTCAGCCAAACGGGGCAGAAGTGTCTTGCGTGTAGTCAGACATGTTTATGGATAGTGGCTCCAGGTGATCATATTCTGCAGAGGTATTTTCCCACTTTGTCACGGAGTTCTTTTGTTTTGACCCCATAAACAATGGGGTTGAGCATGGGGGGGGCAAGGAGATTGATGTTGGCCAAGAGGATATGAACATAGCTAGCAACGCCCTGGCCAAATTTGTGTGTTAGTACAGAGAAGAAAGTGGGAATATACAATGTCAGTAACAGAAAGATATGAACTGTGCATGTGCTCAGGGCTTTTTGGTGTGAAGTCCTGGAGGATATCCTGAGGACGGCCCTGAGGATCAGTCCATATGATAAGCCAACAAGTGTCAGGTCAAACCCGATGAACAAAAATGCGGCCATCATGTTGACTTTCTCGTATTCTGTGGTATCCACACATGAGATCTTTACAACAGTGATCTGCTCACAGTAAATCTGAGGGATAACACGGTTGGTGCAGAATGGAAGCTGCTTCAGAAAAAAGGGCTCAGGAAGAACCACAAGAAAAGCTCGCATGAAACCCACTAGCCCTAACTTAAATATTCGTGCATTGGTGAGGATAGCAGCATATCTCAGAGGGTCAGATATGGCAACATAACGATCAAAGGCCATTATCACAATGACAGCTGATTGCATAGTACAAAACACGTTAATGACAAACATCTGGATGAGACAGCCATCCTGAGTGATGTCTTTGTAATCAAACCAAAATATGCACAGGGCTTTTGGCACAACACAGGAAGACTTGCCAATATCTGTGAGTGCCAACATACAGAGCAGCAGAAACATAGGCTTCTGTAATGTCTGCTCTTGGGCAACAACAAACAGAACTGTGAAATTCCCCAGCAGAGTGATTATGTAAATCACAGAGAATGGGATGGAAATCCAGATGTGGGCAGCTTCTAGCCCTTCAATACCACTCAGAATGAATGTTATGGGTTCAGATGGACTGAGGTTGAAAGCTGCCATGAAGTGGTCAAAGGACTGATCAGATGGAGAAATGCTCAGGGTTCCTGTGAGGAGAGAGGATTAAAAGTGGAAGAGAGTTACTCAGTTGATAATAAAGAATAGAATACATATTTTACAGTTTCTAACAAAGTACAAGGGGGAAACAGTTAGGTGGCAATACTATTTCTATTAATTTGCTGATGGTGAGACCACTTTTAGGGTGCTGTGTCCAGTTAAGAGCCTGCCTTTGAAAGGAAGATGTGGAGAAATTGGGAAGAGAGGAGGGTATGGCAGCCAAAACATTAGGACACTGGAATACCTGATTTATGAGGAGATGGTGATACAATTAAGTTTTTTTTTAGTCTGAGCTTCCATAATATGAACTTTCTTGGCAGAACATCTTAGTTCATCAGACACTTTGCCATGGGATTTTTTGTTTTTTGTTTACCACAAAAGCTCATTAAATCAATACATTTGTTGGTCTTTAAAAGCCCCAGGACTCCTTGCTTGTTTTACTCATCTAGACTAACATGGCTGCTCTTTTGGAACATGAAATTAATCACTCAATGTTTCACCCTTCTGTGGACTTCAGTAGGCACTATCAAGCACTCTTTTCAAACAGAATGTTGCTGTACTAAAGAGATTCAGCAAAGGACAGCGGAAATGATGAAGGATCTAGAAAAACATTTGTAGGAAGAGAGATTGAAGAGGCTGAGACTCTCACCTACAGAGCCCAGGTTAAACTCTAGATCTGCCTACCTGGAGTACAGGAGATAGGAAGAGGAGCAGCCTTCACAGCCATTGTGGGGGTGAAGGAAACCACAGAAGCAGCTGAACAAGTGCAGGGGAGGAGAGAGGCACAGACCCAAGCAGGGGAGAGAGAGGATATAAAGACTAAAAAGAACCAGTTTGACTAACTCTTCCTCAAAATGCCACAAAGGTTTGGAGTATTCCTGCTAGTTGGAAACCCAGCCTAATTTCCTAATCTTGCTAGTCAATTCTGACAATTTCCTAAATTGCCATCAAACTGTTGTGGAACTGGTCACAGAAAGAGGGATGGGCTGAATGGGAGGACGATGACAGAGTCTACTCCAGTGTGTCCACATTACATTAGAGTTTGAGGAAACCCCTCCGCTGCCAGACATTGCAGGAGACCAACTTCTACTTCCATGATGTGTCTATGTGCATACCTCTCTTCTCTCTGTTTCAAGAATCTGTACCACTAAACGCCAGATTTTACACATCAGGTTCTCCTCCCACATAAAGACAGTTTAAATTCTTGGCTCTCTCACTGTGAGATTTCAAATACTACCTCGTTTTCTCTTAGGCAGATCTTTTTATATATAATAAATTGTGATGCTTTTAATCCTCTACAGAACCTGAGACATGGAAGTGCAAGTAAAGCAGATCCCACCCACAAAACAAACAAACAAACAAGCAAGCAAGCAAGCAAACGAAAAACCCAAACACTCAAACAACAAAAAAAAAGTTCTTATTCTTTTAAATCTGTAGTTATTTTGAGGATCTGTACATTTAAGATCTCAGCTAGTTTGCCAGTTCTTCTTTCATACAGATGAGCTCAGCTACCACTAAAATCAACAGATTGAGTCTAGCTGAAGATACTGGAGGCTCATTTCCTATGAAAATCAGGACATTCATGTAAGTCCCTAAATCAGGGTTTAGACCAAAATCCTATCTGTGATGGGTGTTATGCCTTTGACCTCAGGAGGACATTTGCTTTAAAAATCATGGCTTAAGGCCATGCAACAGCAAGAGTTATTCTGTTAGTGTTGTTGAAAGACTTTCAAAGAAGACAGCAGTTTAAGCGCTTTTCTGAGACTTGCCATGAAGGGTCTGGATTTTAAAACATAGGGGCCCTGATGTTGCCTTTCGTCATGCCTGGAGTGATCCACTGGGGACACAATGTGGGAGCAGAATCTAGTTAGTGGGTAAGTCCACCATATGCCCCACGCTTGTTGTTAAATCTCTGCTAGGATAGATGCACACTGAAAAGGCTGGGCCTACACCTCCTAACATGCTAGCAAATTGGTTGAATTGGGATAATCAAGTGAACAAGAGGTGTTTTGTTTTTGTGTTTTTGTTTTTTAAGATAGTAAGTCAGATGACAGGCAATGATCTCAAAAAGAAATAGTTCTAAATGCTACTTACAATAAATCTTTAGGTCCAATTTTAAACTTCCTTCATGTCTCTAACAATGCTAAATAATTCAGTTCCCAACACTGCAGAATTCCTTCCCAAGCCCTTAGCACTAACTACGGCAGAAACAGGCAACTCACCAACATTCGTTAGTGCAACCTGAGAAAGAGTCTATGAAATCTCACATCTGACACTAGCAATGCTAGCCAGGATCCTTTATGATTTTCCCATACAGTCCCAGAGGACTCACAAATTGGCCAGACCCAAGGATAATTCTCTGAGCTCCATGACCAGTGGGAAAATAGAGCCTGCCAAATTTCAGCTGAACAGCCTCCCCTGGGAGTGAAAAAATGATTCACCGATAACAGAGGCTCAGATGCTCAGGGTAAAGTTAGTTTCCCGGACTTGCTAGTTAGTTTTCCGGCCTTCCTGCCCTACTGTCCCCTCAGAGAGAAAAAAAGAGCCAAGGCTTAGACATACTCATTCCTCTTTCAACATTTCTCTGCTTCTGCTGTTTGACAAAGCAACTGAGGATCTGCTCCTACTCCTAGCTGATGAGGCCGGTGCTGAATTTTTGAGAGTGACATGCATGAACAAGCTAGGTGCAGTGTTCTGTCAAACACAGGATTTCCACACTTGTTAGCAGTCTCTCCCATCTGGTTGCCTCTCTCAGATAGAGTGCAATACAATTTGTCCCAGTTTATTCACAAACCCCTTGCTGCAATAAGTTGCCATGGGGAAGAAGCTTCCTGATCTGCTTTTGAGGATTGGCACGCACCGCGAATCATATAGTTAGGGACCTTGACTCAATTCTTTATCAGCTGACAGAAGTAAAAGTCCCAAGTCAAGCAGAAGGCAATACAATCTATTTTTTGAGATAATGAAACAAGCAGTAATTCTAATCCTTCACCCCAGTGATTACCTTCCCCCCATATACTGCTTAAACTCAATCTATATAGCTTACCTTAAACAATTATTTCTTTAACAGTACTACAAGAAAATGGTTTCATCAGTCATAATATATCACAACCTATTCCTTTAACAAATCAATACCCATCACAACAATTGATTACCATTAATTATGAGATAGATATATCTCATATGAGGAGCCGGATTGGGGCCAGATCATGCCCTGGGTAGGGGAAAGCATCAGGGCCTGCCATACAAAGTTGACTTAAATGCTTAAGCTAACTTACAGGGCAGGAGTTAATAAGTCAATGTAAGATGTTGCTTAAGATGACCTAATGATTTTTCAATACAGACTGGGCTTTGCTAAAGTTGACTTAACAAGCTTCAAGTCGACTAAATCCCCATAGTGTAGGCATACCTTTGAATATTCTTGAACGCTTGATTCCATTGATATCTTGTGATGCTGAGCTCCAGTGCCTTCTTGACCACTGGGTGACTTTACAATCATCACCATCACACAAACACCATCTCTGGTTCTCCACTTCTGAGTTTTCACCATTTTATCATGGATAAACATTAAGGAAACATGTTGAAAATTATCATTCTATTTAACTATCCCACATTGACATTATCTATTCATTGACACTCCCCTCCCCCCCCCAGCTCCAAAGAGACCAAATTTTGGTGTTAGATTTTTAAGGAAATGTGAGTAATGCCAAAGGGAGGGTTCTGAGTTCAGGAATGTTGATTTTAATACTGTGTCTCCAGATTTCTATGTGTAAATTTTATTAGAATAAAAAGCTATTAATTTTTAGTGAACAAATGTCCCCAGTGATGCACTGAAACCCTCAAGAATCCATGTACAAGAAGCTGACTACTTTTCTTAGCTTGTGTAAACTGTATCCAGAGAAGTCAGTTATCTTACAGGGTCTTTTCATCCTCCCAAGACTTTCAAGCTCTCTCTAAGAAAAGGGTTTGGTGAATATTTGTCACGTGACTCTCTAACACACAGTTATTTCAGCTGTGTGGAGGGGGTTTGGTATCTCCATCTGTGAAAACAATGGATTTACATTACTATCCACCTGAGTTGAAAGACAATTCAGTCATGCTTGTGTTAGTGGCGATGGGTGTAAATGATGTACAGCTGGTGCTATAATACCTTTACCTTCACCTCATCTCTACCCTATACTGAAACACAGGATGGCAGCTGTGTTTTCTCATGATCTCTTGGAAAGGCTTGCATAAGTGCATCAGAGTGATTTTGTGCAGGATTGTAAATGTTAGTGCTAGAAGGATCTTGTGGTCACTTAACAAGAGACGGTGTCATACAACTGCAGAAAGAGGTAATAGCTCATTTCCCTTTCCAACAAGATTTGGAATACCTCAAAAATTCTTTCTAATGGAAAAAAAAAAAGTTAACTAATGAAGTTAAATCTGTGCCTCCCTTACAGATTCCATGAATGCTACTACTGCTTTCAACATACAACAGAAATGCTTAGAGTGGAAGTGTTTTTTGTATTTTTTTTTTAAATAATTTCATGATAAGGAACAGTTTTGCTATAACATGTATGCATCTATATTTTACAACACCTTTATAATTCCATTCTGTCTCCTCAAATCTCACTGCTAGAGATCGTTTCTCAGGTCAGAGGGGGACTGTATGTATAGAATCATAGAATCATACAGTTGGAAGGGACCCCACGAGGTCATCCAAAAACCAAAAAAAGCAGGACCACTCCCATTAGATCATCCCAGTCAAGGTTTTGTCTGGCTGGGCCTTGAACACCTCCAGAGATAGAGATTCCACCACCTCCCTAGGCAGCTTATTCCAATGCTTCACCACTCGCCTAGTAAGGAAGTTTCTCCTAATAGCCAGCCTGGACCGCCCCAGCTGTAACTTGAAACCATTGCTTCTCGTTCTGCCCTCTGTTACTACCGAGAACAGTCGAGCTCCCTCCTCCTTGGAGCAACCCTTCAAGTAGTTGAAGGTTGCTATCCAATCCCCCCTCAGTCTTCTCTTCTGCAGGCTAAATAAGCCTAGTTCCTTCAGTCTTTCTTCATAGGGCTTGTGCTCCAGCCCTTTGATCATTTTGGTTGCCCTCCTCTGGACTCTCTCTAATTTGTCCATGTCCTTTTTGTAGTGGGGAGCCCAAAACTGGACACAGTATTCCAGATGTGGCCTCACTAGTGCAGAATAGAGGGGAATGATCACATCTCTCAATCTGCTGGCAACACTTCTTCTGATGCAGCCCAGTATGCCATTGGCCTTTCTGGCAGCAAGCGCACACTGCTGACTCATATCCAGCTTCCCATCCACCATGACTCCCAAGTCCTTTTCTCCAGTGCTGCTATTTAGCTGATCACTCCCCAGCCTGTAGCAGTACATGGGGTTTTTTCGTCCCAAGTGCAGGATTTTACACTTATCCTTGTTGAACCTCATGAGATTCCTCTTGGCCCACTGCTCCAATTTGTCTAGGTCTCCCTGAATCCTGTCCCTGCCCTCTAGGGTGTCTACCGTTCCCCCCAGTTTGGTATCATCTGCAAACTTACTAAGTGTGCAATCTATCCCATCATCCAGATCATTAATGAAAACATTGAACAGAACTGGCCCAGGACCGACCCCTGGGGCACACCATGTCAGGAAGATGGTTTCAGAACTTGGAAAGATTGCAGCCTTTTGGCCTTCATTCAGTCACCTGTGAGCAAAGAAAAGTCTGGGGAATGTTGGGGACCTACAGCTCCTTTCCTCTTGGTTTCATAGCTGAGTGATTCCCTTTAGGTGATATCAGTCCGAAGCCTTTACCTAGAGTGCTGCAATCACTGGGAACAGCATGTGCAAAATTTATTCTCTGCCCTCTCACTTTCTCGTACAGACATTTTTGAATACTTCTCAATTCCAAATAGCTACAAAATTTCAGATGCTGTTTTAAATACTTCAGGGGAGGATACACATGGTCTGCAAAGCCCAAAGGATCTGTGGACTGTCGGCTTATAACCACTGGTCTAGGTCAGAGTTACCCAGGCACCTGTTATTCAGCTCCAGGGGGTTTTCTGCAAATCAGTCTATATCCCACACAACAATAGTGGCCATGCTGAACAAGCACCTTTGACCAATAGTGTCCTCCAGCCCCGAACCCAACCTGAAAGTGTAGGAAAGTTGGGGTTCCACCCTAGGAGAGGGAAAGAGAGGAGACTGACAGCTTACACAGACTTGACAGAGGACATACGTGCAGGCAGCCTGAAGACTCTGAGAGGAAGTGGCAGGGCAGAAGGGCTAGAGCCCTCATCAGGTCAGCTCACAGTATTATTTTATGTCCTTCCTTTGACTTTCTGCAACAGAGCAACGCAGTTCTGAGTTCCCGCATTCACAGCTGAACCATAAAAAAAAAATTGTAAATAATTGTGTGGATTCAACTTCCAGGAGCATTTGCAGCTGAGGTGATTTGGGAGCCACTCACTGATAGTCCATAGGCTCTTCCCCTGCCCAGTGCGCCCAGCTCCTCTGGAAATGGGATCCATTCAATACCATGACTCGGGGAATCAGTGTTTTTCACAGTCCAAGCTTCCTTTGAATCTGTGATTTCTGTGTATCTGGAAGGATTCTCCTTGGACCACACACACATGGAGTGTAGGTCTCCCCGGCTACCTAGTGTTGCCTGCTCTCCATCCCCTGTCATTGACTCAAACTCACAGGCCAGCACCATCAACTGCTACTGCACAAAATATCTGCCCATGTGAGCAGCTGACTGCATTTTCATTTCCCTTGGTGTTTGAAAGATTTAAGGAGAGAGAAACCTGCCACCATAATGTGATTCCTGCTATAATGGGAGCAACTTCCAACAAAGATCTGCACTTGAATGGATAAGTAGTCAGTGGAGACTTTATGTGGGCAGGATGTACAGATCTCTTCAGCTCATGGACTCATAGACTCTACAGTCAGAAGGGAACAATATGATCACCCTGTCTGACCCCCTGCACAATCCCCCCCTCAAGACCTCGCCCACGTATTCTAGCAATAAGTATCTAGCCTTTGACTGAGTTTTATTAGTACTTAAGTCAAGATTTAAGGACTTTAGGTTGAAGAGAATTCCCTGATAGATGAACTATGCCCTTTGCTACAGAGGAAGGTAAACAAAATAAAAACAAAATAAAAACAAAACAAAACAAAAAACAAAACAAAAACAAAAACAAAAAGAAACAAACAAACAAAAAAAAAACCAAACAGAGCCCTTACCAATCTGCCCTGGGGGAAAGTTCGTGCCCAACCCCAAATATGGTAATCAGTTAAACCCTGAAATGTGGGCAAGTCTCAACAATTTCAAAAGGGATAGCCGTGTTAGTGTAGTCCAGCAAAAAAAAACAACAAGGAGTTGTGTGGCACCAGTAACCCAAAAAACAATTCTCTTTAATAACTTAGATCCCACCCCATTTACCTTCCCTTCTTATTCCACTTGCATATCCACCACCAGTAGCCAAAGCTCAAAGATCAGTCAATGTTCAAAGTAGGCCATCACATCATACCATCCCCTCAAAATTTTATCAGGCTCAGGTCTGAAAGCAGTTTTTTTTTTGTTTTGGTTTGGTTTTTTTTTGCACCCACATCTTCCTTTGGAATGCTATTCCTGAACTTACTCCTCTAATGGTTGAAACCTGTGTCTAATTTCAAAGAACAATAACCTGATGGACAGTTTATATCCATTTGTTCTAGTGTCCACATTCGTGCTCTACTCAAATAATTCCTCTCCCTACCTGATATTTAGCGCTCTAATATATTTATTGAGAGCAATCATATCATCCCTCAACCTTCCTTTGGTTAGGTTAACCACACCAAACTCTTTGGGTCTCCTCTCATTAGGCAGGTTTTCCTCTCCATGGACAAAACTCATACACCATCTCTGCACCTGTTTCTACTACAATTCATCCTTTTTGATCATGGGGAAGCAGAATTGCACACAATAATCCAGAATGGGCCTCACCATTGCCTTGTACAGCGGCAGCACTAACACCTCCCTGTCCTTCTATACAATAAAATATTCTGGGAATAGTATGTAAGGTCACATTTGCACACACCCCCTCCCCCCAGCAGCTCCATTTCCCATATCAGGGACCTAGGATTTAGGCTAGTGAAGAAAGATGCCCAACAACTCCCTACATAAAGTTTCACTCAGATTGTTCCAGTAGGGCAGTTCTCTTCCCTTTGTACTGGGATGTAAACCAGAGACCCAGCATCCATGGATCCCCAAAGTATGCTCATATCTCAGATAATTAGGCCTTCCCAACATAATCTCAGTGCCTCCAGGACTACTCTAGGACGACCTGCAGCTCCCTGGGAGCCCATGTTCATCAGACATGTACTCCTACTGTCTGTCATTGTTTGCACTGCAAATGGAATCTGTGGAACGGGGCGTTCTGAAAGATGGATGCAGCTGCATTGAGAAGAAAGGATAGTTAGAGTAAGAAGTGAGGTACAGACTGCTTGGAAAAATTAGAGCTTTCTGTACCCAGAGTTACTTTATTGCATGAGTTTTCATGAGTGAAAATCCCTCTTTGTCAGACTTTTTGAAGATGGGGAAACTTACAGAATGGCAGATAATAAATGCAGGGCAGTGTAACCCATGGAAACAGGTCACACTATAACAAGAAATCAAAACAGTTTGTGCAGAGTCAGATCAGTGGGATACAGGAGTGTATGGAACAGTAGATACATCAGCCTAAGACTTGCTGAGGCCTTTTTCCCAGGGTAATGAAGCAGATCTCTAAATCAGACAGTTGGGGTTGATTCCAGGACCCAAACAAAGGCTGAACAGGGGAGTCTGATTGCAACACCTGGGCTAGGAGCTGATTACAGTGTAGCAAATTAGGTTGTACGACGAAACCTCATCAAAAAGGGGCCTAGAAACAGCCGGGGAGGGGGGAGGCAGGTGCATAGTAGGAGCACAGAGGAGGAGGAGGCAGCAAGGCAGAACAGCAGCTGGTTTATTTGACTCCAACTGGAATCTCCCAGTGATCTCAGAAGGCCCAGCACTCTGGGATAGAAAGTCCTAGCTTCATGCTCCTTGAGAACCCTCTTCAGGTAGTTAAAACCTGATATTAAATCCCCCCACATTATTTGCTTGTCTAGACTAAACAAGCCTAATTAACTTAGTGGTTCCTCATAAGTCATGTGTTCCAGTCCACCAATCACTTCTCTTGCCCTACTCTCAAATCTCTTTAGATTGTCTACACCATTTCTGTGGAAGGAGGCCCCAGACTAGACCCCATATTCCAAATGTGCTCTCAGGAAGTGATCACTTTCCTCAGTCTGTGGCAACATTCATACTAATACAACTGAATATTCAGTTAGCTATTTGTGGAAGTTGAAAAAAAAAAGACTCATATCCAATTTCTTACCCACAGTAGCCCCTAGCTCCTTTTCTGCAGAACTACTCCCTTGCCACTTCTTCCCAATCATGAGTAGAATAAGGGATACTTCCTTCCTGGTTTCTGCATTTCTTTTCTATTAAATTGGCTTCTGTATTATCATTCCAGACTGTTAGCCACCCCAGCCATGTCTCCCAAAAAGAACTGATCATTAAAGACAAATTTCATTACTTCCGGGATGAAGTACCAGAGGGGTTAACTCCAAGAGTGGGCTTTTAAGAATTCAAGGAGACCAATTTTGGTGAGACCCAGAACTAGAAGGCATTGTTGAGGCCTAATGGATGATAGAGTTGGAAACTTTGTGATAGCAATGAAGGAAGAAAGAGAGTAAGGAATTGTCAGACTCAAGGACTGTATTGATGGAAAACAAGACTGAGACAAATATGAAGCTATGGGCTTTGTTGACCTAGATTAGACAAAAAGGCCAAGTGACAGGGTATGGGTGAATGGGTCTTGATTGTTCACCCTGAAAACAATCATGTGATGCTCAAGGAGATGGAACCCAAGAAAAGAGAGTGCAGTGGTTGGTAATGGAAAGAAAAGATATTAGGTGTTAGTAACTTCTAGTACTCTGAACAGAACTTTCACAAGCCAGATCTCAGCCAAATGGGGTTAGAGTAGCGTTGAGTAATGAAGAGATATTCATCTCCCGTGTTGTCAAATATCTTTATAGATAGTTGCTCTAGGTGATCATATTCTGCAAAGGTATTTTCCCACTTTGACACGAAGTTCTTTTGTTTTGACCCCGTAAACAATGGGGTTGAGCATGGGAGGAAAAAGGAGATTGATGTTGGGCAAGAGGATATGAACATAGCTAGCAATGCCCTGGCCAAATTTGTACGTTATTACAGAGATGATAGAGGGAATATACAATGTCAGTAACAGAAAGATATGAACTGTGCATGTGCTCAGGGCTTTTTGGTGTGCACTCCTGGAGGACATCCTGAGGACGGCTCTGAGGATCAGTCCATATGATAAGCCAACGAGTGTCAGGTCAAACCCGATGAACAAAAACGCGGTCATCATGTTGATTTTCTCGTACTCTGTGGTATCCATACATGAGATCTTTACAACAGTGATCTGCTCACAGTAAATCTGAGGGATAACATGGTTGGTGCAGAATGGAAGCTGCTTCAGGAGAAAGGGCTCAGGAAGAACCACGAGAAAAGCTCGTATCAAACCCACTAGCCCTAGCTTAAATATTCGTGCATTGGTGAGGATAGCGGCGTATCTCAGAGGGTCAGATATGGCAACATAACGATCAAAGGCCATTATCACAATGACAGCTGATTGCATAGTACAAAACACATTAATGAGAAACATCTGGATGAGGCAGCCATCCAGAGTGATGTCTTTGTAACCAAACCAAAATATGCACAGGGCTTTTGGCACAACACAGGAAGTCTTGCCAATGTCTGTGAGTGCCAACATACAGAGCAGCAGAAACATAGGCTTCTGTAATGTCTGCTCTTGGGCAACAACAAACAGAACTGTGGTATTTCCCAGCAGACTGATGATGTAAATCATAGAGTATGGGATGGAAATCCAGATGTGGGCGTCTTCAAGCCCATCAATGCCACTCAGAATGAATGTTATGGGTTCGGAGTGACTGAGGTTGAATGCTGACATGACGTACTCAAAGGACTGATCGGACAAAGAAATTCTCAGGGTTCCTGTGAAGAGAGAGGATTAAAAAGGAAGGGAGTAACTCACTTTATTACAAACGATACCGTACATATCTTACTGTTTCTAACAAGGTAGATGGGGGGAACAGTTAGGTGGCAATACTATTTGTATTTATTTGTCAATGGTGAGACCACTTTTAGGGAGTTGTGTGCACTTATGAGCCTCCTTTTGAAAAGAAGATTTGGAGAAATTGGGGAGAGAGCAGCATATGTCAGCCAAAACATTAGGACACTGGAATATCTGATTTATGAGGAGACACTGAGACAATTAAGATTTTTTATTCTGAGTTTGTGTAGTATGAACTTTCTGTGGAGACACTGTGACATTGTTTTTTTTTGTTTGTTTTTTGTTTACCAGAAAAGCTCATGAAATCAATAAAATTGTTAGTCTTTAATTGCCACAGGACTCCTTGTTTGTTTTACTGATCTAGACTAACATGACTGCTGCTTTGGAACTTGAAATTAATCAGTCAATGATTCACCCTTCTGTGGACTTTTGTAGGCACAATCAAGCACTCTTTTCAAACAGAACATTGCAGAACTAAAGAGATTCAGCAAAGGACAGCGGAAATGATGAAGGATGTAGGAAAACATTTATAGGAAGAAAGATTGAAGAGGCTGAGGCTGTTACCATAGTAAAGGATTAAAGAAGGGGGCATTAGAAAAGTCTAGAGAGTAGTGAGTGATAGAGCTGATGTTAGGTCAATTCTAACTATAAATGTGGTGTACAGGTTCCATACAGAGAGCATAATTAACCCTCAGAGCAATTTAAAATGTCTCATGGCAAATTCTCCATCACTGAGAATTTCTAAGCCACATTTGGGAATTTCTCTTACATTTGTGCTCTAAGAATTCCATTTTTGCCAGATTGTTAGCCTGTGGTACACCAGAGATTAAGATTAAATGACCACATCATCCCTTCTGTCTTGGGGATCATAGAATCATAGAACCATAGGGTTGGAAGGGACTCCACTAGGTCATCTAGTCCAATCCCCTGCCAAAAAAAGCAGGACCACTCCCACTAAATTATTCCAGCTAGAGTTTTTTTTTTTTTCCAGACAGGTCTTAAACATCTCCAAAGATGGAGATTCCACCACCTCCCTAGGAAGCCCATTCCAATGCTTTACCACCCTCCTAGTAAGAAAGGTTTTCCTAATATGAAGCCTCGACCTCCCCAGCTGCAACTTGAAACCATTGCTCCGTGTGCTGTCCTCTGTTACTACTGAGAACAGCAAAGCTCAATATTCCTTGGAGCATCCCTTCAGGTAGTTGAAGGCTGTTATCAAATCCCCCCTCAATTTTCTCTTCTTCAGGCTAAATAAGCCTAGTTCCTTCAGTCTTTCTTCACAGAGCTTTTGCTCCAGCCCCTTGATCATTTTTGTTGCCCTCTGCTGGACTCTCTCTAATTTGTCCATCTCCTTTTTGTAGTGGGGAGCCCAAAACTGAACACAGTATTCTACATGCGGCCTCACCAGTGTCAAATAGAGGGGAACGATCACATCCCTCAATCTGCTGGCAACACTTCTTCTGATGCAGCCCAGTATGCCATTGGCCTTTTTGGCAGCAAGTGCACACTGCTGATTCATATCCAGCTTCCCATCCACCATGACTCCCAGGTCCTTTTCTCCAGTGCTCCTGTTTAGCTGATCACTCCCCAGCCTGTAGCAGTATATGGCTTTTTTCCATCCCAAGTGCAGGACTTTATACTTGTCCTTGTTGAACCTTACGAGATTTCAATTGGCCCCCTGCTCCAATTTGTCAAGATCTTCCTGAATCTTCTCCCTGCATGTCTACCGTTCCCCCCAACTTGGTGTCATCCACAAACTTACTGAGTGTGTAATCTATCCCTTCATCCAGATCATTAATGAAAATATTGAACAGCACTGGCCCCAGGATGGACCCCTGGGACACACCACTCTTTACTGGTTGCCAACTAGACACAGAACCATTGCTTCCTACACACCGAAACCATTGATGTAGCCAGTTCTCTATCCACTTTACAGTCCACACATCCAACCCATACTTCTTTAACTTGCTGATGAGAATGCTGTGGGAAACCATATCAAAAGCCTTGCTAAAGTCAAGGTATATCACAACAACAGCTCTTCCTGCATCCACAGATCCAGTCATCTCATCTAGAAGGCGATGAGGTTGGTCAGGCGCGATTTACCCTTGCTGAGTACATGCTGACTGTTCCTGATCACTTTATTTCCCTCCAAGTGTTTAAGGATGGATTCCTTCAGAATCTGCTCCATGATTCTTCCAGGGATTGGTTGAGGCTGACAGGTCTGTAATTCCCTGGATCCTCCTTTTTCTCTTTCTTGAAGATAGGCACTATATTTGCTTTTTTCCAGTCCTCTGGCACCTCTCCTGTTCACCACAAGTTTTCAAAGATAATGGCCAGCTGTACTGCTACCTCATCAGCCAGCTCCCTCAGCACCCTCGGATGCAGTTCATCCGGCCCCATGGACTTGTGCACATACAGTTTCTTTAAGTAGTCCCTAACCTGACCTTCTGTCACCAGGGGCCTTTCTTCTTCTCTCCAATCTGCCATGCCCGATGTAGTGGGCTGGGAGCTGGCCCTCACTATGAAATCTGAGGTAAAAAAAGCACTGAGCACTTCAGCCTTTGCCTTATCCTTCATCACGAGGATAGCTGCACTATTCAGTAAGGGACCTACACAATCCCTGATCCTCTTCTTGTTATTGACATACTTGTAGAGCCCCTTCCTGTTATCCTTCACATCCCTTGCTAGCCACAACTCCAATTGTCCTTTGGCCTTTCTGAATTTATCCCTGCAGTCGCTGCAGTGACTATGTTCTGCAGCACATACAGGAGCCATTTGGAGGCATTCTCCCTGCAAATTAGTTCTAGAGCGTTAGTGAAGGAACTAAGTTTTACGTGTGACAGTGCTGAATATAGTTTATGACGGAAAAAATTATTGTGACTCTTGTGTTTTCAAAATAATATGCTGCGTATGTTTTGACATGTCTGAGTCATCCCCTCAGCCCATCTTGGTGAGTATGTCTGATGACAAAAGTACTGACTTGATTCTATAAAATATTTATCCTCTTGAATCTATGTACAATGGTCCAAATCAATGGCCAAAGGAGCCGGCTAACTAATGATCACAGCACTCTCAGGTTAGCACCTGTGTCCCAGTGACTTATTGTGTCAGCAAGCACCCAGAGGCTCTTGCACGTGGTAGCTGTATTTTCCTAGGTATTCCCATGACCCAGAATTGCTGGCTCCCATTATTGAATGTTCATACTTTTCAGCTTGATTGGTGTTCCTTTGTAGCAGTTAAATAAGCCCTCCACTGCATTCACGGATGAACTAAGCAGAGCTGCTCAGGTGCCTGGCATCTGCCACTCCATCTGTCATGTTCCTCATTGGAGAGAAACCATCAATGATCCCCTCCAGTCAAGGGAGCATGGGTGACAGGAGCCTTCTCACTCCATCCAAGGAAAGGTTTTGGGGATAGTGGGGTATTCTGGAGGTTGTGGTTGACACAGTTGACCATAGGCTTAGAGAAAACACTGGTAGCCAGTGTACCATTGGTATCAGGCCAGTACGGGATGAAGCAGGACATCATAAACAGGCGGTTCAAATCCAGTGAAGGATTGAACCAGTTGAGGAGCAAAGATCAATGGTTCTTTCCACTGGGGAAATGCCTGATCTTGCATGATTTAATGACCAACCCTTACGGTGGGGACGTGGAGTGAAAGAAAAAGTGAAAAAAGATTCTGGTTCCCAGACTGCAGTGCTATGAGATGAAGGCAAAGAGACATTGGGATCAGCCCAGACACATTCAGGATAATTCCTATGACTGGACCTGGACCGACAGTTAGAAAGAATAACTGAATTTCAACAGTGCTGTCTATTTGTCCTTGTACAACCTACTCTCTGTCCCTGCAATAACCTGGCCTAGGCACACAGCAATTCTATTCACCGAGGACCAACACCAAGTGCCAGCCACCCCACACAGTGGCTGCTCATGGAAATACCTACACAACCTAGGTTAAACTGTCAATCTGCCTACCTGGGGTACAGAGAGAGAGGAAGAAGAGCAGTTTTCACAGCCTTTGTGGGGTGAAGGAAAACCCAGAAGCAGCCCAGCATGTGGACGGGAGGAGAGAGGCACATACCCAAGCAGGGGAGAGAGAGAATTTAGAGATTAAAAAGAACCAGTTTGACTAATTCTTCCTCAAAATGCCACAAAGGCTTGGAGTATTCCTGCTAGTTTGAAACCCAGCCTAACTTCCTAATCTTGCTTTTCTATTCTGACAGTTTCTTAAATTGCCATCAAACTGTTGTGGGATTGGTCACAGGAAGAGGGAAGGGCTGGATGGGGGAAGGTGCCAGAGACTACTCCAGTGTGCCCATGTTACATTAGAGTTTGAGGACCCCCCCCCTCTTCTGCCAGACATTGCAGGAGACCTACTTACACTTCCTCGGTGTGTCCATGTCCTCTTCTTACTGCAGTCGGTTTCAGGGCGCTGCACCACCGAACACCAGATTTTAGACATCAGCCTCCCCTACCACATAAATATGGTGTGAAATCTTGGTTCTCTCTCTGTGAGATTTCAAAAATTACCTCAATTTCTCTTAGGCAGAATTATTTTACATCTACTGAATTTTAGAGCTTTTCATCATCTACAGACCTGGAGAAATGGATATACAAGTAGGTCAGATCCCACCCTCCAAACAAACAAACAAGGAGGCAAAGAAACAAAGTTGTTCTTATTATTTTAAAACTGTAAATTTATTTTTAGGATCTGTAAGTTTAAGAGCTCAGCTAGTCTGCCAGTTCTTCTTTGATACAGAAGAGCTCAGCTACCACTGAACTTCACAGACTGAGTCTAGTTGAACATAAGGGAGGCTCATTTCCTATGAAAATCATTCCATTCATATAAGTCCTTAAAATAGGACATAGACCAAAATCCTGTCCATGATAGGTGTTATGCCATTGACCTCAGCGGGACAGAGGTTTCACCAAGTGTGTGGAACTTAAGGCTCCTTGTTTTGAAAATCATGGCTTAAGGGCCTGCAACAGTGAGAATTATTCTCTTAGTGTCTCGAAAGACTTTGAAAGAAGACTGCAGTTTAAGCGCTGTTCTGAGACTTGCCATGAAAGATCTGGATTTTAAAACATGGGGGTCCTGATGTTTCCTTTAGTGATGTCTGGAGTGATCCACTGGAGACAGAATATGGGACCAGAATCTAATCAGTGGGTAAGTCCCCCATATGCCTCATTCTTGCTGCAAAATCTCAGGTGTGATAGATGCAAACTGAAAAGGCTGGGCCTGCACCTCCTAACATGCTAGGAAATTGGCTGAGTTGGGAAAATCAAGTGAACAGGTGTGGGTTGCTTTTTTTGTTGTTTTTGTTTTTGTTTTTGTTTTTTTTTATGATGGTTAGTCAGATGGAAGGAAGTGATCTCAAAAAATATTTCTCTATGCTACTTACAGTAAACCTTTAGGTCTGATTTTAAAATTCACTCATGTTTCTAACAATGCTAAACAATTCAGTTCCCAACACTGCAGAATTCCTTCCCAAAACCTCAGCACTAACTACTGCAGAAGCAAGAACCCCAGCAACATTCCTTAGTGCAACCTGAGAAAGAGCCCATGAAATCCCACATCTGACACTACCAATGTTAGGCAGCATCCTTTATGATTTTCCCATACAGTCCCAGAGGACTCTCACATTGGCCAGGCCCCAGGACAATTCTCTGAGCTCCACGACAAGTGGGAAGAGATTAAAATAGGGCCCAGAGAATTTCAGATGAAGAGACTCCCCTGGGAGTGAAGAAATGGTTCACTGAGAAGAGAGACTCAAATGTTCAGAGCAAAGTTTGTTTCCTGGACTTGCTAGTTAGTTTCCCAGCCATTCTGCCCTAATAACACCCCAGTGAGAAGAGAAGAGCCAAGGGTTAGACATACTGATTTTTCTACATTTCTCTGCTGCGATTCCAAATAGCAACTGAGCATCTGCTCCTGCTTCTGGCTGATGAGGCCAGTGCTGAATTTTTGAGAGAGTGACGTGTGTGGGCAAGCTCTAGTGCAGCGTTCTGTCAAATACAGGATTTCCACACTTGGTAGCAGTCTCTCCCATCTCGTAGCCTCTCTCAGATAGAGCACAACACAATTTGCACCAGTTTATTCATAAACCCCTTGCTGCAATATTTTGCCATGGAGAAGAAGCTTCCTGAGCCCCTTTTCAGGATCACCACACACCATGAATCATACAGTTAGAGACCCTGACTCAATTATTTATTAGCTGACAGAAGTAAAAGTCCCAAGTCCAGCAGCAGGCAATACAATCCATTTATTGAGATAATGAAACAAGCATGAATTCTAATCCTTCACCCCAGTGACTGCCTTTCCGCCACTTACTGCTTGCACTCAATTTGTATATCATACCTTAAACAATCATTTCTTTAACAGAACAACATGATAATTGCTTAATGTATCATAATATATTGTACCCTATTCCTTTAACAAATCATATCCCACCACTGTAACTGATTTCATTTAATTATGTGATAGACAAAAGTTATCAGAACTGAGGATACCTTAAGAACTAAAGAGTACAAAGTGTGGATTCTGTTATCACAGTTGCTGGCAGACGTTTGAAAGCCACACAAAATACTCTCAGACACAGTTGTTTCTAAGTATTCTACCCCCCCCCCCAAACAGCTTGTTATTACCACGTTTTAATGGAGTTTGATTGTAAAATGTGTGTGCGCGTGTGTGTGAGCACACACTTCCCAGCTTATTGATGCTCTGGTGCCCACGGTGACTTTAGCCAAAGTAAAAGGCTTCAGATGGTAGACAAACAGCCTGTGGTTTTGCTTCTTTGCTTTTAAATCCCTGTAACTAGCCAGGTGATAAAGAGATACTGAAAAAACCCTAGGATTATGGGCCTTTGCAGGCTCATCTAAATATCAGTATTTTGTACCGGAGGTGCATTCATGTTAGGCTTTACATAGCAAAACCAACAAAAGTCTTGTGGCACCTTAAAGACTTAGCAAATTTGAGCCTGTTGCTGCATGCTGCAAGGACTGGCAGCTGACTCTTGCCGTTGCTAGTTACAAGCAGCCAAGGCAGGAGCGGACTCCACGTAGGCCTGGCTGCTTGCAAGCGGGCAGGCCAGGAGTCAGACACCAGGCCCTGCCACCCTCAGAGAGAGGTTGGGAGTCCCAGTCTCTCTCTGCAGACATACCCTTTGAATCTTTTAACGCTTGATTCCATTCATCTCCTGTGATGCTGGCTTCTAATGTCTTCTTGACCACTGTGTGACTTTACAGTCATCACCATCACACAAACACCATCTCTCGATCTCCACTTCTGAGTTTTCACCATTTTATCATGGATATAAAATAGGGAAACACGTGAAAATGGTCATTCTATTTATCTGTCTGCCACTGACATTATCTATTCATTGACACCCTCCCCCAGCTCCTAATAGACCACATTTTGGTGTTGGATTTTTTTAAGGAAATATGAGTAATGCCAAAGAGAGGGTTCTGAGTTTAGGAATGTTGACTTTAACAGTGACTCTCCAGATTTATATGTGTAAAATCTATTAGAATCAAAATCTATTAATTTTCAGTGAACAAATGCTCCCAGTGATGCACTGAGATCCTCAAGAATCCATGTACAAGAAGCTGACTACTTTTCTTGTCTTCTGTTAACTGTATCCAGAGAAGTCAGTCATTAGAGGGTTCTTTTCATCCTGCCAAGACTGTCAAGCTCTCCCTAAAAAAAAAAAGGTTTAGTGAATATTTGTCACGTGACTCTCTAACACAGACGGTTATTTCAGCTGTGTGGAAGGGGGTTGGTGTCTCCAGGTGTGAAAACAATGGATTTACACTAATATCCAGCTGACTTGAAAGATAATTCAGTCATGCTTGTGTTAGTGGTGATGGGTGTCAATGATGTACAGCTGCTGCTATAATCCCGTTACATTCACCTCATCTCTACCCTTCACTGAAACACAGGCCAGCAGCTGTGTTTTCTCATGATCTCTTGGAAAGTCTTGCATAAGTCCATCAGAGTGATTTTGTGCAGGATTGCAAATGTAAGTGCTAGAAAGATCTTGTGGTCACTTATCAAGAGACAGCATCATACAACTGCTCACTGAAGAAAGAGGTATTAGCTCGTTTCCTTTTCTAACAGGATTTGGAATACCTGTAAAATTCTTTCTAACAGAAAAAAAAAATGTTAAGTAATGAAGTTTAATCTGTCCCTCCCTTACAGCTACCACAAACTCTGCTGCTGCTGTTTTCAACATGCATGCATGGAAAGTAAGTTTGTTTTTTTTTCCTTTTTTTTTTTTTTTTGTTAAGTAATCTCATTATAATGAACAGTTTTTCTATAACCTGTATGGATCTATCCTTTACCACACTTTTATAATTCCATTCTGTCTCCTCAGATGTCCCTTAAAGACATGATTTCTCAGCTCAGAGTAAGACCTTGTGTCAGGAAGATATTTTTAGAACTTGGAAAGTTTGCAGCCTTTCGGCCTTCATTCAATCTCCTGTCAGCAAATGAAAGCCTGGGGAATGTTGCGCACCTACAGCTCCTTTCTTCTTGGTGTAATATCTGACTGGTTCCCCTTAGGTGATTCAGTCCAAAGCCTTTACCTGGAGTGCTGCAGGCACTGGGATCAGCGTGTGCAAAATTCATTCCCTGCCCTCTCACTCTCTAGTACAAAGGTATTTGAATACTTCTCATTTCTAAACATCTACAAAATTTCAGATGCTGTTTTGAATAATTGAAGGAAAGGTTCACATGGTCTGCAGAGCCCAAAGGGTCGGTGGAGTGCCGGCTTATAATGACTGGTCTAGTTCAGTAACCCAGGCACCTGTTATTCAGCTCCAATGGGGTTTCTGCAAATTAGTCTATATTCTCAGACATGAATAGTGGACATGCTGAACAAGCACCTTTGTCCAGTGGAGTCCTTCAGCACAGAGCCCAACCTGAAAGTGTAAGAAAGATGGGGTTCCACCCTAGGGGAGGGAAAGGGAGGAGATTGACAGCTTACACTTGGAGACTAGACCGGGGACACAGGTGCAGGCCTCCTTAAAAATATGAGGGGAAATTGCAGGACAGAAGGCCTAGAGCCCTCATCCAGTGAGGTCACAGTATGATTTCATGTCCTTTCTCTGACCATCTACTACAGAGCAACACAGTTCTGAGTTCCTGCATTCACAACTGAGCTTTTCTCACTTCATCTCTACATGTCTTGGCCTCTTCTACATTTGGATTCCTGAGTTTTTTTTTCAGTCCAGTCCATTTCCCCCAACCAGCTCCATTTATTTTCTGAAGTAAAAGATCCTGGTCACAGATTTATTTTTGTTTATCCTTCCAGTTAGTTTGAACTGGATGAGCACATGATCACCTAAGTTTGTGGAAGAATTTCATAGCTGAGGCCTGCCAGTGTTAAGACACAGATGGCTCAGTAGGCCTGAGGAGGAAAATTGTAAAAGAATGCACTCAAAATGACATTAAGAGATAATGTGAAGGGGGGGACGGGCCCTGCCAGCCTGCAGGACTTTAGTTAGTGTCTCTCTATGTCTGCCTGCTCCAGACACTTCTTCTTCAAGTTTCGCTGACATCCTTGACTTAGACTAAACATTCTCTTATCAAACTTGCTTAGATGGTATTAACTCTGACACTATTAATTTGTTATGTGAGATTTTTTTCCCCTTTGACCTTGGTTCCTTTTAAGGAAAAAATATTAGTTTGTACCAATTAGAGAATGTTAGATCTTGTTACAGTTACCTATGTATATGCATGTATATTAATGTTGCTGTTAAGCTATAAAAGTTTCTGCAACACATCTCAGGGGTGGAGACCAGCACCTGACTGCTCTCCCCACTGCAGTGTGTTTTCTTTTTGTTCTCTTTTTGTTTTCCTGTAATAAAGCTATACGTTGGTTGGTTCTGCACTCAAGTTGGGTTCTGCTGTTTTTCTTTGGCAAGTTGCCCCTTCAACTGCAAGCTCCTCACTACTCACCAGTACCAAATCTAAGATGGCATCCCCTCTTGTTGGTTTGGCAAGAGTTTGGAGAAGGAATTCATCAGCTCTCACATTCAGGTCATGAAATTTGAATTTACTCTACCAGCAGCTGTCCTTATGAAGAGTGTTTGTGCATTTCCTTGGGGGACACTTGGCCACCTGGGCCCCTCCGCTGACTGGTTTAGTGTGAGCCGGCTTTTACACCATCACTGCCAGTGGCAAACTTCAGGAAGCCCAATCACAGGGGATATACACTGATGACACCAAACTGGACTGTAGCTGCAGACTTCTCACAGCCTTTTCTCCTGGACACCAGGCTGTCTCTTCTGTGTCTATGGCCCAGAGGAGTCTAAGAGATCCCCAAAGGGTGGGTGAGTGGCAGCAATGATTCTGCTACAGGTGTAATCTTGCTTCTATACAATAAAAGTGTCTGAGAATAGTATGTAAGGTCACATTTCCCCCCAGGAGGTCCATTTCCGACTTCAGAAGCCCAGGATTTAGGCTAGTGAAGAAAGATGCCCGACAACACCCTAGATGAACTTTCACTGAGATTGTTCCAGAAGGGCAGTTCTCTTCCCTTTGTCCTGGGATGAAAATCAGAGGCCCAGCATCCATGGATCCCCAAAGTATGCTCAGCTCTCAGTGATTTCCAGATACATAAGTTTTCCCACCACAATCTCAGTGCCTCTCCAACTACTCTAGGACCAGCTGCAGCTCCCTGGGAGTGCTTGTTCATCAGACAAGTGCTCCCAGGGTCTTTCACCGTTTGCACTGCCCACAGAATCTTTCGAAAGGGGCGTTCTGAAAGATGGATGTAGCTGCATGGAGAAGAAAGGCTAGTTAGAGTAAGAAGTGAGGCACAGACTGCTTGGGAAAATTAGAGCTTTCTGTACCCGGAGTTACTTTATTCCATGAGCTTTCATGAGATAAAATCCCTCTTTGTCAGATTCTTTGAAGATGGTGGAATTTACAGAATGTCAGGGAATAAATACAGGAAAGTGTAAGCAATGGGAACAGATCTAACACTAACAGGAAATCAAAAGAGTTTATGACAGATTCAGATTAGTGGGATACAGGAGAGCATAGAACAATAGATACATGAGCCTCAGACTTACCAAGGCCTTATTCCCAGGGTACTGAAGCAGATCTCTAAATCAGGCAGTTGGGATTGATTGAAGCACTCAAGCAAAGGCTTAACAGGGGAGCCTGTTTGAAATACCTGGGCCAGGAGTGGATTACAGCACAGCAAATTAGGCTGTACAACCAAGCCTGATAAAAATGGGTCTGGAGACAGCTGTGGGGCAGGGCTGCTGCATGGCAGTAGCATTGAGGAGAAGGAGGCAGTGGTGGCAGAACAGGACGGCGGGTGCAGGAATTGACTCAGACTGAGCCAGGAAATCCCAGCACTCTGGGGTAGTAAGGCCCATCCTTATCTTCTTTGGGATCTCCCTTCAGGTAGTTAAAAACTTATGTAGACCCTCCACACACATTATTTACTTTTGTACACTAAACAAACCTAATTAACTTAGTGGTTCCTCATAAGTCATGTTTTCCAGTCCACCAACCATTTCTCTTGCCCTGCTCTCAAAACTGTATAGATTGTCTACACCATTTCTGTGGGAGGAGGCCCTAGACTGGACTCTGTACTCCAGATGTGCTCTCAGCATGTCAAATACACAGAAATGATCACTTTTCTCAATCCTCTAGCAATGGTCATACTAAAGCAATCTAATATTCAGTTAGACATTTGTGGAATCTGAAAAAATAATTGACTCATCCAATTTCTTATTCCCAGTAACCCTCAGGTCCTTTTCTCCAGAACTGCTGCCTTGCTACTACTTCCCATCATGAGTAGCATAAGGGATGCTTTCATCTTGGTTTCTGCATGTTTCTTCTATGAAATGGACTTCTTTATTTTCACCCCAGTCTGTGGGTCACCCCAGCCATGTCTCCCCAAATGAAATAGATCATTAAAGACAAATTTCATGACTTCTGGGTTGATGCACCAGGGGGGTAAACTCCAAGGACTATGTACACACGTAGGGTGTCCTTTCGAAATAAGTTATTTTTGAAACAAGTTGTTTCAAAATAAAGCCCTTATTTCAAAACTGCTTAATTTGAAATAACAAAAAAAAAAAAAAAAAAAAAAAAAATTGAAATAAGGAAAAGCAGGAATTGAAATAGCATGTCCGGAGAGTGGACTTGCTATTTTGCTTTTGGGGAAGGGTACCATGGGAGGTGTGGCAACATGGCCACTCCCCTAGGCCATGTTCACAGCCATGTTGCCAGCCAATCCTATAAAAGCTGACCCCGCCCTCACTTCTCTGTCCATTCTGGCTAGCAGGACTCTGCAAGTGACAGACATGGACTCTTCCCGGCTGCCCAGCCAGCGCCATGCAATGAACAGACCCTCTGCCCACCTGCAGAGTGGCCTGCTGATGTGGGACACTCTGCTTGCAGACCCAGATGGTGCCCAGCCTTTGCCCGAGTCTGTCATCCAGCTGGGCTGCAGAGCAGAGCTACTGCCCCTGCCCCCTTCTGTGCCTCGCCAGGTCTGGGCCCAGGAGACCAGCCCAGACTGGTGGGAGTGGGTAGTACTGTGAACCTGTGGGGTGAGCCTATTGCAGCTGCCTGGGAAGCTGAGGCACAACTCCTCACTGAGGACTATGAGGAACTCAGACCTGTGCCCGCACGGGAACAGCCGTCCCGGAGAGCTGTGACAGGTCGGGACACACTGATGACCACTTTCACCCTGGAGAAACTCCGAGGGCCAGCCCTGCCCTGCCCCACACCACCCTCTTCCCCTTTCACCCACAGCCAGCCCCCATCCACCCGCACTGTGAACTACCCCCAATAAAACCACTCACAACCAAGAATAAGTTTCAAACTTTTATTAACAAAACAGGGGTTGGGGCAGGGAAGGGCTGGGGCGAGTTACGGGATGGGGCAGTGTGGGGGTGGTCTGGGGGGGTAGCAACTTAGAAGGGGGAGATAGATTTGGGGGAGGTGGTAGGGGAGTCTGGATGGCAGGAGAGAACTTAGGCAGGGCCTGTGGGGGGGTCCGGGGTGGTGGTGATCCTTGCCCCTGCCCACAGCCACCCTGGGTCCGGGGTCGCCTCCGGGATAGGCCAGGCAGTGGACCCCTGCAGCTGCTGAAGGGGCCATCTGTTCCACCAGCTGGCGGAGGCTGGTGGCAATCACCTCAACTGCGGTGGGCAGGCGGTTGCAGAGGGACTCAAAGGCCTGCACCTCGTGCTCGCTGGCCTGTGCCTGGTGCTCCAGGGCAGCAACCACCCTGTCATCTGCAGCTGCCACCTGATGCAGCAGGTGGAGGGCCGAGTCCTGCAGCCTGGCTTGGTCCTGGCACCAGGCCTGGGTGGACGCCTCAGTCTGCTGTCCCAGCTCCTTCAGGCTTTCAAGGATCTTGCCTCGAGTCTGGGGAGGCCCTCCTCTTCCTCCGTGGTGGCCTCGGGCTGAGGCGTCGGGCAGGTGGTGCGGCATGACAGGCAGCTGGACGACCTGCTGGAGGGAAGTAGAAAACACAGTTGGCCCCTGCTGCCTGCGAGCCTTGTCTGTGTGCAGCCTGTCTGCAGCACGCACCTTTGTCCTGACTGTCAGCAGGACTCAGGATCCCGTGGGACATTGCCCTGGGGTAGGGCTACCGGATCCCAAAGCCTCAAAAGGAGGCCAGGAAAGTACAAAAAGGAGGACACTGGAGGACAGATGGGAGAAAATGTATTATGGATGTGATATTCTTTGGTGTTTAGGGGGCCCTGGAACACTTTCCCATACAAATAAGTATTCTATGGCATTCCAGGATACTTCAACCCCTACAGTAAAAGGCCTGACAAAATCCTGCATTTTCGACTGCTTGCCAGACAAAGAATGTGAGGATAAAAAGAAGAACAGGAAGGAAAAAAGGGGACCACATTCTCCTTTTGCCTGACATCTGGCAACTGCACCCTGGAGGCACACATGCTGGTGGTGCCCACAAGGGTGAGCTGGACTCACTCATGCCTTCCTCTAGAGGGTCTCCCAAGGCCACCTGCCAGTGGTGAGGCTGCATGCTCTCCACCCCACCCAAGATGCGGCTGCATCTTTGACATGTAGCCCTTGTCAACCACCCCCAGGCACACAGGGGCCTGTGAGCCTGGTGCCACCTGTCTTGCAGGTACCAGTGGCCATGGGAGGCCCTCTGCACCCGCCGAACCTGTGCCCTACCTGCTTCGGTGCCCGGTCCTGTACCCCCTTGCTGCCCATGACCTGGACAGGCCTAGCCCTGTGTGCCTGTGTGGGAGGGGAATACTCACCCACAGGGGCTCCAGAGATCCAGCACTATGTCCCTGTGTCCATGTCGGACTCTGCAGGGGCCGGGAGGGTGTCAGGCCCCTGTTCCTCCATGCTGGTCCATCCGTCGGGACCAGGGAACAGTTCCGGGGTCCCGGGTATGGCCTCCGCCGCTGCTGGTGGTGCGGCAGGAAGCTCCTTGATGGAGACTTCAGACCCCATGTCCGCAGCCTCCGGGCCGGAGGATGGGCTGTGGCGTGCCCAGTGTCCACGACCTCTGATGGCAGACCACTGGGCTCCGGCCCCAGGAACACGTGGAGCTCATCTTAGAAGGGGCAGGTGACACTGCTATCTGCCCCATGGAGCTCCCGTGCCTCCCTGGTCCTGGCGTGGCCATGGCACAGGACCTTTATTTTGGAGCGAACCTGCTCTGTCTTCCGCTCATACCCGTCACCGGACATCGCCGCGGTGATGTTCACATATCTGTCCCGGTTCCAGTGGCTCACCCAGAGCCGGGACATGATGTCCTCCCTCCTCCAAATGCCGAGGAGGCAGTGAACCTCCTCGGGTGTCCATATGGGGGCACGGTGTCGCCCCACTGGGGCATTGCTGGCACGTGCTGCCATGCTCTGACAGGCCTCTGGCCACGCTGGCAGGTACATGCAGGAAGGGACTTCCTGCTTCCATTGGGTGCTGTGCACCCTGGGAAGAAGGTCAGGACTGTTATTTCGAAACAACGCTTGTTTAGAAATAACATGTCCGAACAACGGTTATTTCAAAACGACTCATTTCAAAATAACCGTCTTTCAAAATAGAATGTCCCAACGGCATTATTTCAAAACTAGTTGTTTCAAAATAACCATCATTTTGAAATGGAAGGGGTTTAAGCCGTTTCAAAATGACAGCTCTTCTTTCGAAATGACGGAGCCCGTCATTTCAAAACAAGGGAATGTTGTGTGGAAGTGCAGGTTTTTATTTCAAAACAACCAGTATTGTTTCAAAAAAAAACCTTGTGTGGACAAACCCAAGAAGACTTGTGTTTTTAATAGTTCAAGGAGAAGAATTTGGTGACACCCAGGACTAGAAGGCTTTGTTGCGGCCTAATGAATGGCAGATTTGGGAAGATTGTGAGGGCAGAGAAGGAAGAAAGAGTCAGCTATAGAACAGAGTAAGGAATTGTCAGACTCAAGAACTGTATTTATGGAAAATCAGACTGAGAGCAAATGTAAAGCCATGAGATTTCTTGGCCTGGATTACACAGAAAGGCCAAGTGACAGGGTATATAGGGAGAGGGGTTGACGGCAGACCCTGAAAATTATCAGTTTATGCTCAAGAAGATAGAAGCCAAGAAAGAAAAGAGAAGTGCTTGGTAATAGAAAGAAAAGATATTAGGTGTTAGTAACTTCTAATATTCTGAACTTTCACTAGCATAAGTGCAGCCAATCTGCGGCTGAGCACCCTGGAGTAATGACAAGATATTCATTTCTGATGTTGTCAAACAAGTTTATAGCTGGTGGCCCCAAGTGATC
Organism: Podocnemis expansa; assembly: GCA_007922195.1. Taxonomy (NCBI): domain Eukaryota; kingdom Metazoa; phylum Chordata; order Testudines; family Podocnemididae; genus Podocnemis; species Podocnemis expansa. Next base: position 1,294,590 of record ML682181.1, on the reverse strand, counting down.
ATATTTTGCAGAGGTATTTCCCCACTTTGTAATGGAGTTCTTTTGTTTTGACCCCATAAACAATGGGGTTGAGCATGGGGGGAGCAAGGAGATAGAGGTTGGCCAAGATGATTTGAACATAGGTAGCAATGCCCTGGCCAAACTTGTGCGTTAGTACAGAGAAGATAGCAGGACTATACGATATCAGTAACACAGAGATATGAGCAGTGCATGTGCTGAGGGCTTTTTGGTGGGCACTTCTGGAGGACATCCGGAGGACGGCCCTGAGGATCAGTCCATACGACAAGCCAATGAGTGTCAGGTCAAACCCGATGAACAAAAATGCGGTCATCATGTTGATTTTCTCGTATTCTGTGGTGTCCATACATGATACCTTTACAACAGTGATTTGTTCACAGTATATCTGAGGGATAACACGCTTGGTGCAGAATGGAAGCTGTTTCAGGAGAAAAGGCTCAGGAAGAACCACAAGAAAAGCTCGTATCAAACCCACTAGCCCTAGCTTAAAGATCTCTGTGTTGGTGAGACGGGTGGTGTATCTCAGAGGGTCAGATATGGCAACATAACGATCAAAGGCCATTATCACGATTATGGCTGATTGCATAGTAGCAAACATGTTAAGGAGAAACATCTGGATGAGGCAGCCATCCAGAGTGATGTCTTTGTAACCAAACCAAAATATGCACAGGGCTTTTGGCACAACACAGGACGACATGCCAATGTCTGTAAGCGCCAGCATGCAGATTAGCAGAAACATAGGCTTGTGCAATGTGTGCTCTTTGGCAACAACAAACAGAACTGTGAAATTTCCCAGCAGACTGATGATGTAAACTATAAAGAATGGGATAGAAATCCAGATGTGGGCAGCTTCTAGCCCTTCAATGCCACTCAGAATGAATGTTATGGGTTCGGAGGGACTGAGGTTGAAAGCTGCCATGAGGTGGTTGAAGGACAGAGAAATGCTCAGGGTTCCTGTGAGGAGAGAGGATTAAAAGTGGAAGGGAATTACTCACTTGATAACAAATATTACAATAAATATTTTACAGTTTCTAACAAAGTAGAAGGGGGGAACGGTTAGGTGGCAATACTATTTCTATTTATTTGTTGGTGGTTAGAGTACTTTTAGGCTCTGAGTGTTAACATTAACATTAACATTAACATTTTGTTAATTCGAAATAAGATATTTCGAAATAAGGTGTTGTTTCGAAACAAGTTGTTTCGAAATAACCCTGTGTGTGTGAACACAGCCTTTGGGAGTTCAGCAAAAGACAGCGGAAATAATAAAGGATGTAGGAAAACGTTTGTAGGAAGAGAGATCAAAGAGACTGAGACTGTAACCATAGTAAAGGAATAAATAAGGGTTATGAGAGAAGTCTAGAGAATACTGAGTGATGGAGTTGAAGTTAGACAAATTCTACTTATAAATGCAGTTTACACTTCACAAACAGAGACCACAATTATCTGTCAGAGCAGTTTACTAACACTCATGGCAGATTCTTCATCACTGAGAATTTCTAAGCCACATTTGGGAATTTCTCTTACATCTGTGCTCTAAGAATTTCTTTTTTTGCCAGATCAATGGCCTGTGGTATCCCAGAGGTAAGATTAAATGAACACAGGGTTCCCTTCTGGTTTGGTGTCTTGAATAAATCCTTGCAGCATATCAGGAGTCATTTGGAGGCATTCTCTATGCAAACTAGTCTTTGAGCCTTATTGAAGGTACTGATTTTTACTCATGACAGTGCTGAATTTAGCTTAAAGTACTGGCTTGAGTCCATAAAATCTCTATCCTCTGGAATCTATGGACAGTGGTCCCCATCAATGGCCAGAAGAGCTGGCTAACCAAGGATCACAGCAACACACAGGTTAGCATCTGTATCCTAGTGACTCATTGTGTCAGCAAACACTCAGAGGCTCTTGCATGTGGCACTTATATTTTCCTAGGTATTTCCATGATCCAGAAAATGCCAGCTCTCGTTATTGAATGGTCATACTTTTCAGCTTGATTGTTGTCCCTGTGTAACAGTTAATAAAGCCTAACACTGAGTGTATGGATGAACTAAAGGGAGCAGTCCAGGTGCCTGGGATCTTCCACTCCATGTGTGACATTCCTCACTGGATAGAAACCATCACTGATCCCCGCTAGTCAAGGGAGTGGGTGGGACAGGAGCCTGCTCACTCCTGCAGATAAAAGGTTTTGGGATTGTGGGGTAGCTTGGAGGTTGCGGTTGACACAGTTGACCAGGGGTTTAGATAAAACACTGGTAGCCCGTGTAGCATTGGTATCAGGCCAGTATGGGATGGAGAGGGCCATCATAAATGGAGGGGGGGTCAAACCCAGTGAGGGACTGAATGAGGGAGGAGCAAAGATCAGTGGTTCTTTCCACTGGGGAAATGCCTGAAGTTGCATAATTTAATGATCAACATCTACAGGGGGAAAAAATGGAGGAAAAATTGAATAAAGTTTGTGATTCCCAGGCTGCAGTTTTATCACATGAAGGCAAAGGGTCCTTGAGACCAGCCCAGACACACTCGAGATGACAATAATTCCCAGGACTGGCCCTGGACCAACAATTAGAAAGAACGAATTTCACCAGTGCTCTCTGTTTGTCCTTCTGTGACCCACTCTCTGCCCCTGCAATCCCCCAGACTAGGCAAGCAGCAGTTCCATTCACCCGACCCCACAAGGTGGCTGCTCATGGAAATACCTACACATCCCAGGTTAAACTCTGGATCTGACTACCTGGGGTACAGGGAGAGAGGAAGAGGAGCAGCCTTCACAGCCTTTGTGGGGGTGAAGGAAACCCCAGAAGCATTCCAGCATGTGCAGGGGAGGAGAGAGGCACAGACCTGAGGGCAGGAGAGAGGATATAGAGACTAAAAAGCAGCAGTTTGACTAACTCTTCCTCAAAATACCACAAAGGTTTGGAGTATTCCTGCTAGTTGGAAAACCAGAAACAACTTCCTAATCTTGCTTTTTTATTCTGAGAATTTCTTAAGTTGCCATCAAACTGTTGTGGGATTGGTCACTGCAAGAGGGATGTGCTGGATGAGGGAAAGTACAAGAGACTACTCCAGTGTGCCCACATTACATTAGAGTTTGAGGCAACCCCCCTGATGCCAGAGATTTCAGGAAAACATCTTACACTCCTTTAGTGTGTGAATTAGGCAGGATGTCCATTCCTTATTGCAGTCTGTTTCAGGACTCTGCACCACTGCACCCCGGATATTACATGTCAGACTCCCCTCCCAAATACACAGAGACTGAGTTCTCAGATCTGTCCCAGTGAAATTTCAAAAAGTACCCCATTTTCTCTTAGGCAGAACTATTTTACATCTACTGAATTTTAGTGCTTTCAGTTATCTACAGATCCTGAGACGTATGAGTAGACCAGATCCCACCCTTGAAACAAAGAAACCAACCAACAAACAAAAGTTGTTCTTATTCTTTTAAAACTGTAAAGTTATTTTTAAGATCTGTAAGTTTAAGATCTCAGCCAGTCTGTCAGTCCTCTTTTCATGCAAATAGGCTCAGCTACCACTAAAGTCTACAGGATGATGCTAGTTGAAGATGCTGGAGGCTCATTTCCTATGAAAATCAGGCCATTCATGTAAGTCCTTAAATGAGGATTTAGACCAAAATCCTGTCTGTGATGGGTGTTATGCCATTGATCTCAGCAGGACAGAGTTTTCACCCAGTGTGTGGAATTTAGGCTTCTTACTCTGAAAATCATGCCTTCAGGTCCTTCAGCAGTGAGAGTTATTCTGTTAGGGGGTTGAATTAGAAAAATCAAGTGAACCAGAGGGTTTTAGTTTGGTTGGTTGGTTTGGCTTTTTTTCTTTTCTTTTTTTTTTTTTTAATGATCTGAAAACTAATTGTTTTTCTAAGCTATTTACAATACCACTTTAGGTCCAGTTTTAAATCCCTTCATGTTTCTAACAAAGCTAAACAATTTAATTTCCAATGCTGCAGAATTCCTACCCAACCCTTAGCACTAACTACGGCAGAAACAGGCAACTCACCAGCATTCCTTAATGCAACCTGAGAAAAAGCCTACGAAATCTCACATCTGACACTAGCAATGCTAGCCAGGATCCTTTATGATTTTCCCATTCAGTCCCAGATGATCTGAAATTGGCCAGACCCCAGAACAATTCTCTGAGCTTCATGACCACTGGGAAGAGATAAAAAATAGAGCCAGGAGAATTTTAGCCTAAGACACTCTCCTGGGAATGAGGAAATGATTTGTTGATACCAGAGGCTCAGATATTGAGGGCAAAGTTAGACTCTTCTTGCCCTACTAACAGCCCAGAGAGAAAAGAATACCCAAGGGTTAGACATACTTATTTCTCTGCTTCTTCTGTTTGGCATAGCATTAGGCTGTGTTCACACAGCACTTTTGTTTCGAAACAACCTCGTTGTTTCGAAACAAAAAAACGTTCACACGACGCACAGTTGTTTCGAAACAATGGGAAGCCCTTGTTTCAAAACAACTGTGTTGTTTCGAAACAAGTTAAACCCCATTTGAGGACGAAACAAACTTGTTTCGAAACAAGGCGTGTGAACATGTTGTTTCGGAACAAAGTGTCCCGAAACAACAGTGGATCCTCAGCACCCTGGCCAGGGAACCCTCAGGACCTTGGCCAGGGTACTGAGGGCTGTCCCTCAGCCCCAGAAAGGGGGCTGCAGCCCCCAGCGGGAGGGGGGTGAGCTGCTGCAGGGCGGCTCAGCCCCCCGCCAGAGCTGCCCCCGAACACTGCCGGGGGCTGAGCCCGCAGCCCGGGCTGCTTCCCGGACCC
>ML682181.1:1269762-1279790 GCA_007922195.1 Podocnemis expansa | reverse complement strand
TCGTGGGGTCCCTTCCAACCCTATGATTCTATGATTCTATGAATTCTGATAGATTAGTAAATCTTGTTGGCTATGTCCACCCTTAGTCAGTTAAATAAATTTAATAACATCGCTATAAAATCATTAAATTGATTTAACTTAAATTGATTTAGCATGTCCCCGCTAGAAACTCAAAATTAACTAGCATGTCCATGGACAAGACTTGGTAGTTTGATTTAGGAGAGGGGCACCACGAAGGTGTGGCAAGATGACCCCCAAGAAGGGTCATGCCACCACTCAATATATAGAAAAAGGATAGCATGCTAGGAAGGGGAACGGCAAAAGTGTTAAATTGAAATAACAGTTAAATCAAAATAACACATCCACACAGTGTTATTTCAAAATAATGGTTTTGATTTAACCATCGTTTTGACATAATGCTAGCTTTATCAAAATAACTTTCCTTATTGTGAAATCAGAGAGTTCCTTTTCTCGATATAAGGAAATGTATTGTGGACCTGCAATCTTTTAAAACAAAATAATCTGCATTATAGACTGTGCATTGACATACACGTTGACTCTTCCCCAAAGAAATGTGTTCATCTATCTTTCTGACAATTTTGTTCTTTCTTGTATTTTCAACCACTTTCCTCACTACCAAATTCATTCTTATTAGTTTACAATTGCTGGGGTAGCCTCTGGAGTGCCCAGGGAGCATGTCCTGCTCCTGTTTGCTTCACATCCCCGGGCACACTCTCTGTCTTTGGAAAAAACCTGAAAAATAATAATAAGTTTGGCTTTGAACCCAGAGTGAGCTTGATCATTCAGTATTTTATTTAAACTATGGCTAATTAACTCATAGAAATCCAGGCTACTAGCCGTGTTGCTTACAAAATTAGGAGGATTCAACAAAAGGGCAGGATGCTTGTAAGCGTGAAGGGAACACACACAGCTCTGTGACACAGAAATATAAAAATAGAAGAGTGTGGATCTCTTTAAATTCCAGGTTGTGACCTTCTGCTCCGATTGTATGGCTGAGAAAAGAAAGGTGGGGCTTGTGAGTAATGTAGGATAACAGGATTTAGGCAATTCACATTATATTCCAAGTTTTGGCACAGACTGCCTATGTGACTTTGGCCCTTAGGTCACACAGCAGTGTCCAAACCACAGAAGCAGACTAAGAAATGGACTGGTTGGACTCTGATGCCTAGAGCTCCCGCCTGTGCTGTGGAGAGTGAAGACAGCAAAGATCCTCTTACAACCAAACTCCACATATCTGTTAGATCTCCAAAGTGCACAGAACACCTGCTTAGGACCCTGTGGAGGGTGCCACCCAAGCGTGCCCCCTTGCACCATGAGATACGATATGGGCACCCTGCCACTCCTTTTATGGGCCTTCCAATGACTCAGCTTGGAAGACTTAAACAAAAGATCTTCCTGTGTGGACATGTATTTGATCTCTAAAACTGAGGCTTTCTTTGTCTCTGCCTTGCACTCCTCCTTTGTCTAGGACTCCCACCCACCTTCTTGGGATCTATGTTGATTTAATCTTGCTGCTGATTTCCTCAGTAACCACCAGCTGGCCCACTTGGTAATTTAGTCTCTTCCCTCCTGTGCTGAGATAGTGCACCCATCCTTCCCCTGCTGGTGTCAAACATGTACTAAAGGAAGACACAGTGGGCCATCACTCCTATAGCTCCTGTGGAATGGCAGGGACTGTGGAAAGTCAGATGATGCTTTGTACCACAAGGCCCCAGCCTCAGGCACTTAAAGGAACTGTAGTCTGGTGTTTCCCTAAATGGCAGCCTGGTATTTCCCAAAGTGAGGTTAATTCAAGCTGGGACCATCTTCCTCTATCCCAGTAGTTGTCTCTTCTAATCCTTGGTTAGATCTAGATGTCCAGAAACCTTAACTGGCTGAATAATCCCACAATCCTTCACAATTGGTGCTACTCTCATGGATCACAAAGTAAACAGATTGCTCAGGAAGGGCCAGGATGGCGACTGTAAAACAGGCCTGAGGAGTTTCTCATGGCCCCTGTGTGTTTGATGCAACATGGGAGAGTGGCAGGTCATAGACAAAGATCCACATTCCATATGATTACTGACTGCATCACCAGGCATAATGTGGTCTGAGCCGACACCAGTACAGCTCTTTACACAATAAGATACTACCGATCCCCTGGTTCTATACAAACACTGTCACATTCTTAATGTTGCTGCCTTCCTTGGTTCTGTTCCTCAAGTGCTCCGTTTTCCCTAAACAGCCGGTGAAGGAAAGTTGTGTAATGAACTTACCTTTCACTTGATGAACACTCTAATTATCCTAGCAAAAATGGGCTTAGTTCTTACACTGTACACTATTGGATTCATCAGGGGTGGGATCAGCAAATAGATATTTCCCATGATACTCTGAACCATAGGAAAAGAGCTCTTCCCAAATCTGTATATCACTGATAAGCCAACCCCTGGCACGTAGGAAAGCAGGACAACAGAGAAGTGGGAGATGCAGGTATTCAGAGCCTTCAGGCGCTCTGTGTGGGATGCAATGCTCAGCACTGTTTTGAGGATCATCACATAAGATAGGAGGATGAACAGTAAGTCCATCCCCACTGAAGCGACAGTTACAAAGAAGCCATAGATGATGTTGACTCTGATATCTGAACAAGCCATTGTCATGACTTCCTGGTGCAGACAGTAGGAATGGATGAGAACATTGGCTTGACAGTATTGATGTTGTTTCAAGAAAATAGGAAGTGGAAATATTAGGCCCACCCCTCTCAGCAGAGACACCAGTCCCATCTTGGCTACTCTTGGCCTGGTTAAGATGGAGGCATATCTGAGTGGGTTGCGGATTGCAACAAAGCGGTCAAAGGCCATGCATGAGAGCACAGATGACTCAGTGAATGTAAGTGAGAGGATGAAGGACAGCTGAGTAAAACAAGCATCATGGCTGATCTCCCTAGAGTTAAACAAGAATATGCCCAGTGTTGTTGGCATGGTGGATATTGACACACCTAGGTCTGTGACAGCCAGCATAGAAAGGAAAATGTACATGGGCTCATGGAGGGATGGATCTGTTTTTATAATGAATAGAATAAATGAATTTCCTACTATTGAAGTAACATATATGATGCAGAAAAAGATAGAAATCCAGGCGTGGACATCTTCTAGCCCAGGTATTCCAGTGAGAAGGAACACTGCACGTTGGAATTTGGTGTCATTGACAGCTGACATAATGCCTTGAGCAGGTCCAGGAAATTTTGAGCATAACTTCCTAAAAAGAAAAAATAAATAACAGACTTGATTATATTGAACTAGACACCATTGGGCTCTGAGTGGAAATCTATAGGCATCTGGGAGGTTAAAGAAGATTAGGAAAAGTGTAGTCTTGGAGATGCACTTGACTATTGCCTATTCTGTCCATTCACTCTGAAGAACATTGCATTGGTTGCTGTTGAACAGGATATAGCACTGGATGAACCATTGGTCTCACCAAACATGGCCATTCTTATATTTTTATGCACAACATTGACCTGACGATAGGCACTGCCAGATTGGATCTGACCTGTAGTCCATCTAGCCCACTATCCATTTGCCAGTAGCACATGCTTTAAAGGCAGGTAGAAGAAGACCTGTGGGACACAGCCATAAGATAACCTGCTCCCAGTGAGTATTTCCTCCTGATATGCACTTGTTAGACATATTTTATGGTGTAAGTCAGACAGGTTTATAACCCTCTTAAGCCTTTTTTTAGAAAATCTCCACTACTGTGATTGGATATTTGGTTCCTTATAAAAATATCCATACTCTCTTTGAATCTTGCTAAACGCTTGATTCCATTAGTGTCTTGTAACATTGAGTTTCAGAGCCTTCTTGAACACTGCATGATTTTGCAATCATGACCATCACACAAACACCCTCTCTGGCTCTCCACTTCTAAGCTTGCCCCATTTTAACATATTTATACATATGGAAAAACAGAGTGAAAATGGTCATTGGATCGAGCTGTCCCATGTTGATGTTATTTATTCATTGCCACGTCCCCCCGCCACTATACTCCCAAGAGACCAAATTATTACACTGGATTTTGTAGGACATGGGATATGAGAGTTAAGGGCATGTTCTAGGCTCAGGAACATTGACTTTCACAGTGTCTCTCCAGCTTTATATGCACAAATTCTATCACAACCAAGCTCTATGAATTTTTGTTTAACAGCCGCTCTCAGTGATAAACAGATATCCCCAAGAATCCCTGTGCAAAAAGCTGGAGACTTTTTCTGGCTAGTGTTAATTGTGACCAGAGAGAACAGTCATTTTATAGGCTTCTGTAAATGCTCCCAGGACTTCCATGTTCTCCCCCATACCCCTCCCCCCCAAAAAATCAGTGAAAATGTGTCAAGTTATAACACAGACAGTTATTTCAGCTCTGTGGAAGGGGATTGGTGTCTTCAACTGTGAAAACAATAAATATACACAAATATGCAGCTGAGTTGAAAGATAATTCAGTCATGCTTGTGTTACTGGTGATGGGTGTAAATGATGTCAGTGGCAGCTTTTGAGGTAGGTGAAGCAGGTGGCCGCCTAAGGCCCCAAGCAGTAAGGGGTCCTGTCTTCAATTTGGTAGACAGAAATGAAAACAGAAAAATATAGAAATTGTTCCCATCTAGAAGAGCTAGTAGGGCTGGAAGCCTAAGCACTTTTCACTCTTGGCTCATCAAGGCAAGCTATCATACCATTCTGTAAGTTCACCCATCTTTGAAGCATCTGACAAAGTGGGGTTTTCTCCCATGAAAGCTCGTGGGAAAAATAAATGTTAGTCTTACTCCCTGTTTTTTTGTTTTTGTTTGTTTGTTTGTTTGTTTTTGTTTTTGCTGGACTAGACTAACACGGTTATCTCTTTGGAAAATGACAAGCTATCATTAGGATCTGTACTTCATCTGAAATGCAGATTTCACCATTCTCTGTCCATCACCTTTACATTGACATGCTAAAAAAAAGCAGGAGCAAGCAATAGACAGCAGAACAACAGGAACTTTTCCAGTGGCCTCAGCTTTTAATTCCTGAGTGTGGCCATTTATTTTGCCATTTTTTTTTTAATTTTGTGAAATACTGCTTTTTTCTTTTCTTTTTTACCTGCTCTTTTGCCTTTTCCATTGACTTTGTGACAATTTTTACTTTGCCTTTTTTTTTTTTTTTTTTTTTAGCTCAGGCTACTAGGTAGGTCCATATAGGCTGCTACATCTAAATACAGTGCTTCCCTTAGCCAATCATTACACCTGTGTGTGATGTCTGTGCTGTATGTCTTTCTTTTGCTAAGTAATTTTTTAGCTTCTTTTGTACTTACTATTTAATATTTTTGAGAGGGCCAGAGTCTTATAAACTTGAGTACTTCAGAGAATTTCAATGATATTTGGTGTTTTTCATTTATAGCAACGCACTAGAAACCTCCTTTTCACTTATTTTTATTTATTATAGTTATTTGTATTAAATGCCTCTAGTGCACATAAACCATTGGTCTAGTCCAGAGTTACCCAGGCACCTGTTATTCAGCTACAATGGGGGTTTTCCCAAACCAGACTATATCTCACATATGAATGGTGGACATGCTGAACAAGCACCTTTGTCCAATGTTGTCCTTCAGTCCAGAGCCCAGCCTGAAAGCATGAGAATGGTCAGATTCCGCCCTAGGAGACAGAAAGGGAGGAGGCTGACAGCTGACACTTGGAGACTAGACAGCGGGCAATAGTGCAGGCAACCTTAAAATTGTGATAAGAAATTGCAGGGCAGATGGGCTGGAGCCCTCGGCCAGTCAGGTCACAGAATTATTTCATGTCCCTTCTCTGACCTTCTACTACAGCACAACACAGTTCTGAGTTCCTGCATTCACAACTGAGCTAGAGAAAAAAAATATTTTTTGTAAATAATTGTGTGGATTAAATTTCCAGGAGCATGTGCAGCTGAGGTGATTTGGGAACCACTCACAGATATTCCATAGGCTCTTCTCCAGCTCAGTGGGCCCAGCCCCTCTGGAAATGGGATCCATTCAATATCCTGGCTGTGGCCATCAGGGTTTTTCACACCCCAGCCTGCCTTTGCATCCTTTGCATCTGTGATTTCTGTGTATCTGGAGGGATTCCCCTTGGACCACAGGAACATGGAGTGGAGGTCTCCCCAGCTACCTAGTGCTGCCTGCTCTCCATCCCCTGTCACTGAGTCACATCCACAGCCCAGCAGCATCAGCTTCTACTTCATAAAACACCTTTCCATTTAAACAACAAGCAGTATTTACCCTTCCCTTTGTGTCAGAAAGATTGAAAGAAAGAGAAGCATGAGAACCTACAGAGAAGCAGCACAACCGTCAAGAGAAGGAGAAGTAGAAGGAACTGCTAACAGAGGTCTGCACCTGAATGGATAAAGAGTCAGCGAAGATCTTGCAGGGGCAGTATGCACAGGTCTGCTCAGAAAAAGTACAGCTGTTCTTATGAAGAGTGTTCGTCCATTCCCTTGGGGACCACTTGGCCGCCTGGGACCCTCAGTGTATTGGTTCATTGTGAGTCAGCTTTAACTCCATCACTGCCAGTGGCAAACTTCAGGAAGCCCAATCACAGGCAATGTCCAGAGATGCCACCAAACTGGACTGTAGCACCAACCTTGCCGCAGCCTCTGTTCCTGGAACCCAGCCATGTCAGCCCCGTGTGTATGGCTCAGAGGAGTCTCAGGGTTCCTTCAAGGGCGGCTGAGTGGTAGTGATGATTCTGTTACAGCTGTAATATTCCTACTATACAATAAAATATTCTTAGAATAGTGTGTAAAGTACATTTCTCCCCAGCAGCTCTGTTTCTCATATTAGAAACCCAGGATGTAGGCCGGTGAAGAGAGTCCACACAACTCCCTACATGCAAGTTTCACTCAGATTGTTCCAGTAGGGCATTTACTTCCCTTGGCCCTGAGATGTAAACCAGAAGACCCAGCATCCATGGATCCCCAAAGTTTGTTCAGATCTTATAACTAGGCCCTCCCACCACAATATCAGTGCCTCCCCAACTGCTCTAGGACCATCTCCAGCACCCTGGAAGCACAAGTTCACCAGACATGTGCTCCCAGGGTCTTTCACTGTTTCCAGTGCCCACACAATCTGTTGAAGAGGCCAATCTGAAGGATGGATGGGGTTTCATGGAGAAGAAAGGCTACTTAGAGTAATGAGTGAAGCACAGACTGATTGGAAAATTTAGAGCTTTTTGTTCCCGGAGTGCAGTCACAGAGTCAGTCAGTACAAAGTATTTTTACATTTTAAGGAAAAAGCAGACAAACAGCCTCCAAGAGCTCTTGGGGTCTAGGAAGCTACATCTGGCAGTGTTTTAGTTTGGGTATTTTTTTTTCTTTGGTGCAGAATCCTGTTATCCAGCCCAACTCTACCAGAAAGTATGAGCCTCTTTCATTTGTCTCCCTGGACCCCACCTTCTAGACCCCAAGAGTTGGGTGGTGCAATGTCAGAGCCCATTTCTCCTATTGTGAGGGAGCTGAACTTAGAACAAACTTGAATAAGATACTCTCTCAAGGGGTCACAAGGGTGCCCAATCAAACTTGGCCTGCTGGCTTTGCTCATCAATCCATGCTACAATTTCTGAGGAGATAGAACAAGGAGAATGAGCCTGGAAGGAAATCCAGCTAGACATGGGCTGCTTTCAGACTGGGACTCTAAGCAAGATAAATCTAGAAGTACTGAATCTCCTTTGTCAAACCCTGACATGGATGGGATGGGATTCTATTGCCCAGCTGCATACAGAGAACCCTAGAACGACAACTATTATAGTCATTGATATTACATTGAATGTGATCAGAATCAGCTCCCCAGATCCAAGGGCAATACCCTTTGCAGAAATTTCTGAGTACAGTGCATCACTAGGCCATCATATTTGGAATTCCAGATAATGAGACTGTAACTTTCAAGAACTCATTGGTCAATAAGGAGGCAATCATGTTTTCCTTGTATGTTACCAAGAAAACAACTGGCATTATTCCAGATTAAAAATCTAGAAAATAAAAGGGTCAAGACTCCTGTTTTCTATTGGTATGTGACCTGTGTGATGCCAAACTTTGTGCACCCACTTTCAATGACATTAAGGTGAAAAAGGCCCATCACAATCATCTGTATTGAGCTTGAACTTTACTTAGTGAATTCTGGGACTGAGCCCAAGTCCTTTTGGCTCAACTTGAGCAGGTCATTTAATAGAGATGCAGAATCACTGATCCCCATTGGTTGTGGGATCACCATCACTGGAAGTGTTTAAGAGCAGTTTAGAAAGGTACAAGGGTATTTGGTGCTGCCATGAGTGCTGGAGGCTGGACTTGCTGTTCTTTCATGATCCCTTCCAGTGTCTATGATTCTGTGAAATTACGTGTCACATCCCCAAAAATCATCGGCCAGGCATAACATAACTAGCTTTAAAAATACTGGAGACCCGCTCCGCCCCCCACTTTACCTGTACTGTGTGAGACTTTGGGATGCCCTTACTTCATTTTTATGCCTTTTCTGCTGTTCTTCTGAAGGGAAAATAGATAGATAGATAGATAGATAGATAGATAGATAGATAGATAGCAGAGGGTACATTAATATTTTGTATAATGCTATTAATACTTCTCTCTCTGATTTGATACATTCTACTCATTTTCCTTGTTCACAGATGACTCACAGAGGTGGATCACAGTCATCCTGCAACTGTTTAATACACCCAGCTGTTTCCTCCTCTTCAGGGCCATCCCGAGGGGTTGAGGGGCCCTGGACATATCACCCTCTGTGAGGCCCCCACTCACCCTCCCCCAGACTCTGGGAGTGAGGCTGGCTGCACCAGAGGAGGGGCAGACACCTGTGCCAGCCATCCCACACCAGGGACTGGGTGAGCCTGCCAAAAGTGGTAGAACAGGAGTGCAAGGTCTGGTTTCTCAGCCGGCCTTAAGTCAGTGGTTGTCAAACTTTTTTCCTTAGGACCTAGCTCCGGATCCCTCTGCCATGCAGTGACCCTCCACTGAAATTGAACAGTGACCATGGTTGTGGGGGGCGGGTTGGGAGGGTGGTTGTGGAGGGTGGCAATCCCTCATGGCTTTCATCCTTTCTCTTGAGGCTCCTATTGCATCTCTGAACTCTACACATCTAATTTGAGATCACCTACATGGAGCATGCAGAGGGTGATCCCACATGCTATACTCCTGTCTCAAATCAGAAAGTATATCAAGTCCCTAAAATTGCATGTAGTAGCCTGGAATGTGTGTGTGGGAGCTCCCTGCAAATGAGGGGATGTGGGGGTGACTGGGTAGAGAAATGAGATGGAAGTGCTGAGACAGATGAAGGAGAAGAGGGCCAATGCCAGGCTGGAAAGAAAGGTCCTGGAAGATCTGTCTGCTCCTGAGCTTGTCCAAGTCCCTCCAGATCCTGCTCCCATCTCCACTGCCTTATCCCAGGCACTGAACTAGGCCCTCTGGGTTCCACTTTCACCTCCACACTTCATCTGCTCTGAGTCTGCATGAGTTTTCATGAACACACAGTTGTCCACAATATAGTGATTGGAGGGACTATCTTTCTTTGTTTGGTCTGGTGACCCCTGGAATTGTGGAAAAGGCAGCAAACAATGCGGCTATCCTGTCCCCCCTTCAGATTCGGACCTTGTTATCACTTCTTCTTCCAGCAGATCCATCCCTGAGTTGGATTTTATTGTTACTTAGGCTTTTTAATTGTAGAAAAAATACCATACTTTGCAATACAGGCTCCTACTAAAACAGTTTGCTTTTCTCTTCTCTTTTTAATTATCAGTCAATAAAATCTCTGGAGTTTTTATTAGAATCTACCAGTTATAACGTTTGTTTGAAGCAAGGGAATTCTCAATCCACTGAAAAAAGAGGCAAGTCCTAATTTGCAAAAATAACTGCAATCCCCACATCCCAGAAGTTGTGGAATATGGTGCTATTCACAGTTTTTCTTTTCTTCATTGGGTCTATTGATAAAACACACACACACACACACACACACACACACACACACACACACACACA
>ML682181.1:1249770-1269752 GCA_007922195.1 Podocnemis expansa | reverse complement strand
ACACACACACACACACACACACACACACACACACACACACACACACAGTTTGCTTCCCAGTGAGCTCAGACCTTGTCATATGAATGAGAGAAGCCCAAAGAGATACTGACTCAGAGAAGAAGCACAGAGGTTGTTTGAACAACAATTAGCACCTCATTTTTAATCCTAATGAGTCACCTTTGTTGCAAGGCAGATCTACTGCCTTAAACAACTTCTACCCCGAGCCACTCCTCTGGCCTGCCAGTAGAACTAGCCCTGTGAACCGGGCTGCCAATTTTGGCCAGCTTGTCCAGTTCCTGGCATGGGGGGGGGGCAGTGGTGCAACCTGTGGGGCCCCCCAAAGCATGGGGCCCTAGGTGGCTGCCTTTGTCAACCTACTCTAGGGACAGCCCTGCTCATTTGTTATGTTCAAATTACTCTCAACTATATAAGAGGAGGTGTAGGCAGAAGGTATTGGGTGGGGTTTTACTTCTGTACAATCATAGAATATTAGGGCTGGAAGGGACCTTGTGAGTTCCTCTAGTACAACCCTCTGCTCAAAGTAGAACTGCTCCCGTGAAATCACCCCAGCAAGTTTTTATCCAAGCAGGTCTTAAAAGTTACTGAAGATGGCAATTCCACCACCAACCTGAGCAACACATTACAATGCTTCATCACCCTCCTAATGAAAAAAGTTGATCCTAATATACAACTTAGATGTCCACAGCTGTAGCTTGAAAAATTGCCTCCTATTTTTGTCCTCTGTCACCACTGAGGATAGCCTAGCTCCCTCCTCTTTGGAACACCCCTTCAAGTAGTTGAAGGTTTCTATCAAATTCCCCCTCAGTCTACTCTTTTGCAGATTAAATAAACCAAGTTCCTTCAGCCTCTCCTCCTAAGTCATGTGCTCCAGCCACCTAATGATTTTCATTGCCCTCAAATGGACTTTGTCTAATTTGTCTGCTTTCCTTCTGCAGTGGGGAGCCCAAAACTTGACACAGTATTCCAGATGTGACCACGCCATTGTTGAATAGAGGGGAATGATCAAATCCCTAGCCCTACTGGTAATTCTCCTACTGACGTAGCCCAATATGCCATTGACATTTTTGGCAACAACGGCACACTGTTGATTCAAATCCAGCTTCCTGTCCACCATAACCTCCAGGTACTTTTCTACAGAGCTGCTACTTACCCAGGCAGTCCCTGGCCCATAGAAATACACAAGATTTGTCCATCCTAAGTACAGGACCTTGCACTTGTCATTGTCAAACCTCATGAGACTTCATATGGCTCAATGTTCTAATATGTCTACATCTCCCTGGATTGTATCCCTACCATCCAATGTATCTACCATTCCCACCAACCTGGTGTCATCCACGAACTTACTGAGCATGCAATCTATCCCATCATCCAGATCATTAATGGAGATGTTGAAAAAATTGGCCCCAGGACCAACCCCTGGGGCACTCTGCTTGTTACTGGTTGCCAACTAAACAACAAACTATCTCCCTACCCTCTAAGCCCAATGATCTAGCCAGCTTTCTATCCACCTTATGATACATTCATCTAAACCTCTGCTTTCCTAACTTGCTGACAAGAATGCACTTGGCTTAGAAATGCTGGAATTTGGCATTCATGTCTGGAGGCCAAAAGTCCTAACCCCCCCCCCCCCAAAACAACAACAACAACAAAACAACAACAACAACAACAACAAACCAAACAACCTGGAGAGGGTGCAGAAAGAATCAAAAAATGACCAACCATCTGGAGAAAATACCTAAAAGTGAGAGCCTTCAAGATCTGCAACTTCCTGGCTTATCCAATGGAAGATTGTGTGCTGATTAAGTACAATGTTCAAACACCTTCACAGGGATATAATAAAAGGGCCTCTCCTAATGGACTTCTTAATGTAGGAGGGAAAGGTATAACAAGAACCACTGGCTGTCTAACTGAAGCTAGATAACCTATATGTGGAAATATTTCACACATTTTTAAAGTGAGGGTACTTCATCAGTGGAACAGATTCCAAAGGGAGCTGCTGAATTGTCTTGGTATCTCTTTATTATGACTGGATGCCTTCCTGGAGGATACAATTATACATATACACAAGCGAAGCTTTACTCAAACCCAAATTATTGGGCTCAATACTAGATTAAATGGGTGAAACTTTACAGTCAGTGGTGATATGATGGTCCCTTCTGTCCTTAAATTATATGAATCCCTGTCTAGAGTGGATCATTTTCTTGGTTGCCACTTGAAAAATATTTGCTAGCCTGAATGCTTACATAAAATAAAATAAAATAAAATAAAATAAAATAAAATAAAATAAAAGTGACCTAGAAGAATTTTGATTGTCAAAGTAAAACCAGGACCTATGGTCTCCTGACCCTCAAAAGTTTGTATTTTCGTGTCTCTGTCCCACCTAAGCATGAGAAACAGTGCAAGGATTTCACAATATGGTTACAACTGGCTGGCTGCTGATTTCCACAGACAGAGCACAGCTGCTGTATGCCCAGCCCACACTATTGAATGCTACTGACTTCAGTAAAGTTATTCTTGATACAGTTGCCATGATTCCAGTCTTCCATTTGCTTCCCTTTTTCTGCCAAACTCAAGTGCAGAAATTATGGGAACACTCAAGCAGCTGCTAACCTTATGTACCTGTCTATGGAGAGGTGGTAGGAGCTAATGACTAGACCAGTGGACAAGCTAAGGGTTCTAATCCCATTTCTTCCAGAGATGGATGTACTAGTCATAGTTAGGTCACCTCAAGTCCCTGGGTATGGTCAGACTTGAACAGACCATTAAAATTACCAGCAACCACTTGTTACTATAGTATTGATTATCATATTTGAGGCTAACAGCAACCAGACTTGTTGATCCTTCTGCAGACCTCTTCAGCCTTGGCACAACTAAGTCAGGAGGGCAGGGGAGCCTCTTGCTCAATCCATGTCTGACTGTGCACCCCTTCCTCAATGTTCTGATAGAAATGTTGGGATCTGTGTTCCAAGATAGGACTAATAAGCTCATTTATGCATGCCCTCCAGGATATATTTGTGCAGGACTCAGGATATTCAGATTCTCTAGGAATAAATCAAGTTAATTAGGTGCTCTGGTCATCTTAGGCCTAGATTTTGAAAACTTTTTTCCTCTTCCTTGATGTGTTATCATTCACTAAAGAGGATGGATATGGTGGGAGAGGCTTGAAATGTTTGTTCCAAAGGGATAGCTGTGTTAGTCTAGTCCAGCAAACAAACAAGGAGTCAGGTGGCACTTTTAAAGACTAGCTAATTTATTTATTGCATGAGATTGATACATATAAATATGGATGTTTTCAGAGAACCATCAACACTGACTCCAGATGTGTTGCTCAAACGGTAACAGATATTTTAGACCCCATAATTTTATATACGAAGTTGTGATTATGATTTCCAGTAGGCGTTGTGGTATGCAAGGTTAGCTGTGGCCAGGTGCAGCAGGCACAATGTGTTCCTATCAGTGTTGTTTTGTGTCCAGTGAAGATATTAGTCTGGCTGTGTACGTGAATCTCTAAAGGCATACTCCCTCAGGATTACACCTGACTCATCTCTTTAAGTGGGAATACAGTAATCCAGAGCTTGGCTTGGATTTTAAGTAGGAACTCACTTAGCTTGGTTATCCTAAGCCAAGGTGCTCCTTTTGGTTACCTTTGGCTCAAATTTCTAGTGAGAACTCAGTTTAGTGATTTGGAGCCTAGGTGCACCCTGTGTATAAGAGGAAAACTGAGGCAACACTCATGATCAAGGAAACCAGCATGACCATGGATTCTTGTAGAAAAAAAGGTGCCAGGTTAAGATTTGTTGCAATGCAGTACTACAGCAAACAATACATATCAACAGACTTGTTGGCAGGACTGGTGCTCTCAATGCAACAGAACAGCTCAACTGATACCAGGCCTGACAGTCACCCCCTTTGGCTGCACAAAGTTTGGGCTGCAGGGCTCATATTCTGATACCCTATTCAGACCTACTGACTTGGCCCCCTTCGGGATCCAAATTCATCTTGATTGGTCCATATACCCCTCTTTTGTTGCCACCCATTAATTGATAGGTCTACACATCACTGAACATCTGCATCTGTCAAGCTCTCAGGTTTGACAGAAGCATTCCCTTTATCTCCTTGGTGCGAGGTCAACCCGACAACTCCCACCTTTCAGGCACTTTTCCATTTTCATAGTTTTATTGCAATTTCACTTATTTCTTGACAATTTCAAAAAAAGCTGAAGTTTCACAACCTGTCTCTTGTCAGTACCTTCAGTTCAGGCCCACTGCAAATTTCATTCAGACCACATGTTTTGGACTACTTTGTTAGGCCTTGGGCCAGCCCTGGCCATTTCTACTGGTCTTTTCTATTTTAACCTTTTACTTTCTCCTGCATTGTCCCCCTTTTTGTCTTTTATGGGGGGGGATGTTTACTGATCATTGCAGAAAAGCATAGTGTATAGACAGAGAGTGGGCTGAACACTGTTACATGGCCATCCTTGTTATGTTGCCATCCATACACTCATGCCCCTTCTGTCCCTTTGTCTGCAGCTCTCCTCATCCAACTGACAGATTTTGTCAGCCAGTCACTGATAATCTCACATAGTGGGCCTGGGAGTGTCAGGTTTGAGACTCTGGGGAATGTAGCTGTAGTACTGAGTGGACAATAACTAATTTATTACGTTGCTGTGTAAAGACTAAATGTTGGTACTTACAAACAGACCAAGATTGTTTTGCATTAGGTATGCCTTATTTAAGATGCAGTGTTACTAACTCCAAATTGACTAGGACCAACAGGCGGTTTGGTAACACGGTTAAGATGCAATTTGTTTGCTTGTTCATTTATTAACCACTTTGCTTTCTACCTGCTTCTATATTTACTTGCTGCCACTGGTTTGTTAATTTTTACCTGTGTTTGGTGCAATACTTTTGCACTGCTTTCTACATTCTAAAAAATATACAGCAACACAGGAATAATAGAACAATGCAGCACAAAAAAAATAGTAGGAATTTTACATTAGCTAAATGTAACCCACATGACAGATCAACCTGGTCCAGCTCTAGTTTATTACCAACTGAATTGTCCACATGTGAAATACTGAAATATATACTGGACCAGTCTTTTTTTTTTTTATTCATTTTCCTTTTCTTGATATCTAGGGTTTATTCGCTGTATATTGGTACCTTGTGGACACTTTAGGTTGTGATGTCTTCTGGTATCTTTGGTTTGTTGGATGCAGCCTTAAACAGATTAACATAATTACATTTTTAAATGTTTGTTTTAAATTTCTTTTGTTTTCAATAACACTTAGTTTGTTTATAAGGCACTATGAACCAGGTCTTCTGTAACACAAGCTAAACCTATTCAATTTGTTTTTTACCAGATCAAGTATATCTCATTATACATTTCACCACAGAATTCTTATCATAATATTTGCATATTTCATAAAGGTGTAACTAAATTTATAAACACTCAAAATGCAAAATGATCTTTGCTATCATTACCTTTACATTACTATTTTCCCTCATTCTTCTTCTTTCTTGAAAAAGGAAAAAAATGTGATTAATTAAAAAATAAAGTTTACAATTGCATTATTTTTAAGGCAAAATATCTATATGTACATACATTTATTAATAAGGGCTTTTTGAAGTTTGTAAAAAAAGATTCTATGAAAGTTATACACAGTTTTAATATTAGAATAGTGGTACTGGGGGGGGAGTGTAACATTGACTTTTTTTTTTTCCCAACAGGAAAAAGAAGTAATCATGTGACACACAACATAAAACACAGCACAACATACGGGCTATACAGGACAGATTTACTGTTACAAACAAATGTTGCCAGTTAGTGGTTTGTACTGCACAGTGATTGTACTTCTTTGGCTTGGCAATCATATCTTCAGGATAGATGGTATACTTCAATCTGTTGCATTACTGAAGAATTAAAAATAGCTTATGCTGTTTTACTTTTCTTCTTTTTTTACCTGCATTTTCTTTGTCTGTGTTCTGTTCTGTTACTATCTGCTTCATCATTTTCAGAACAGTGGCTTCTGTAATAAACTTAACCGATATGTGAAAATATTTAAGGAAGCAGATTTGAGCTTTGAATGCAGAATGGGGGTGAGCCAAAGAAATCAGGATCCTGTACCCCTGGTTTTTATCCTGGCTCTGAAAGAAGAGTGAGGTTGCTTTTGTGAAATCTGAATTTGCTCCTCTAGTATCTGTTGCTTCTGTGTGCATGCCAAATGGACTTCAGGAGTGCCCTTGCCTGTCATAGTTAACTCTTTTGGGGTTAACTCTATGCATTTATTTTAGATGTTAAATTTTCATTTTTAGTTTTTCACTTTGAAATTCTTTTATAGCTATTCCTCTGTGATAGAGATGCAGCTCTCATGTCTTCTAATGTGCTCTGTGAACTAAGTTTTTCTTCCTTTATCTGATTTACCAATCCAGTAAATGTACTTTTTTGCTACATTTTCCTTCTGTGCACTTACTTTTCCCATTCTGACAGGTAACAGTCTAGGGCTGATTTAAGTTTTATTGGAACCTGGCTTCTGTTGCACAGCAATGATTGCGATGTGGTGGCTCTTGGTTTGTTTGTTTGTTGGCCTGTTCATTTTGCTACGCTTTCGGTCTGTTTGTTTGTTGGCCTGTTAATTTTGCAATACAAAATTAGAAAGAGAAATTGGTTTCCCTGAGATGTGATGGGTAATGGTCCCACAAAATTAAATCTGCAGTCTTTGAAATGGCCTTTTTAAACTTTGATGCATCAGTTCACTCCTCTTTTTTCTTCAAGCTGTGTCCTGCTCAGCACACGAGAAAAATGTGTAAATGGATGTCTACATCCCCCCCTCATTCTCAGCCACCAGCCCACTTTCTTTAACCATTTCACTGCCTTCTCTAGCTTGGGGTTCCCCCCACCCCAAGAGCTGTGGATCCAGTGCAAAACTATGTGCTGTAATTTTTGTGGTGTTACAAACGCCCATTCTTTACCTGGTGCTGCCAAGAAAAGAATATTTTCTCTTTTTATAGGACTACCCTTTCATGTAGAGGGACACTGTACAAGCCACTGCTGTAACAACATGTTTCTCTTGTAAGGCATGCAGAAACTGTGTGTGTGCATGTGCGTGTGCACATGTAAACATGCATCCTTCCCTTTCTCCTTTTCTCTGTGCTTAAGTAGTTGGGGTCCAAGGCCCTGGGCCCACCCCCAGGGCCCAGGCCACACCCCCTAGGCTGCAACTGATGCCCTGGCTCGGTCATCCATTGGTCTCCTGCTGCCTCCAGCCTGGTTTCAGATCCCGGCCGAGTTCAGTGCTGGGAGAGGTGGGCACCACCATGGGCATCTGGCCTCGATCCTAAGCCAGGAGAAGGGGAGGCACTGTGGTTTCCCTGACTCAATCCCCCGCTGGGGCTGGGAAAGGTGGGCAGTGCAGAGGGCACCCTGGCCAGGGTCCCCGGTTAGCAATGCTCATACTAATACAACCCTATATGCAGTTAGCGGTCTATACAACCTGCAAAAATAAATGCCTCATATCCATTTTTTTTGTCCACTGTAACCCCCAGGTCCTTTTCTGGAGAACTACTGCCTTGCCACTTGTTCCCAATCAGTAGTAGTATAAGGGATTCTTCTATCTTAGTTTCAGTTATTTTCTATAAAATGGACTTCTTAATTTTCACACTGGTCTGGGGGTCACCCCAGCCATATCTCCGCAAATGAACTGATAGTTAAAGACAAATTTCATGACTTCTGGGACGATGCACGCAAGGGTTAAATTCCA
Organism: Podocnemis expansa; assembly: GCA_007922195.1. Taxonomy (NCBI): domain Eukaryota; kingdom Metazoa; phylum Chordata; order Testudines; family Podocnemididae; genus Podocnemis; species Podocnemis expansa. Next base: position 1,261,972 of record ML682181.1, on the reverse strand, counting down.
AGTGTGTGCTGTTAAGAATTCAAAGAGACAAATTTAGTGAGACCCCAGGCTGGAAGGCATTGTTGGGGCCTAGTGGATGACAGAGTTGGGAACCTTGTGCTGGCAGAGAGGGAAAAAAGAGTCAAAACTAAAGGGGGGTAAGGAATTGTCAGACTCAAGAACCATATTGATGGAAAACAAGATTGAGAGCAAATGTGAATCCATGAGACTTGTTGGCCTGGATTAAAAGAAAGGCCAAGTGACAGGGTATCGGGGAAGCGGGTAGATGGTTGACCATGAAAATAATCAGGTGATGCTAAAGGAGATGGAACCCGCCAAAGAAGAGAGCAGTGCTTGGTAACAGAAGGAAAAGATATCAGGTGTTAGTAACATCTAATATTCTGAAATTTCACAAGCCTCAGCTCAGCCAATCTGGGGCTGAGTACCCTTGAGTAATGATGAGATATTCATTTCCCATGCTGTCAAACAGGTTTAGAGTTAGTGGCCCCAGGGGATCATATTCTGCAGAAATATTTTCCCGCTTTGTCACGAAGTTCTTTTGTTTTGACTCCATAAACAATGGGGTTGAGCATGGGGGGAGCAAGGAGATAGAGGTTGGCTAAGAGGATTTGAACATAGGTAGCAATGCCCTGGCCAAACCTGTGTGTTAATGCAGAGAAGATAGCGGGACTATACGATGTCAGCAACACAGAGATGTGAGCAGTATATGTGCTGAGAGCTTTTTGGTGGGCGGTCCTAGAGGATATCTTGAGGACGGCCCTGAGGATCAGTCCATACGACAAGCCAATGAGTGTCAGGTCAAACCTGATGAACAAAAATGTTGTCATAATATTGAATTTCTCGTATTCTGTAGTGTCTGCACATGACATCTTTACAACAGTGATGTACTCACAGTATATCTGAGGGATAACACGGTTGGTGCAGAATGGAAGCTGTTTTAGGAGAAAAGGCTCAGGAAGAACCACAAGAAAAGCTCGTATCAAACCCACTAGCCCTAGTTTAAATATTCGTGCATTGGTGAGGATGGTGGTGTATCTCAGAGGGTCAGATATGGCAACATAACGATCAAAGGCCATTGTCACAATGACAGCTGATTGCATAATACCAAACACGTTAAGCAGAAACATCTGGATGAGGCAGCCATCCAGAGTGATGTCTTTGAAACTGAACCAAAATATACACAGGGCTTTTGGCACAACACAGGAAGACATGCCAATGTCTGTAAGCAGCAGCATGCAGAGCAGCAGAAACATAGGCTTCTGTAATGTCTGCTCTTGGACAACAACAAACAGAACTGTGAAATTTCCCAGCAGACTGATGATGTAAACTATAGAGAACGGGATGGAAATCCAGATGTGGGCATCTTCTAGCCCTTCAATGCCACTGAGAATGAATGTTATGGGTTCAGAGGGACTGAGGTTGAAAGCTGCCATGAGGTGGTTGAAGGATGGATCAGCCAGAGAAATGCTCAGGGTTCCTGTGAAGAGAGATTACAAGTGGAAGGGAATTACTCACTTGATAACAAATAGCACAATAAATAGTTCACTGTTTCTGATAACATTGAAGAGGGGAAAGTTAAGTGGCAATACTATTTCTATTTATTTGTTGACCATGAGACCACTTCTGAGTGCTGTGCCCAGTTATGAGCTTCTCATTAGAAGAAGGATGTGGAGCAATCAGGAAGAGGGCAGGGTAGGACAGCCAAAACATTAGAAGACTGGAATACGTTATTTATGAGTAGATACTAAGAGAATTCAGTTGTTTAGTCTGCAAAATAGTAGAGTGATACGCAAGCAAAGGGGAATTTGATAGTGACCTTTAAGTAACTGAAAGATTGAGGATGGAGTGAGGCTATTCTCAGTAGGAGAAGATGACAGATCTAGGAGCAATGGTCTCAAGTTGCAGGGTAGGACATCTATGTTTCATATCTGAAAAATCTTTTTGATTAGGACGGTGATGAAATACTGGAATGGGTTACCTAGGGAGGTGATGGAATCATCAACCTTAGAGATTTTGAAGTTGCTGCATGATAAATTTCTGGCTTGGGTGATTTACTTTGTGTTTTGTTGCATTTTGAGCAGCAAGTTGGATTAGATGATCTCCTGTGGTGACTTCCCACCTTAACTTTCTTTGATTCTATGTTGCTATGATTTACAGATGACATCAAATTATTTAGGCCTTTGTCCAGTTCTGAGATGTCTTTGAACGGAGCTGATCAAACACAGTGAGTGAGCACTGTGGTGGCAGGTGAAGTCCAATATCAATAAGTGCAATTTATATGGTCATAGGAGGAGAAAACTTGAAGTCCTCAAAAATCTTACAAGGTTCTTGTTTAACTGTAGAAACCCAGAATAGTGACCTGGTGTTATTGTCCCTGGCCTTGTAAAAGTGTGTTCAAAGTTCCAGTATGGACAAAAACTAAGCAAAATGTTCAGACATTGAAGAACTAGGAAGGGGACGAGTACCAATAATACAATGACATGGAATTAATCAAAACAAATAAGGAGTCCTGTGGCACTTAAAGACTAACAAATTTATTAATTGCATGCATTTTCTTGGGAGAAAATCCCAGTTTGTCAGACACTTTGATGTGGGATTTTTTTTTAACCACAAAACCTCATGAAGTCAATAAATTTGTTACTCTTTAAGTGTCATGGGACTCCCCCTTTTTCTTTTTCCTGAACTAGAGTAACATGGCTGACCCTTTGGAATATGGAACTAATCAGTCAATGTTTCACACTCCTCTGGAATTCTGTAGGCAGCACCAAGCTCCCTTCCCAAACAGAGTATTGCAGAACTAAAGGGGTTCAGCAAAGGACAGAGGAAATGATGAAGGATCTATGGAAACTTTTATAGAAAGAGAAACTGAAAAGACTGACACCATAACCATAATAAATGAATAAATAAGGTGAGTTGAGAGGAGTTTAGAAATTTCTGACTGATAGTATATGGGGAATGTCTTCCTGTCTCATAATGCAAGACCAAGAGGAGATTCAATAAAACTAAAATATAACACATTCAAAACAGATTTTTTTCCCCCAAGTATGAGTGCTTTCTTTAGTCAGTGTATAAATAGAGAGACGAATTCATTGCCACAAGATAAAAGTAAGGCCACCAGCAAAATAATGTTTTTCCCATTGAAACAGATACTGTCATGCCAGGCTCGGACTTTATGCTCTGCTACTTCCCTTCCTTCTTTTGGTGACAGTTTCCTGAAGGCACCAAGCTTTCTCTGACACATAACGTGCCATTTTTTTGTTATTCTGCCTTGTTAACTGATAAGGGTAAGCAGAGACATCCATCACCAGTCCAGCTACTTGCCCTTCTCATGCTTGAATATTGGTAAAGTTTTCAGATGGAAGGAGAGGTCATATTTATGGACTCCCATTGTGACCCTGTTGGTAAGAGAGCTGTTGTGATCATGGGATGATAAAGAGTGTGCCCGTATTACATTAGAGTTTGAGTAAACCCCCCACTTCTAGAGATTGACGGAAACCTACTTATACTTCCTTGGTGTGTGAATTAGGTAGGATGTCCATTCCTTATTGCACTGGTTTTAAAAATATGGGTGAGGACCCAGTATTGGGTCGCAGACCCCCAGGTACTGAGTCACGGCACCACCAAAAGACTGGAATGCCTTGCTTAACGCTGTAACTGATGGCTCACAGGCATACATAGCTATCTATTGATCGATCAATCGATTGATAGATTTTTCAACTGATTCCTGAGGAAAAAAGTTTGACAACCACTGCCTTATTGCATTCTGTTTCAGGACTCTGCACCACTACACCCCAGATTTTACAGATCGAGCTCCCCTCCCACATAAACACAATATGAGTTCTTGGATCTCTCCCAGTGAGATTTCAAAGAACTGCCTTATTTCCTGTTAGGGAGAGCAATTTTACTTCTACTCAATGTTAGTGCTGTAGAGCAGATCCCATGCTCAACAACAACAACAACACCAAAAAAATAAAAGGGAGAAAAAATGCTGTTCTTATTGTTTTAAAACTGTACATTTATTTTAGGATCTGTGAGTTTAAGACCTTAGATAGTCTCCTGTCCGTTCTTTCATACAAATGAGCTCAGCTACTCTTAAAAATTAAGGATGATGGTAGTTGAAGATAGTGGAGGCTCATTTCCTATGAAAATCAGGCCATTCATGTAAGCCCTTATATGAGGATTTAGACCAAAATTCTGTCTGTGATGGGCATTATGCCATTAACCTTAGTAGGACACAGCTTTCACCTGGTTTGTGGAACGTAAGGATCTTTACTCTGAAAATCATGGCTTCAGGTCCTGCAATAGCAAGAGTTATTCTGATAGGGTGTTGAAAGAGTCTGAAGGGAGACCACTGTTTTTGGGATGTTCTGAGACTTGCCGTGAAGATCAGGATTTTAAAACATGGGGCCCCTGATGTTGCCTTCAGTGATGTCTGGAGTGATCCACTGGAGACAGAATTTGGGAGCAGAATCTAGTCAGTGGGTAAGTCCCTTATATGACCAACTCTTTGTGTTAAGTCTTTGGTATGATAAATAGACACGGAAGAGGCTCTGGCTAAACCTGCTAACATGGTAGGAAGCTGGCTGAATTGTAAATATCAAATGAACCAGAGGAAAAAAGACTCAATACAGAGTAAAAAACAAAAACAAAAAAAAACTAATGGAAGGAAATGATCTCCAAAAGAAGTATTTTATATTTCTCTGTTTCTCTGTGCTATTTACAATAAATCTTTAGGTTCAATTTTAAATCTCTTCATGTTTCCAACAATGCTAAACAATTCAGTTCCCCACACTGCAGAATTCTTTCCCAAGCCCTTAGCACTAACTATGGCAGAAACAGGCAACTCACCGACGTTCCTTAGCACAACCCGAGAATGAGTCTATGAATCTCATGTCTCCACTAGCAATGCTGGTCAGGATACTTTATGAGTTTCCCATACAGTCCCAGAGGACTCCCTAGTTGGCCAGACCCCAAGACATTTCATTGAGCTCTATGACCAGTGGGTACGGATGAAAATAGTGCTTGGAGAATTTTAGCCTAAGAACCTCCCCCTGGGATTAAGAAATGATTCACTGACAACAGAGGCTCAGATATTCAGGGCAAAGTTAGACTTCCAGACATGATAGACTGCTCCTGCCCTATTAATGCCCCAGAGCAAAAAGAAGAGCCAAGGGTTAGATGTACTCATTTCTCTATCAGCATTTCTCTGCTTCTGCTGTGCAATACAGCATCTGAGAATCTGCTTCTACTCCTGGCTGATGATGCCAGTGCTCAATTTTTGAGAGAGTGACGTGCATGGATGACCTCTGCTGCAGTGTTCTGTCAAATGCTGGATTTCCACACACGGTAACAGTCCCTCCCATCTGGTCACCTCCTTCTGATAGAGGGCAGTTAAGTTTGCCCCAGTTTATTCACAGACCCCTTGCTGCAATATTTTGTCATGGGCAAGCATAGCTTCCTGAGCCCATTTTGGGGATCAGGCACACTGTGAATCAAATAGTTAGAGACCCTGGTTCAGTTCTTTATTTGGTGACAGAAGTAAAAGTCCCAAGTCCAGCAGCAAGCAATACAATTTATTTATTGAGATAATGAAACAAGTATTAATTCTAATCCTTCACCCTGGTGATTTTCTTCCCCCCACCTACTGCTTAAACTCAACTTTTATTGTGTATTTGAACCAATTATCCACTATACTAATTTACTATGTGTGTTCATGCAATTGTGATGTGAAGTGTACCATGTGATAGGCCATTGTGATGTCAAACGTTGGCAAGGCACAGATATATACCTTATTGTAGCTGCATACCTCACTGCAATTCAGACAGATGAAATAGCCGAGGATTTAAAAACTGGAGCATAACAGACAGTGAAACCCAGCTATGGTTCACACATGGCATGGGTGTCCCTTTGGAACTGGTCCAAATTGTAAAGGTCTCAGCTATGCTTTCAGCTGTTTCCAATATTTCATGCAGACTCTTCAGACAGTTGTATGTGGTGCTCACTCATGGAAGAAACCATGAAAATCTGAAAGTTTACGTGAAGGACACAAGCTACCAAGGCAAAATTTTAGCTGACCATAGATCTTTAGGAAAAAAAAATGTTGTAATAAAAGAGCTATTAATCAATTAAAATAAATTAATATTTCATAAATACCCCTTTAATTTTCTCCATCCTTTTTGATGGGTTACAGCTAGTACTTTTATAGTACTACAAGATAATAATTTAACCAATTGTAATATATTTAACTTATTTCTTTAGCAAATCCTAACCCATCACCTTAACTATTACAATTAACTATGAGACAGACACAAGTTATCAGAATAGAGGGTACCAAAATGACCAAAAATTATGAACTGTAGATTCTGTTACCACAGCTGTTGACATGTTTAAAAAACAGATGGAATGCTATCAGACAAAGTTATTCTTAAGCATTCTAGGGTCTTCTTTTTTTCCTCCTAAACAGCTTGCTATTACCATGTTTTAATGCAATTTGATTGCGAAGTGTGCATGTGACCACTTACTTCCCAGGTTATGGCTCCTCTGATGGCCTTGGTGAGCTTAGCCAAAGTACAAGGCCTTGAATGGTAAACAAGCAACCTGCGAGTTTGATTCTTTTGATTCCCCTGTAACTAGCCAAGTGATAACAACACACTTAAAATCCCAAGATCATAGGCCTTTACAGGCTCATCTAAATATCAATATTCTGTACCAGAGGGGTAGTTGAGTTAATCCATATATAGTGAGATCAACAAAAGTCCTATGGCAACTTGAAGACTAATAATTTTCTTTAACATACACTTTAGTGAGCTCCAACCCACTTCATCAGATATATGAAGTGGAAACTACAGTTAGGAGGTACGTATACACTTGCAAGGGTGAGAAACATTGCAATGGAAAGGACAAGTGCTAACAATGACAATTCATTTAGGGGAGATGAGACCATTAACACCAGCTGATTAGAAGGTGAGGATGTGTGAACAGAGAAAATCACTTTTTATAGTGTGATAAACCATCCCAAGTCCCTATTCAGACCCAGTGAGATTGTGTCAAGTTTGCAGATGAGCTCCAGCTCTGCAGTTTCACCCTGAAGTCTGTTTTTGAAATCCTTTTGTTGAAGTATAGAAACTTTCAAGTATGCTTAGAGTGTTTATAGAGTTTGAGTGCTCTCCTACTTCTTTATGAGTGTATCCATTCTTTATGTCCAATTTGTGTCCAATTATCATTTTGTATAGGAGCAGTTCAGTTAAGACAACGCAAATGACAGAGAGGCATTGTTGACCCATGGTGGTGTACATCACCTTAGTGGAGGTGCAAGTAAATGACCTCCATATGATGTGGTTATGTGGTTGGGAGCTGTGATAGCATCATTGGAGTTGATGTGAGGGCAAACTTGGCAACTTAGTTTATACCACTGATAGGTTCCTGGGTTAGCGTTAGAGTTGTACGGTTGCTGGTGAACCAGCACACACAAACACACAGCATAGCCAGCTCTGGAGTCCCATCCCACTCTAGGACCATCCAACTGGGACATGGCTTTGGTGTTGCTCAATGCATGATATAACGGATCCAAGGGCCTATGTAAGCCCATAACTACCCAGGGACCATGTCCTGCTTTGTGTCCTTCATGCCCCCAGGCACATCCCTAGACCTGTGAAAGACTGAAATAAAATCATACATTCTCTTGTAAACCCAGAACCCAGGACAATTGAATTTAAACTCTGTATAATTAACTTGTGGAAATCCAGGTATCCAGCTGGACTGGCTAGAATCACTGCTACACCAGAGCTGACCCCATGCACTGTGGACTGTGGGGATAGAAAGGAGTCATTTACAGGGGCATGATTCTCTATCTGAGTCAGTTGCATCTAGAAAAGCCTAGGGGCTGATCTCACTGCCACCCATTTGCAACAGCTTTCAAGGCACAGCATGCTCTGGCCAAACCCTTGCAGAAGAGTGTCAGGGTCACCTCATATTTTCCCATTGGAGCTTGAAGTACTCTACCTGCCCCTTCCCCTTTCTCTAAAGTCCTTGTAATGACTTACTCTCAGCCTCAAAAACTGAAAAGCAGGGCCCCTTGTGTGTCATCATATTGTTTTACCAAATCATAGGTTGTCTTAGCCTCCTCCCAAACTCGTTGGTTTAAAAGCAGGTACCACCCAACCTTCCTTTCTGGGGTTTATGTTCATTCAGGGTTGCACAGATTTCTTGACTCCTCTCCAGCTGGCTCGCTTGGTAGCTCAGTCCTTTCCAAACCTGGACATAGTGCTGGCAGCCTTCCTTTTCCTGCTGTTGTCAGCCATGTTCTGAGAGAGGACACAGCAGACTATGCTTCCTGTAGCTCATGCAGAATGGCAGGGAGCTAGGGAAGCAGGGCCCTGTCCTGAACTATTAAGTTTTGGTCTCCAGGCCTTAAAGAAACAGTCACCTGTGATTAGCCAAAACACTAATTTTTACTAGTTGGGACCATCTCCCTCTCTCCTTGTAGATGCCCTTGCTATTCCTTGGTCAGCTCCAAAAGTCCAAGAAACTTTAAGGGACTGACTGACACTGCTGGCCTCTACCACCCCCTCCCCGGTTGCCACTGCTCTTACTGATCAAAGAACATCCAGGATGCTCCAGAAGGAACAGGACTGCATCCGCAAAACTGCTCTTCAGATTTTCTTGTGGATCCTGGGGGTTTAATGAGTGATGAAACAGTGACAGGTCATGGATAATGGGATAAAATATCCATGTTTCATCTCTGTAGTGACTGCATCTGCAGCAGGTCTGAGGTTGGAGCTGACAACAATCAGCTCCTACTGCAATAATATCCCATTGATCCTCTGGTTCCACACAAACACAATCAATTTAGAAAGGATGCTTCCTGCCTCAGTTTTGTTCCCCAGTACACTGTCTTCCCTTAGCAGCTGGTGAGAGAAACAAGTATTTCATGTCCTCTTGGATGTAAAGGTTTTACGATGGAATGGGGGGGGGTCTATGTTTTTCAACTCCCATATCACCAATGATGGAGCCACAGAATGAACTGACCATTCACTTGACAAACACCTTGTTTATCCTAGCACAAATAGCTTTTGTTTTCACACTATACACAATTGGATTCATCACTGGTGGGATTAGCAAATAGATGTTGCCCAGGACGCTCTGAACCAAGGGGGAAGAGATCTTCTTGAACCTGTATATCACTGACAAGCAAAGCCCTGGCATGTAAAAGAGCAGAACGGCACAGACATGGGAAACACAAGTGTTAAGTGCCTTCAGGCGTTCTGCTTTGGATGCAATGCTCAAAACTGTTTTGAGGATCATCACATAAGATAAGATAATGAACAGCAAGTCCAGCCCCACTGAAGAGACAGTTACAAAGAAACCATAGATGATGTTGACTCTGATATCTGAACAAGCCAGTGTCATGACCTCCTGGTGCAGACAGTAGGAATGGGTGAGGACATTGGCTTGACAGTATTGGTACAGTTTCAAGAAAATGGGAAGTGGAAATATTAGGCCCACCCCTCTCAGCAGAGACACTAGTCCCATCTTGGCTATTCTGGGCCTGGTTAAGATGGAGGCATATCTGAGTGGGTTGCGGATTGCAACAACGCGGTCAAAGGCCATGGATGAGAGCACGGAGGATTCAGAGAATGTAAGTGAAAGGATGAAGGACAGCTGAGTAAAACAAGCATCATGGCTGATCTCCCTAGAGTTAAACAAGAATATGCCCAGTGTTGTTGGCATGGTGGATATTGATACACCTAGGTCTGTGATAGCCAGCATTGAAAGAAAAATGTACATGGGCTCATGGAGTTTTGAATCTGTTTTTATAATGAACAGAATGACTGAATTTCCTAAGATTGAAGTAACATAAATTAAAATGAAGGGGATTGAAATCCAGGTGTGAATATGTTCCAGTCCAGGTATTCCGCTGAGAAGGAAGACTGAAGGTTGGAATTTGGTGCTATTTACAACTGACATGATGTACTGGGGAATTCTGAGGAGTTTTAAACTTAACTTCCTGAAAGAGAAAGTAACAAAGAGACTAGATGATACTAAACAACACATCATGCTGCTCTCAGTGCAAGTTCAGACTTCCAGAAGCTTAAAAAAATCAGCAAACACATAATCTTAGATTTATACTTAATAATTACATATTATATTCTTACCTCCTGGACCACTTAGCATTGGCCAATATCAGAAGATTGGTTACTGGGTTAGATGACCATGGATCTGATCCAATATTCTTATATTCTTATATTCTTGTGTAAGCCGTTGATAGGAAGATAGATATTACTAGACCGGATCCAACACGTAGTTCATTTAGGCAGATATCCAGTGGCCAGGATGAGATGCTTTAAAGAAACATAAAGAAACCCGACAATAAATACTACGAGATAACTTGCTCCCAGGGAATCTTCCCTCCTGATACAAACTAATTACACATATTTTGTGGTGCAAATCATATAGAGCATGTCTACACTTGCAAATTAGTTCAAATTAAGGAGGCTTAATTTGAACTAATGAAAGCTTAGTTCAAAAGAGTAAGACCTCCTGGTTAGTTTGAGCTAAGTCCTTAGTTCAATACTTAGTTCAAACTAAGGATGGTATAGACTAGGATTAACCACTAGTTTGAATTTAATAAATTCAAATTAAAGGCAGTTAGTTTGAATTAGCAAAACAGACTAATTCAACTTTACTTTATGTAGAATTAGTCCACTTGGTTAATTCGAACTAATAAGTTCAAGTTTACAAATTCAAGCAAACAAACTCAAACTAAGTTTTTCTAGCGTAGACATTGCCATCAGTTTATAACCCTTCTAAGACTCCTTTTAAAAACCATCACCACAATAATTTGTGGTTTTCTAATTCCCCATATAAACTCATTGTTCCATCAATACCTTTTGGCTGTGAATTACACAGCCTACTTGAACACTGTGTGATTTTACATTTGTAACCTTCATATTGACACCCTTTAGGCCATTAACTTCTCGATGGGGCCCATTGTATCATGCCAGATGAATTTATACATGGTAAATTTGGGGTGAAAATGGATATTGCATTTACCTTTTCTTCTGATTCATTTTATATATAAGAACTCAGGGTTACAATGGACAAGAAGCTGGATATGAGTGAACAGTAACACCTTCTTGCCAAGGAGGCTTAAGGTTAGTAGGAGCGTTGCCAGCAGATGGAGGTAATTGATTATTCCTCTCTGTTCAGCACTGGTGAGGCCGCTTTTGAAGTATTATGTACACTTTTGGGCTCCCCACTATACAAGGGATGTGGGTAAACTAGAAAGAGTTTAGAGGGCAACAATACAGCCTGAGGGGCCGGAGCACATGATATATGAGGAGAGACTGAGGGAACTAGACTTGTTTAGTCTGTAGAAGAGAAGAATGAGTGGGGATTTTAAAGTAGCCTTTACCTGAAAGAGGGGGTCTCCAGGGAGGATGGTGCCATGATTTGCATAATTGTAGCACATGACATAACTAGGAGCTGTGCAGGGGAGGAGGTCCAGGTTTGATATTAGGAAATTATTCCCCCCCACACCCTTCCCCTAGGAAGAGGATGAAGCCTTGGAATGGGTTATCTAGGGAGATGGTAGAAGCTCTCCTCTGAGTAAGGTGCATCTTGACAAAAAACTTGGCTCAGACAGGTTAGCTGGGGTTAGTCCTGCTTCGAGCAGAAGATCAGACTACATCTGTTCGGAGATCCCTTTCAACCCTGGTCTTCTGTGATTACTACTTGTCATGGAAAGATTTGATTTCTCTGTGAGTAATGGAAATAGTAGATTTTCACTCATATCCAATTGATTGTGCAAGCTTATTCATCCAAGCAATGGAACAGGAATAACTGATGTGTATAAATTAAATAAAACAGCTAGTACATTGAATCTCAAACTCTGGATGCAATTCCTCGGGGGGGTTGCCTCATGATTTTTTAAGGGTCACAACACACACACACACACACACACACACACACACACACACACACACACACACACACACACACTTTCTTCTTTTAATTTGCAAAGCCCTATACAATTTTGAAAGCAGCTGCCAGACATTAGGAAATCCTACTTCCAGGGATCCATGAGTTGAATGATACTGACCTAGTGAAGACTAACCTCAACACTTGTTATTGTGGATTTCAAAGAAAAATTCTTAAGAGTGTGTGTGTGTGTGTGTGTGTGTGTGTGTGTGTGTGTGTGTGT
>ML682181.1:1214317-1249670 GCA_007922195.1 Podocnemis expansa | reverse complement strand
CTGTGCTGCATTCATCAAGTGCAATGTTTGTCCCAGAACAGTATTGCAAGAAAGCATGGATCTCATTTACAATAATTATGCATACATCTGTTCAACCCAGTTTTGGGAGCATTGATTTTATGGCTATATTGGGTTAAATATTGGGATATCAGCAGTATGGCTAATCTGAGTATAAGAGCAGGCTGCTAGAAAACAAGGGAGAAGGAAAAAGAAACCTCAGGAAAAGCCATTTTTCACTAAAATCTAAGAATGTTAAGAGATGACTTCTGAGCTTCATTCGGTGAAGAGCCCTTTTGTGGCCTCCAGGAAAATTACACAGCTTGTTTTGCCAGTGCTGCGAGCCTGTTGGGAGGTGAGACATCTGATATTGAGAAGCTCATCATACCTAGATCACTGAAGGAGTGGAAGGGCTTAAGATATAAGTACAGACTATTGCTTTAAAACCCTTTTATTGTCCCATGTGATGGTTTATTACTATCGCTCAGATTAAACAACACTTTGATTCAGGACGACTGGTTGGTCACCTTGCTCAACACAGGTTACCAACTCCCAAAGGGAACAGCCACAAGTGCCATACGCATCTATATCTGCTGGCCAAGCCCATCTGACACACACTCTGCTGTAGCCCAGGGCTGGTCTCAGGGTGGAAGAATGGTGGGATTCCAGCCACAAAGAAGGAAAGGAATGAAGCTGCATCTGGCATGTCAAGACCAAAAAGGGTGCAGACATGGTGGATACGTATAACCGTCTAGGGGTTACACAGAGCAAAATTTTTGGAGCCCTCACACAGTCAGGATAAGAACTATTCAATGTGCATTAATTGAGCTGTTACCACAAGGCCACAGAGCTCTGAAATCCTGCATTCACAATTGAGCCAGAGAACAAAAACTGACCATGGATTTTCTGAGGCACTTTGGGAACTACTCACTGATATCCCCTCAGCTCATCTCCAATTCAGAACACTCTCACCCTCAGGAAATAGGACTGTTGAGAAATCCTGACTCTGGGCATCAGAGTTTTCAAACTTTGAGCTCCCCTTGAATCTGAGATTTCTGCATATCTAGAAGGATCCCACTGGCCCATGGGAAATTGGAGTGGAGGTTACCAAGCTACCTAGTGCTGCCAGCTCTCCAGTTTTTGTTGCTGAGTCACTCTCACAGCCCAGCAATCAGCTGCCATCACACAGATCATTTCTCCATGTCAGCAGCTGGCAGCATTTACCCTTCTCTTTGTGTCTGAAAGATTTTAAAGACTGAGAAACCTGCAAACGTATCCAGTGCCTGCGAGAAGAGGAGCAGCTGCCGACAGAGGTCTCCACCCAAACAGACAAGGAATCAGCAGAGAACTTGCACGGGCAGCAGGCAGTTTCTGGTCAAACAGGCGTGCGGCTGTCCTTATGAAGTCTGGTTGTCCATTCCCGGTGGATTACTTGGCCACTTGGGACCCTTAGCTGACTGGTTCAGTGTACACCAGTTTTAGTTTGTCAGCTTGTGGCCAACGGAAGCCCAAACACAGCAGAAGTGCACTGATTTCATCAATGTGGACTGCGGTGCAAACTATGTCTCAAGGTCTATTTAAATACAGGCTGTTCTCACTCTGTGTGCAGCTCAGAGCAATTACACAGCTCCCGGGAGGGTGGCTCTGCAGCATTGATTATGCTCTTAGGGCTGGAACTCTTCTGTGATACAGGAAAATAGACTAATAATAGTCAGATTTCTCCATGGCAGCCCCCTTTCCTGCATTACAAACCAAGGATGCAGGCTGGGAAAGGAAGATTACAGAGAGATCACTTCCTGAAAATTTCCTTCAGATTGTTTTAGTAGGGCAGGCGTCGACACTTCTCCCCAAGGAGTAATAGGGAAATTACAATTCATCGACCCTCAAAAATTATGCTCAGATGTTAATGATCCTCTCAGAGCTAGCCTGCCCCTCTCCCCCACAATTTCTGTGCCTCCACAAATGCTCTAGGATTCTCTCCAGCTCCCTCGAAGCTCATGTTCATTACAGATGTGTGCCCAGGGCCTGATATAGTATCCACTGCCAACAGGATCTAGCAACGGGACAGTTGTAGAGCATGGATGGGGCTGTATGGAGAACAGAAGGCTGGTTAAATTTGCTTCTGAGTCACACAGTTGGTGTGATTTTCAGAATCAATATGGGCAAGTAGGGGAAAGTACAGCAGAAGACAATTAAATTAAAATTGTTAATGAGATGACGTTCAAGACATGTGAGGACGGACTGAGGAACTGGGGTTGTTTAGTCGAAAAAAGAGGAAAAAGAGGAGGGATTTGATAGCAGACTTCAATTACATGAGGGATGGGTCCAGAGAAAATGGGGCCACGCTGCTCTCTGTAGGGGCAGATGATAGAGCATGGAAGAATGGTTTTAAGCTTTACTTGGGGTGGGGGGTCTAGGTGGCAGGTTAGGAAAGTTTTTTTTTTTTTTTCCTTGAAGCGAGGTGGATCCCTGGAATGCGTTGACCAGGGATGTGGCAGAATCTCCCTCCTTAGAGTTTTTCAAGGTCAGTCTTTATGATGCCCTTCCTGGGATGAAATAGTTGGTCTGGGCCCGTTTTGATCATGGGATTGCACTAGGTGGCATCCTGGGGACCCATTAAACCTAATCTCTTATTTTTCAAACACTCTGGCCCAGGGCAGCTATCCAGACCTAATTATTTAAGGTGTTCTTGGTAGGGGGAAGAGGAAGAGCAGGACTAGGCAGCCTGAGATGAAACTCCATAAAGGGACCTCCAGGCTGCTTAGAGTACATTGGCCCCCACAGATAATTCATTCTGGAAGCCAGAATTGTCTTTTTTCTGTGAGATGAAGGGGAAGCTACTCTAAGAACTGCAATGTTGCACTGATTTCAAGAGAAAAATAAATATCTCAGTCTCTTGATTGCCTCTTTTGCTGGATTGTATAAGCAAAAGTTCCTTCCCCTGGTTTCTGGGATAATCCCAGCACACACATGAAGAGATGATCACCAGAAAAACTGATCATCAGTGAAACCAAACCCAGCATGAGCTATTAACCCTCTGTTTTATTTTGTTCTCCCTGGAATGAAAACCCACTTGAGCTGGGTTTAGAGTTGTATATATGAGCCTCTGGTTCCATCCTTGACTATAATAATGACACGCAGGGGATGGGAACATGTTATAAATGACCTGCCCTCCATTTTGAATCCAGATATAGGTTGTGCTATAGAGTGTGGTGGGGAGGAGGCAGAACTTTATAATGTGTTGGGAGAGGAAAAGGAAGAACAGACAGAGGGAGAGGATTGGTTAAGTTTGCCTGTATCTGAGGAGAAATGTTGGGAAATTCAGAAGGCTGTTCTTGTGTTGTCTTTAGAGTAGTGGTTTCTATTGTGTTTCTTAGGTGTTTTGTGCATTTAGAGACGCACTGGAAAAAATAACACATAAGAAAATTAAAATTAATAATAATAATAATAATAATAATAATAATAATTAGGGAACCCAAATATGGCGGCATGTTGCTAAGGGTCCATGTGCTTCATTACACAGGCCAGCAGCCACTTCTGGGGACAAAATTGCCCTTTTGTGGTTCTTATAGTTAGACGTTCACC
This sequence comes from Podocnemis expansa, assembly GCA_007922195.1. Lineage (NCBI taxonomy): Eukaryota > Metazoa > Chordata > Testudines > Podocnemididae > Podocnemis > Podocnemis expansa. The sequence goes on along the minus strand of ML682181.1, from coordinate 1,246,088 downwards.
TCAAACACTAAGATGCAGCTGCTGTTGCATCAGATCCAGGCCCCAGAAGAGGAAACAGGGCCTCTGTTGACTGGCTGGCTGGCTGGGATGAAGGACCAGGAGGAGACATTTCTGCTCTGCCTTGCACTGTGAGGGAAATGAAAACAGAACTGGATGGCTCAGTGACAGCAATGGGGCCCACCAGGTCTGTTCTTAGATAGTCTAAGTGGAACTCAGCAGGGCACCACATGCTGAGGAAGGATGGTCTGGTGATTAAGTAAGATGTTCTCTCACAGAGGAGATTGTGTTGTGTTCCTGGTTCTGTGGGACATTGTTAAGTTCAAATCTCCAGCAGTGTAGGCACTGTGACACACAGCTGAACAGTTTTTCTTCGAATGAAGTAAACAGCAGCTTTGGGGGCCATGCACACACATTGCAACTCAGAGACGAGTTTTCCTTTGGGCTGCTCTGTGGGAGGGATATTATTACATTATCATCCCTCCCACTCCTTCCCATAGAGCAGCTGCAGGACTCTCAGGGACCTCAGATGACAGGTTGGGCACCAAGATCCAAAGGGGTAGCCATGTTAGTTTAGTTTGGTAAAACAAACTAACAAGGAGTCTTGTGGCACTTCAAGACTAACAAATTTATTTTTTTGCATGAGCTTTTGTGGGAGAAAATCCCACTTCATCAGGTGCACTGAAGATGGGGGAACGTACAGAATGACAGGAAATGGTTGGGAACCATTGATTAGAGAATTCAATAGCGAGAGTGATGTTGCTGTTACAGACAGAGGTAGACAAGAAGACTCCTATTTTTCTTTAAAATCCTGGCAGCGGTAAGTGGGCAGCACAATAGTGACTGAATTATCCATTAAAAAAAAAAAAGGTTTCTGTGAAAATCCAGTCCCAAAAAATGGGTGAAAAGGAAACAAATTTGTTTTGGTTAGATTTTTTCTTGTGGAGAAAATCATTTGTTTCCAGTCCAGCTATAGCTCAAACTGTGCGCTCTGTCTCCATGCTACCAGACCCTAAACCTTGGTCTTACAGGTCACTCACTGGCTTCCAGTACTGAATAAATAAATGTGTTAATCTTTAAATGTCATAGGACTCCTTGTTTGTTTTGCTGAACAAGACTAACATGGCTGCCCCTTTGGGACGTGTACTGAGCAGCCATTGGATATCTACTGGAAAGGCTACGCTGGGTCTATAGAAGAGGGAGCCCCTGGAAATGGCTTGGCTGGAGTGAGCCATCCCTTAGTGGATAATTTGAGAAAAGAAGAATGGCCTTATTGATTAAGATCAATGGTCCATCAAGCTGATTCTTGTCTGAAGACAGAGGCCAATGCCAGATGTTTCAGAGGGAGTGATCAGAATTCAGCTAATGATCCACCTCATTTCACCTAGTCTCAGCCTTTGGTAGTTAGAGTTTTTCTATATCATTTATGAATGTTTAGAACAATACAGGTCCCAGTAGAGCTCCCTGTGGGACACCACTATTGACTTCTCTCTGTTAGAAAACTATTTATTCCTCACCTTTGTTTCCCTCTTTTAACCAGTTGCTGATCCAGGAGAGAACCTTCCCTCTTATCCCATGAGAGTTTAGTTTACTATAAAAGAAAGTTAAATTAAATTTAATCATGGTCTTTCTTATCAAGCACTTCAGCTGAATTCACCAGTCAGATCTGATCTTGTGCGTCATTTATGACTAAATTAACAGTTGTCTCTCCTCTGTGATCTAAATGAAGGGAAAGGTTGGAAACATCTGGACATCTGCCTTCCAATCTATGGCTGAGGATTTCTGCATAACAAGCTGCCCTAATCTGCTTCTTTACCCTATCCAGCCTGAACAACAAGCCCTTCAACACATGCTGTTGTCAGTTGCTACTGTGACAGGCTCTGGGGAGACATCTCTGGTACACATGTGCTTCCCGGGAACAGGAGAAGCTCTGAGAGCCATTGTGAAGATGCAAAAATTGGGGTGGAGGGCATAGATCACAGAGATCTGTCCATAACTTTTGGGATCCAGGGGTGATAGGTCCCCACCTTTATCTCTCATGAAGAAGTGAAGGGACCCACCCTACTGGAACAATCTGAGAGAAGTGTCCAGGTGGGCAGTTGTGTGGAATCGTCCATCTCTGGCATGCGCCCTAGATTTCTCATACAAGCTAAGGGTCTGCCAAAGAGAAATATCCCATTCTATAATTATTATTAGTCCATTATGTTGTACTGCAGCAAGATTACTGCTGTACCAGGCAGCATTGGTACCACCTGACCACCCTTGAAGATGACGTGTGGCTCCTCTGAGCCATCCACACAGCCCTGACAAGCCCGGATTCCAGGAACAGAGCCTGCAGCCATGCGTGTGCTACAGTTCAGCCTGATAACATCACCATGCATCTCTTGAGACTGGCGTTCCTGCAGTTCAACATTGGCAGTGATGAGATTAAGCCTCGCACAGAGAACCAATCAACTGAGGGCCCTGGGTAGCCAAGAGACCCCCAAGGAAATGCAAAAGCACACTTCATGAAGACAGCTGTACCCTCTCTGAGCAGACATTGTTTGCTGTCTGTACAAGCTCTATTCTCGTTCCCTCTCTATTGGGGCCCAGACCTCTTTTGGCAGCTGCTTCCCTTCTTGCATCCACTGGGAACATTGACAAGTTTCTCTCTCTTTAAGTATTTCAAACACAAAGGGAAGGGTAAAGGCTCCCTCTGCTAACATGGACAGAAGATCTGCTCAGCGAGAGCTGACTGTGCTGGACTGTGAGTGTAACTCAGTGACAGGGGCTGGAAAGCAGGCAGCCCTATGTAGCTGGGGAGCCCTCCACTCCATGTGTCTGTAGTCTGTGTGGGGGATCACTCCTGATACAAAAAATTGCAGATTCAAATGAGCTTTGAGTGTGAAAATCCAGTGCCCTGACTCAGGAATTTTCAATGGGTCCCATTTCCAGAGGTTTTGGGTGCTCTGGGCCTTGAAAAGAGGTTATGGAATTCAAAATGAGTAGCTCCTGACATTCCTCAGGGTTACTTGCTCCTGCAAATTTAATCCACAAATCCATGTTCAAAGCTTTTATTTGTGGCTTAATTGTAAATGCAGGAACTCCGAGCTGTGGCATTTTGTGGTAGCAGGTCACATAATTATGTTAGTTCTGTTTTCTGACTGCATGATGGCTCTAGCATTTCTGCTCTGTAGAAACCCATTACAGTTAAAAGCAATTCTGCATCTCACTGGTCTCCAAGTGCTAGTTTTAGTCTCGCCCTTTCCGTCTTCTTGGGCAGAATCCCACCATTGCCTCCCCCCACAAACTGGGCCCTGGACTGTAGCACACTGTGAGTCAACTGGATTTGCCAGGAGGTCTGACTCTGTTTGGACCCTGTGGTTCTTCCATCTGAGACCTGTAGTGAGATGAATGACCAGACAGCCTTCTGAAACCAAAAACATGTTAGGAATAAGACATCACAAGAAAGAATAAAGCATTTTGAAATCATAATGCATATAAATCACTAAAGCCCTCCTACTCTTTTTCAGACCCAGGTAGGTTGAGAATTTTCCAGTAGGGACCCAGGAGTGGGTCACAGTCCTGTAGGTATTGGGTCGCTGGCAGGAGAGATGTTGGGGAGGAGAGAAGGAGGTGGTCACGTCTCGCTGATCTGCAGCCTGTTGTAACATAGTATCAGCCTTCAATAGAGAGCATTGAGACAAATGCCAGGGTCATTACGATTAACAATGAATTGCCAATTGTTGTTCAAATAATCTCTATGCCTCCTCTCTGAGTCAGTGTCTCTTTGGGCTTCTCTCATTTATATGAAAAGGACTGAGGTCACTAGCAAGCAACCTTTGTGTTTTGTATTGATAGACCCAATGAAGGAAAAACAACTTTGAACATCCCCTTATTCCACCATTTCTGGGAGTTTTTGGGGGGAGGGGAGTTGCAGTTATTTTTTTGCAAATTAAGACTTGCCTCTTTGTTCAGTGGGTTGAGAATTCTCTTGCTTGCAACAAAAGTTATAACTTGTAGATTTTAATTAAAACTCATTTCAGCAATTTTTTTTCACTGATAATTAAAAAGAGATGAGAAAAGCAAACTGTTCTAGGAGGAGCCTATGTTAGAAAGTATGGTATGTCTCCAAAAGTTACAATGTGTAAGTAACAAAATAAAATCCAACCCAGGGATGTATTTGCTGGAAGTAGAAGTTTAAGCTGTACACAGACCTGGCCTTGCAGGAGGATGACTGAACGTTACTGGGGAACAAGGTAGAGAGATCCGTAGTGCATTAAAGCTGAACAGTGCCTCAAGTCCTAGGAAACTACTGTGCCCCACAGCAAAGTGAAACAACAGAGGTTATAACAAGATCCCAAAATGAAGGGAGGTGGATAGCCCCGCTGTGGTGCTGCCTTATGCACACTGAGACCAACAGAGCTCAACAAGCTAAGCAGAGGGGGCTAGCACTCCTTCAATTACTATATTGTGGACAATTGTGTGTTCGTGGAAACTCATGGAGACTCAGAGAGCAAATGAGGAACAGAGGCAAAAGTGGAACCCAGAGGGGCTGCTTCAGTTCCTGGGATTTGGCAGTGAAGAAGGAAGCTTAACCTGGAAATACTTGGACAGGTTCAGCAGCAGACAGAATCTTCCAGGACGCTTCTTTGTAGCCTGGCATTGGCTTTCTCCTCCTTTCCGTCTCAGCATTTCTATCTCATTTCTCTACCTAGCCGCTCCCAGACCCCCTCATTTGCAGGGAGCTCCCCCCCACACACTCCAAGCTATTACATGCAATTTTAGAAACTTGACATACTTCCTGATTTGAGACAGCAGGATGGCATGTGGGATCACCCTCTGCATGTTCCATGTAGGTGATCTCAAATTAGATGTGTAGCTTTCAGAGATGCAATAGAATCCTCAAGAGAAAGGGTGAAAGCCATGAGGGATTACCACCCCCACCCACACAGCCATGGTCACTATTCAGTTTTCTGATGGCGGCCACTTTTTTTCAGTGGAGAGTCACCACATGGCAGAGGGGGCTTGAGCTGGGTTATTCAAAATACCCATTCCAGCTATGGACTGATTCCCCACACTTATCAAGCATGCTGTATAATTTGGTTGGAGTCTGGAAATGGGATCTGCACAGCTTTAAGGTCAGTTGTACACTCTTAACCTCAATGACATGTACAGAATGAAACAGATTTTCTTATGCTCTCCCTGCCTTTTCTGTGTGTTTTCCAGCAGCCTGGTGTAAAACTCTGACTATATAACACAGTACATAGAAAGTCAGAGAGAGAGAGAGAGAGAGATGACTTTCATGTCTGAAATGCATTTTGATTTTCATGAATACTCACACATTTCACTTTGAAATCCATTTCCTGCAAACCTTTCTTTCTATCTAAATAACAAGTGCTGGGGATCGGCAGACTATTCATAAGATTTCTACAGCTAGTCACTCCTATATTTATAATTTGGCAAAGTTTGGGAAATGAAAAAGGCTTAAAGTTACTGTATAATAGAGATATAGGCCAGGGAATGAATATTTTATAAGCTGATCGAAACCCTACACCAGTGGTTTTCAACCAGTGTGCCATGGCACTGTTGTGCCATGAGAACTGATGAAGTGAGCCATGAAATTTTGTACAATGTGATGAAAATCAATGTGATGCAAACCTTGTTTTGTCTTGAACAATATTTTATCTGAACAAAATTACAGCTCAGAAAACTTGTGAAAATTAATCATCAGATTTAATTTGATATATCAGTCCTTCAATTCTAAAACATGAACATTCTATACACACATGGCCAAAAGCCAACATTAGGATTATGTGTATTTGTTTCTGGTGGATTTGAAACATAAATGCATTTGATCCTTCTTTAGTGTCTTTTAAGTGCTATGTTGCAAACCGCTCTCATAAAATTGTAACCATAGTAAATGTAAATAAATGAGATGTTTATGAGCAATCAATTCAGCTGAAAAAAGTGGGTGTGCCATGGAATTATTTCTCATTGAAGTGTGCCATGTTGCTGAAAAAAGATTGGGAACCACTGGCCTACACCACTCTGGATACAGGTTGCACATTGGCATCACAGAATCTGAGGAGAATCAATCACCTACGAACTCAAGGAGAGAGCAGCCACTAAGATTTCCCAGATATTCATTTACTGACAAAGAACTTGTAAGATGGCAGAGACACCAAACTTTTCAGTTTCTGAAAAATTCCAGATGAGAGATGGTTTGTGTAGGTCCTACTCTGACCTGAGAAATACTCTCTTAAATATTAAAAGGGAAATAATGGGTTTATGTGTGGATAGTTGTACAAATATAATGCCAAAATGTTTCACTGTAATACAGTTATTACCGAACAACCATTCATTCTGTTCGTCTATCAAAAGCCAACAGCAATGTTGTTTGAACGTGGACAGTAAGGGGCAGGGGTAACTTTACTACGTAATAGTCTTTGCTTTAGAAAGTATTTCTGAGAAAGTCCAAATACCCTTTTTAATGAGTTTGTTTTAGTAGCAGATTGCTTAGTGAACAGTTCAAAGAGTCATAGAATTATGGAATATTTGGGTTGGAATGATCTCATGAAATAATCTTGTTCAGCTCCTGCTGAAAGGAGACCAACTGTGATTAAATGACTCCAACCAAGACATTTTCGATCTAGCCCCTAAAAACTGTTAAGGATGGAGAGTGTATCACCTCCCTAACAATGTTCGCTCTAAGCCACTGAAGCAGCTGAGCAATTTATGGTGTTTGCTGTGCGACAATTTGGGAGGCTAACCTCTCCCCATTTTCCCCACACAGCCGGCCATTCCTCCTACCCTAACCAGCCTTCTTGCTCTCCCAATTTTCACCCCAGCCGGCCTGATCCCATCTTTCCCCCAAACCCCCCTTGCCCTTCCCCCACAGGCTGCACCTGTCCCCAATCTCCCAGGGCCCCTTTACCTGGCAACTGAAGTGGCGTGGTCAGGCCACAGACCCCTCCTCTCCACCAAGAGCATACTATGATTGAGCATGCTCAGTGGCTCTGAGCATGCTTGGTCAGAGCACGCTCTGGGCAGGAGTTTTAAAAGCTCCCAACTCAGAGAAGCTTTCTGCTGGCTGGAAGACTGTGTCTTCAGGCCAGGTAGGAGCTGCAGCTTCTGGCCATGTCCAGCCAGCATTGTTCCCCATGTGGATGCACAACAGTGGTTGTGCACCCACCTGCTTGTGCACCTGAGAGGAAACACTGCTCCCCATTTAACCCATTCCAGTGCTTCAGCATCCTCCTAGTGAATTCTTTTTCCTAATATCAAACCTAGACCACAGCTACCCCAGTTTGAGAACATTGTTTCTAGTTTTGTTACCTGCCACCACTGAGAACAGTCTGGATCCATCCTCCTTGGAGTGCCTCTGCAGATAACAGAAGTGAGCTATCAAATCCCTGGCCCTCACTCTTCACTTCTTCAGAATAAAGAAACCCAGTTCTAACAAGTTCCCTTCATAAGTCATGTATGATAACATGACCTGGAAACTGACCAGAAACTGTTTCTAACATATTCAGAAGCTGATCTCTGTTTCAGCAAGGAGTAAAGATGATATGCAGCCTACAGGTTGATGTTGTGGTTGTATGTAATTTACCCCTGTCACCCGTTATATGAGCATGGTAGGAATAATTTATACACTCAGGCAGATATGAATGCAAAACCAGTCTTCGAACTATTCATTATTTGAGATACCAACTCCTTCCCCACATAGCCTAAGTATTAGCAACTTGTAACTTGTCAAAATATCTACAGAATATTTTCACTAGGAGAGTGTGGGAGTGCTGGGAGGAAAAAGGGAAGCATCCAGGCTGATCAACCTTTTTGAGTTCAGTCAGCACTGACCAGGCAAAACACTTTAACTTTTGTTTGGAGGGATTCTTAGGAGTTAGTGTATCACTGGGAGGATCTGATAAGTATAAGTTAATAGAGTCCTGTTCAGATCACATTTATACATATAAATCTAGTGTGATGATGTTGAAGTCAGTAGTCTGAACCTAGAATCTGGCCCAAAGAATTTATCCCTTGTATTGCAAGCGGCAGTGGCATAATTTGGAGTATCAGGGGGTGAAGAAAACCTATAATTTAGCAATTAAATATATTTAATAACATCAGAGAAGGGCACATAAATGCATTAAACTTTTTCACCATGCACTCACCATAACTATGTCTAAACTGGGAATCCCTTAGACTATGTCAACCTTGTTAAACTGACTTCAGGGTATGTCTACAATTTATATATCTTCCACAGCCAGCACCTTGTCCTGGTGGGTGATTCCAGGGAGAAATCTGATCCTATATGACCATTATTAATCTATTTTACTGTATTACACCATGACTCCAGCTGTAGCAGCATCACTGGTACCACACTTTGACTCCTCTGAGCCATATGCTCAGCGCTGACAGCTTCCGTTCCAGGAGCACAGTTTGTGCCCGGGCTTCTGCTTCAGTCACATTTGGTAGCATCACCAAGAATCCCTGGGGGTTTCCTGTGCTTTGCTATTGACTATGAAATGATTAAAGCTGATTCACAATGAACCAATCAGCTGATGGTCTCAGGTGGCCAAGTGGCCCCCAAGGAAATGGGCAAATGCTCTTCATAAGGACATCTGCACCCTGGCTGAGCAGACACTGCTGCCTGTGCATGCTCCCTACTCTCTTCTGGTGCAGACATCTCTTGGAAGCTGCTCCCCTTTTTGAAGGCACCAGGTATGTTGGCAGGTTCCTCTGTCTTTAAATCTTTCAAACACAAATGGAAGAGTATACAGGCTGCCAGCTGCAGATGTAACCTTCGGGTGGGCTAGAATTCATTCATTAGCCCCTCTCCAGTGCCTAGCAGAGATCAGTCCCTGGAGAAAGCAGCTAGAGAACCAGGATTCACTTCTAAAGGAACTCACAGAGAAGACTGCTCGTAGTTACCACCCCACAACAAAATACTACTTAGAATAAGTATAACAACGAACTATTAACTAACTTAACAAATATTATCCTAAGAAACCAAAATGAATTTATAGAAAACAGTAAGAAACCCAAGTGTCTCAAAGTTCAAATGGAATCACCATTATCTCAATTACAGTCTTTGTTCAAGTCCTTAAGGCTTGAGTGGAAAGAAATAGCAGTCCTCTTCTCTAGCTACAAGAATCTTCAGGCGAATTCCATGCAGTCCTTTCTTCTCTGTAAGCAGCACCATGCAGTTGGTTTACTGGTCAACCAGCTCTCAGTCCCATTGAAGAAAACTCTGCAGCAAAATGCTCCACTGCAGGGAGAAAACATATTGCAGTCCATCCTTGGCTCAGCTCCTCTCACTCAAGCACTGAGCACACAAACTCTGCAGCTTTCTTTAGTTGCTCGTCTCCAGGCTGCTGCTCTCAGGCTTCTCTCATGCATCTGACTCCAGCTATGTGTGTGTGGGGGGGAACAACAACAACAACAACAACTTTTGGAGCATGCTCAAAATGCTACCACTCCCTAGGTCCAGAACCTTCTGGTTTCTGGGCAGCTAAATCTGCCCATCAACATAACCTAGCCCACATAGGTCTCAAGGAGATGGACTGTTTGGGGCATATGGATTACACTAATATGGACAGACGTTCTGTGCAGCAACAGCTGACACTGTGCACTGTTGGTGTGAGTCAGTGACCAGAGCTAGACAGCAGGCAGCGGTGGGTAGATTGGAAGCCTTCGACTCCACGTACTCATGGTCCATGGTGGATCATTCCAGATACCCAGAAGACCCAGATTATAGGGAGGTTCAGAGTATGAAATCCCTGGTACCTTGAGTAAAGAATTCTCAATGGATCCCATTTGGAAAGGGGCAGTGTCCTCTTGGCCCAGAAAGAGGCCATGCCATATCTTTCTAAATTACATCAGGTTTATCTGCTACTGTAAATAAAATCAGAAAATGCAGGTGGGTTTTTTTGTTTTTTTGTTTTTTGTTTTTTTGTTTTTTGTTTGTTTGGTTGGTTTTTTTTTTTGTCTGTTTGTTTTTTTTAGTCTCTGGCTCTGTTGAGAACAGAGAAACTCAGACATGATATTTTGTCCTCAAAGGTCAGATAAGGCACATGGAAAAGGTCTTTTTGTTGGTTTGTTTGTTTGTTTAATTGGTTTTGGTTTGCCTTTTTTCTTTCCACTGGATGAGAAATGCAGCATGTTTAGAAACCCCTCAGAATGATGTGTCCTCCTGAAACTCTGCCTCTTCTCTGCTCTCCAAGAGCCAGATGTCAGCCTCATCCTTTTCCCTCACTAGTGCTGGAAGGCCACTACTCTCCCACCCTCAGACTAGGCCCAGGGCTACAGCAGAATGTGGGTCAATTGGGCTTGTCCAGAAGATCTGACTGGATTAGCTCCATTTCTGTTCAAACAATATGGTGTACATTTTATGAATAAAGTATACAGAGAGAGAGAGTAATACACAACTTTCACATGCAAAATGAATTTTGATTTCCATGAAAACTCATACATTTCACCATGAAACTCACGTCCTGCATCATAGCTGTGTAGCTAATGCTGGGTTAGAATATACATGAACAGTGGTCCATGCTAATTTCAGACGTAATGCCTGAAAGAATATTAGTTGTGCAACAATGGATTTACATGTGTGTACTAAAGGACAGGTCTATGAATGTAATGCCACACATTTCCTTGTAATACAATTACTTCAGAACAGACTTTCATTCTATGCATAGCTGTTGAAATCCAGCAGCAGATGTCTTGTAGTGAAAATAACTGTTAACATATAAAAGCTTTTGCATTAGAAAATATTTTAAAGGAAATCCAAATTGTGTTTGCTCTGGGTTTTGGCCTATTAACTCTGTTCTAAGATATCAGAGGTACAATACTCTCTTATGGTAACTGACCAGAAGCTGGTCGTAACTCTTCCGTTAATCATTGTACTCACCATAACTCTGATATACATGTGCCTTGTGTTCCTAAAAGTCATTAAAGAAGAGAACGGCTCATCTCTGTTTCATCAAAGAGCAGATTACCTAGAATGAAGGTGATTATATTGTTCTATTGTAGTTTAATGTAACCTATCACCTGTTCCATGAGCATGGCTGAAGTAACTTCCACATTCAGCTGGATATTAGCACAAAAGTAGGCGTAGCGGGATGTTGCAGTGGCTCCTTTGCTCCCTCTGTGTCCACAAAGTCACTCAGAGACCATTGGGTTCAGGAGCCATTGTTTCCATTTCATATATAGCACAAGAATCTTGCTCCATGGCCAGTGGAATAGTTTTCTCTTTTGACCTTAATAATGTTTCTTTGAAAACCCACCACCTCCCTTCAGTTCTTTTTTCCTCTTAGACGTGCTTCCCATAGGATTCTACATACCAATGCCTTGAGTCCACTGAAGTCTGCCTTCTTCAAATTCATTGCCTTTATTTTGGTGGTTTCTCTCCTGTCATCCCTCAGAATCATGATCTCTACAATTTCATGATTACGTTGACCCAAGCTGCCTTCCACTTTCAAATTTTCAACAATTTTCTTTCTGTTTGTCATAGTCAGATTGAGAATGGACTCTCTGCTAGTTGTTTTCTGCATTTTCTGAAATAAAAAGTCAAGTCTTGAAAAAAATTCAAGAACTTTTTGGATAGTCTGTGCCTTGCTTTGTTATTTCCCCACAAGATGTTTGGATAGCTGTTTTCCCCCTTCACTGCCAAGTCCAGCGCTTTTGATGATTTTGTTAATTGTTGAAAAAAAAGTTTGTCCACCTCCTCTTCTTATTTAGGTGGTCTTTTAGAAACCCCTATCAGGGTGTCACTCTTGCTTTTAATTCCATTTATCTTTACCCAGAGACTATCAACATGTCTGTCTCCTATTTCCATCTCAACCTCAGTTCAAGTGAATAAATGATTAATATACACAGCCACACAACTCGCTTTTTACACTGCTTATCCTTCCTAATCGAGCTGTACCCTGCTATATTAATATTCAGGTCATAGGTATTATCTCACCAAGTCTCTGCAATTCCAGCTATGTCATAATTGTGTTTAGTTACATAGTTAGGTTTAGCTACACAGTTAGTTGTGTTTGAGTTCTTCCTACTTATTTCCCATAATTCTAGCATTAGAATACAGGCACTTAAAATACTGATTGGATTCCCCCTCCCCCGTTATGCCTTTTTCTTCTTTTATCCATTCTGTTTCAAACCAGGCTCCCCCCAAGTTCCAACCCTAAGCCCAGGATGTCCTGTTTTTGACTTACCTGTGGGCATGGGTCACCTTCCTTCTTCAAACCAAGTTTAAAGTCCTCATCACTATGTTCACCAGTCAGTGTCCAAATATACTCTTCCACTTCCTTGATAGGTGGACTTCATCTCTGCCTAACAGTCCTTCCTTTTAGACGAACATCCCATGGATAAGGAAGTCAAAGCCCTCCTAGCAACACCATCTTCACTGCAAAGCATCACCTACCATTTTCATCTCTCTTTGATCATTCTCCTATCTTTGATCAGAATAATCAAAGAGAACAAAACATGCACACCCAATTCCATCACTTCTGCTCCTAGAACGCTGAAGTGAGATCTGATCTGCTGAGGGTCACATCCTACTGTACCATTAGTACCCACATAGATGAGTAAAATGGAGTTACAGTCAGAGGGCTGGGTGATTCTCAATAATCCCTCCCTAACATTTCAGATAAGGGCACCTCGCAGTCATCATGCATCCTGGGATGGCATATCAGGGCAACAAATGGCTGCTTCCACTCTCCACAGACGAGAGCCCCCAGTCACCACTATCCTCCATTAGATCTTGGCTGTTGTAGATGTGGTCCCCCCAGCCCTGGGGATACATGTATCCTTCTCTTCCACCTCATCTCTTGTTGCTAGGGCTCTATAACGGTTCTTCATCATCATGATGGTGGGTTGGCAGCAGGAGTGCTCCCTTTCTCCACTTCCCCACATTCTTATCTATATTTCAACACAGTTTGAATCAAAATAAATTATCTCATTAACTAAGATAATCTTAAGTGATCTTGTGACTTACATTTCATTGAATTCATTTTCCCCTCCCATACTGTTAAGTTTTACATTTTAAAGCATGTGACAAACCGAGATTTCCCCAATGAAAGCTCATAAGAAAAATTTCTTCATCTTTAAAAATTCCAGAGATCTTCTTCAGTGTTTTTTTTTTCCCCTCCTTCAAATCAAAGTTCCTAATTTTAGACATGAACATAACAATTTACTCTGTGTACTATACAGAGGCAATAATATAATTTGAGCTCTTTACAGTGAAAAAAAATAAAAAAAAATATTATTAATAATAGAAGCAGGACAAAAAAATGCAATTACCATTTTTACCAGGCACTCACAGTGTCATAAATGTAAAATCACTCAGTGCTCAAGGAGATCTGGAATTCACAGTAACAAGACATGAAGGAAACTAAGAATTTATTAGGATCCAAAGAGGGACTGGATGCTTATGGGGGATGGGGGAATCATTCAGTAGTCAGGCTTTATTCTAATCACTTTAGAAGACAGTAAACCTTCCTGGTATACATCATAAAAAATGTTTAATTAATGCATATCAGGAGGACTCATTCTCTGGAAACAGGTACTCTCACAGATCTGCATTGTAGGGCTACTCCTAGCTTCCTCTGAAGCCTCTGACACTGCTAACACTGGGCTAGATGAACTAGACATAAGATCCTCTCTGGCATTGTCTATATTTTTATCAGTGGTGAGTATAGCAACAGTCATGTCAGGTCAGAACAACTGCTCAGTGTGTCCTGTATCCTTTATTTCAAGAGTGACCAAGGCAAGATAATTTACAGGAAATGAACAGAACAATTAGTTCATAGAATGTTTGCCCAATAATATGTTTTGCTGATCTCCTTTCAGGTACTAAAATCTACAGACATGCACAGAGAACAGAATGATGTGTTGTTTAGTGTCATCTAGTCTCCTGTTATTTCTCCTTTCAGGTAGTGAAGTTCCAATTTCATCAGACATCTCCAGTTCATTATGTCAGCTCTAAATAACACCAAATTCCAACCTGCAGTGTTCTTTCTTACTGGAATACTTGGGCATGAAGATGTCCACATTTGGATTTCTATTCCCTTCTCCCTTATTTATTTTACTTCCATATTAGGAAACTCAGTCATTTTGTTCATAATAGTTATAGATCCAACTCTCCAAGAACCAATGTATGTTTTCCTTTCCTTGTTGGCCATCACAGACCTTGGCTTATTAATATCCACCATGCCAACGACACTGGGCATATTCTGGTTTAACTCTAGGGAGATCAGCTACAATAACTGTTTTGCTCAGCTGTTCTTCATCAACGCCCTTCAATTAACTGAGTCCTCTATACTCTTGTTGATGGCCTTTGACCGCCTTGTTGCAATCTGTAACCCCCTGCGATATGCTTCCATATTAACTTCACCCAGAATAGCCAAGATGGTACTGGTGACTCTCCTGAGAATGTTTCCCTTACTAGTCCCACTTCCCATTGTCCTGAAACAGCACTACTACTGTAAGACTAACATCCTCGCCCATTCCTACTGCCTGCACCATGATGTTATGAGGTTGGCTTGTTCTGATATTAGAGTCAATGTTATCTTTGGATTATCTGGACTTCTCTGTTCAGTGGGGTTGGACTTTTTGCTCATTCTTCTATCCTATATCATGATCTTCAAAACAGTACTGAGCATTGCATCCCACACGGAGCGCTTCAAGTCTCTGGATACCTGCATGTCCCATATCTGCATCGTCTTGCTTTTCTACCTGCCAGCACTTGGCTTATCAGTGATATACAGATTTGTGAGGATTTCTTCTCCATTGGTTCAGATTGTCATGGGCTATGTGTATTTGCTGATTCCACCTCTTATGAACCCAATTGTGTACAGTATTAAAAACAAACATATTCGTACAAGGATGATCAGGGTTTTTATCAATTGAAGGGTCAGTTCCTCACCAGTTCCACAGAATCAGACTCCTGTAACTGGTTTCTTGTGCCCCCACTATCCACAATATGAAGGGCAGCTTTGGAGCAGCACAAAATGCAAAGGAATGCAACTTGTCCAGCTTGAAAACTGATCATGATTCTGTGATTTGTGGTTTGCTCTCCAGCTCAAGTGCGACATCAGATATGGATTCTGTGCCAGAGCTACATGATTCTGGATATAGAACACTGAATATTGTCAAATATGGAGTATATGTATATGTAAATATTTATTAGTTTGAATAGTTATCACACAGTTCAACTAACAGATTTCTTCAGGCATAAGCTGTCGTGGGCTTGAACCCACTTTGTCAGATGTATCTGACGAAGTGGTTGGAGCCAATTAATGCTTACAGATTTTACAGAGAAGGCCGATATCATTATCCACATTTTACAGCAGATGGAATGTATGAAATAATTACTGTGTGTTTTAATACATTAATAGCTCTTTAAGGACAACATTTTTTACAAAAGTTCTATGGTTATGTAAAACTTTTCCTTGGTAGCTTGTATGCTTTACATAAACTTCAGCTGCTGGGTGCAGTGCTGAGTGCTGCCTGTGACCTGAGTGTGATGGCTCACCGGAGAGCATGGCTGGAGCCCACCTGGCAAATAGGTGAGGGGAGAAGGTGGCTGACGCTGACAGTGCCGGGCAGTTGAGGAGAGGGGATGCCTCTGCTGTGACACCTGTTTGCCTTGTCCCACATCTGGAGCATGACAACCCCTTGGTTTGGTCCCTGCCCACTCAGGGCTGCTCCACATGCCCCCAAATCTCTATCCCCCTCACCTGCCTGCACAGCATGACAGGAACCAGTAAAACGTGCATACACAGGGCAGGCAGCTCTTCTCCAGTGCCCCCCAAAACAAACAAGCAAGCAAGCAAGCAAAGAAACAAAAGCCTTACCTCCAGAGAGAAGCAGCTGGAGACCCAGGATTCAGTCTATAAGGGACTTACAGTGAAGACTGCTCATTTCCCCTCCCCACACTAAAATACTACCTAAAACTAAACATAATGAACTTTATTAACTACTAACAAAATATTTTTTTTTTATCCTAAGATAAACAAAATGAATTTGAACAGAACAGTCCACACAGAAACATTGCAAGAAAGAGTCCCAAAGAGTCCCAAAGTTTAGGTAGAGTTCACCCATATCTCTGTGGCGTTTTTTTTAAGTTGAAAGTCTTGAGTTGCGAGAAGCAGCAATCTTCTTCTTTCGTTGCAGGAATCTTAGGCTATGTCCACACTAGCAAATTAGTCTGCATTAAGGAGGCTTAATCTGGACTATTTTATCCCTGTTTACACTTGGCTTTGCTGCAAAATGCTGCATAGAGGGGAGACATCATCTTGCTGT
The DNA here is from genome assembly GCA_007922195.1 of Podocnemis expansa. Classification (NCBI taxonomy): domain Eukaryota; kingdom Metazoa; phylum Chordata; order Testudines; family Podocnemididae; genus Podocnemis; species Podocnemis expansa. The sequence goes on along the minus strand of ML682181.1, from coordinate 1,229,804 downwards.
CCACTCCTGCCATAGCTTCTCCCAGTCACACGCTGAGCACATGGGCTTCTCTCATTGCAACGCTACATGACCGCCTCTCTCAGGTTGCTGCTCTCATGGCATCTGAACACAGCAGCACTAGGAAACCTTATGGAGTATGGTTGGTGCTAGCACCCAATTAATTTCCAGAAAGTTCTGGAGATCTGAGCAGCCAAATCTGCCCATCAACATAACCCAGCCTCAAGAGATCCCTAAAACAGATAGCTCCTTTAGGCACATGGGTTACAATGTGACTTGGGGAAATATTTCACTGCCCCTTTTGGAGCCCAGAGCACCCCACCCTCCTTCGAATGGGACTCACTCAGAAATCCTGATTCAAGGCATTAGGGTTTTTATATTCTGAACTCACTTTGAATATGGGACTGCTGTGTCTTTGCAAGGATCACTTATGGACCACGGGTCCATGGACTGCAGGGTACCCCAGATACCTATTGCTGACAATGCTCCATCCCCTGTCACTAAGTCACACCCAAAGCCCAGCAGAGTCGGCTGCAAAGAACATCTGCCCATGTCAGCAGCTGTCAGTCTGAAATATTTTAAGACAGAGAAACCTACCAATGTACCCACTGTCTGCAAGAAGGGGAGCAGATGACAAAGAGGTCTGCACCCAAATCGACAAGGAGTCATCAGAAAGCTTGCACAGACAGCAGACTGTATCAGCTAAGATGGCACAGCTGTGCTTTTGTAGTGTGTTTGTTCATTTCTTTAGGGGCCCCTTGGCCATCTGGGACCCTCAGCTGATTGGTTCAGCATGTGCCAGTTTAAATTGGTGAACACATGGCCGATGGCAAACTGCAGGAAGCTTAAGCACAGCAGATGTGCACTGATTTCATCAAACTGGACTGAAGCACAAGTCCTGTCATACAGAGGCAGCCTTAGGCAATTGGGGGCCCTAGGTGAAGGCCTTTCATGGGGCACCCTATAGACTCCCACTGCCACCCGAACTGGGGCCCCAGTCCCCCTGCACCACTAACCACCCCCCACAGCCCCAACTGCCTGCTGCTGCCCCCTCTATGGCTCCGACTCCCTGCTGTGGCCCCGGCTTTCCCTTGCCCCCTGTCCGAGGGAAAGCACAGCAGAGCCTAGCACTCATGGGGAGAAGCAGGGGACGGCTTCACCCATGGCTGACCCAGGGCTGAATGGGCCCAATCCAGGGCCTGGGGGCAAGTCAGCCACTATTCAGGCCTGGGGTGGCTGGAGTGAAGTGGCCTGAGCTCTTTGGAGTGGGCTGCTCCAGGGCCCCACTCTCCACAAGCCACAAGTCCGCACCAGCCACACTCCTCCCTTCCCCTGGGGAGGCACGGCTGGCTGGCTGTAGGCAGGGAGCGCTGCTCTGCCATTTCTGCAGTGAAGCTGGACAGGCTGGCAGGCAGCACTGCTCCTGGCCCCAGTGGTCCATGCCCCCCCTCCCACTCTCCCTCCATCAGTGTTGGGTAGGCGAAGCAGGCAGCCACTATGGGGCCACTTACTGCTTGGGGCCCTAGATGGCCGCCTGCTTCACTTACCAAAAAAGCAGCCTCTGCTGTCACAGACTCTGTTCCTTAAACCAGGCTGTCCTCGCTATGTGTACAGTTCAGAGTAACCACAGGGCTCCCTCAAGGGTGGCTGTGCAATACCAATGATGCTCTTACATCTGGAATTCATTTGTGATACAGTAAAATAGACTAATAACAGTGAGATTTCTCCATGTCAGCCCCTTTTTCCTGCATTACAAACCAAGGATGCAGGCTGGGGAAGGAAGATTATAGAGAGATACTTCCTGAAAATTTCCCACAGATTGTTTTAGTAGGGCAGAACTCAACACTTCTCCCTGAATAATAAAAGGTGAACTACAATCCATAGACCATCAAAAATTATGCTCAGATTTTAATGATCCCCTGAGAGCTAGCCTGCCCCTCTCTTCCACAATTTCTGTGCCTCCACAAAAGCTCTGGTGTCCTCTCCGGCTCCCTTGAAGCTCACCTTCATCACAGATGTGCTCCCAGAGCCTGACATAGTATCCACTGCCGACAGGATCTGCTGAAGGGGCAGCTGTAGAGCATGGACGGGACTGTACAGAGAACAGAAGACTCTTTAAATTGCTTCTGAGTCACACATTTGGTGTGACGTTCTGAATGGACATGGACAAATTGAGGGAAGTCTAGCAGAGGATAATTAAAATTGTTGATGAGGTAGAAGACATATGAGGAGAGAGTGAGGGGACTGGGGTTGTTTAGTCAAAAGAAGAGGAAAATGAGGAAAGATTTGATAGCAGCCTTCAAATACACGAAGGATGGTTCCAGGGAAGACAGAGCCAGGCTGTTCTCAATAGGAGGACATGATAGAATATGGAACAATGCTTTCAGCTTTTAATTGAGGAAGTTTAGGTGGCAGATTAGGAATATTTTTTTTTCATTCCATGAGAATGATGGATCCTTGTAATGAGTTACCTATGGAGGTGGTGGAATCTCCCTCCTTAGAGGTTTTGAAGTTTGGTGTTTAAGAAGGCTTTCCTGGGATGAAATATTTGGGCTGAACCCTGTTTTGAGCATGAGGTTGGACTAGGTGGCATCTTAGGGTGCCATCCCAATCTAATCTTTTATCATTCAAACACCCTCACCCTATGCAGCTACCCAGGCCTAATTATTTAAGGTGTTCTGGCTAGGGGTAAGAGGAGGCGGAGGACTAGGCTGCCTGAGAATAACTCCATAAAGGAATATCCAGGCTGCCTCGAGTTCACTGGCTCCTACTGATATTCTGGGAGTCAGAATTGTCCTTGTCTGTGAGAAGAAGAGAAGGCTATGCAGAGAACTGCAATACTGCACCAACTTAAAGAGAAAAATAAATATCACAGCCTCTTTTGCTGGATTGTACAAGGAAAACCTCCTTCCCCTAGATTCTGGGATAGTCCCAGCACACACATGAAAAGCTGAGAAACAGAGCAGAAGTGAAGCCAAACCCAGCATGAGATATTAAACCACTTCTTATTTTTTGTTTTTCTTATTCTAGCCCTGAAACAAAAGCCCACTTCAGCTGGGCTCAGAGTTGTATATATGTGGCTTTGTCTCCACCCCTGATTATAATAACCACACCCAGGGGAGGGGATCACTTTATAAATAGCCTACCCTCCATTTTGAATGCAGGCACAGTCTGTGCTACAGTGGGGGTGAAGGAAGAGAGAGAAGTTTATGTTCTGCTGGAGGAGGAAAAGGAAGAACAGAGAGAGGGGAAAAGGTGTAGGGTAGGTTGTCTGCTTGTATCTGAGGAGAAATGTAGTGAAATTCAGAAACTTGCTCTTGTGTGGTCTCTAGACTGGTGATTTCTGTTGTGTTTCTTAGGTGGTTGATGCATTTAGAGCAGGACTGGGAAAAATAACACATGGGGGGAAAAAGTTAATAATTAGGGATCTGCAAGATGGCAGCACATCCCTGAGGGCCCATGTGCTTCATTAGATAGGCTGGTAGCTTCTGCTGGGGACTAAATGGCCCTTGTATGGTTTTTGTAGTTAGAACTTGTTGTGAGATTTGTGTGAGGCCACAAACTTGTCAGCATAAGAGACTCCATCTTAGCACTGTTCCCTTAATATTATTTTAACCTCTAGCCTGACTAACAAAAGTATAGAGCCCCTCTCATCCTTGAACAGTCTATAAGCAGGAGATTAAGGGAACTGCACCAGTCTCAAGGTCACCTATTAATCAATTTCTCCTGTTTATTACATTCCCAGGCTCTGAGGAGCCAGCCTGACCTTCTTTACTAATTCTCCTATCTTATATGAATATGTATGAAAACTATCCCTATATGGTACTAATAAATGTATTAATCTTGTTTACCTTGAATATATTAACCATTTTTAGATTTCCTTGAATTAAGTTGTTGTATCTGGGTATAAAACCCTTTTAGCACCGGTCCTTCAGGGCCGGCTGCACTCAGTAGCTCTGAGTGTCAATAAACTTGTGATTCTTCCTCCTGTTGTCTGGCTCCTTCATTGACCAGAGCAGAGAATGAGCTTTTCTCTCAACAAACTTCATCTCAGACACTAAGATGCAGCTGGTGTTGCATCAGATCCAGGCCCCAGAACAGGAGACAGGGGCTCTATTGAGTGTCTGGCTGGCTGGTATGAAGGACCAGTGTAGACAGTTTGGAGATTTATATAAAATTTCTAAAGGTTTGTGACAGTTAATGAATGGTGTGTTGGGTAAACCAAGTTTGAATACTCAATCTAACCTGCTGATGAAACAAAATGGGGTTTCTGGCGAAACTAATGGAAACCACCTTTGAATGACATAGAAACTTCTAGTTCCTGTGATTGACAGTTAATGCTGTGATCTTGGCAGTTATTCTAATTGTTTATGAATATGTAACAATGCAAGCTCTGTATGAGAGCCAATGGGAACATTTATGCAAATATTAAAATGTATAAATACTGGCTGTTTCTGTTGATCAGGGTCTCACTGCGTTGGAATAGGGGACCCATTTGTGATCACAAATGAAATAAAGGGAAGTCTTTTTCACTCTTGGTGTGGTTATTGGCTCTGACGGCACCGAGCCAATCCTGGGACTTGAAATTCTGGTAACACCAGGAGGAAACATTTCTGCGCTGCCTTGTGGTGTGAGGGCAATGCAAACACAACTGGATGGTTCTTTGACAGCAATGGGGCACACCAGCTCTGTTGACTTGTCAGATAATGTAAGGGGCACTTAGGAGGGCACCACATGCAGAAGAAGGATGGTCTGTTAATTAAGTAAGATGTCCTCTCATGTAGGACACTGGGTCTGGATCTGGTTCTGTGGGACCTTGTTAAGTTCAAATCTCCAGCAGCTTAAGAGCTATGATGCACAGCTGAACAGTTTTGCTTCCAATGAAGTAAATCATAGTTTTGCAGGATGTGCACACATTACAGTTCAGAGCTGAGTTTTTCCTTGGCCTGCTCTGCCTTTCACAGCTGGGGCCTTAACGAACTACGTAGGCTTAATTGTAAATGCAGGAACTCAGAATTGTGTTGTTTTGTGGTAGCCGGTCATATAATTGTTAGTTCTGTTTCCTGAGTGAATAATGGTTCTAGCATTTCTGCTCTGTAGAAACCCATCAAAGTTAAAAGGGATTCTGCATCTCACTGGTCTCTAAGTACCAATATTAGCATTATTTCTTTCTCTCTTCTGGGGCAGAATCCCCTCCCCACCGCACCCCAAACTGGGTCCTGGGCTATACCACTCATTGAGTCTACTGGGCTTGCCAGGAGATCTGATTGTGTTTGGTCCCTGTGGTTCTTCGATCTGAGATCTGTCCTGTAGTGAGATGAGTGACCAGGCAGACTTCTGAAACTGAAGTTTGTTCATTCTGATCATTAGGAATAAAACACTACAAGAGAAAATGAAAGGATTTTGAAATAATAATGTGTATATATCACTAAAGCCTTCCCACTCCATTGGTGACAAAGGGAGGTTGAGCATTTTCTGACTTCCACAGGAGACTGTGTCTGTTTGTCAGTCTAATGAGTTACTTAGCATACTCCCCCCATGGCTGGACTGACTCTCCACACTTCTGATGCAAGCTGTATAATTTGGTTGGAGTCCTGAAATGAGATCTTTACAGCTTTAAGGTCAGATATACGCTCTTACCCTCCATGGCAAGTGCAGCATGAAGTGGCTTTTCTTAAAGCTCTTCTTCCCCTTCCTGTGTTTTCCAGCAACTAGGTATAAAACTCTGACTATATAATACAGTACATAGAAAGTCAGAGAGAGAGAGAGAGAGAGATGACTTTCATTTGTGAAATGCATTTTGATTTCCATGCATATTCACACATTTCACTTCGAAACCCATTTCCTGCAAACCCTGATTATGTCTAAATAACAAGTGCTGGGGTTTGGCAAACTGTGTAAGATTTCCACAGCTAGTCACACCTGCATTTGAAATTCAGTAGGATTTGGGAAGTGAAAAAGTGTGAAAGTTACAATACTAGAGAGTTATAGGCCAGGGAATTAATATTATATATGTGGACCCAAAGGCTACACCAGTGGTTTTCAACCAGGGTGCCATGGCACTGGTGTGCCATGAGAACTGAGCAATTGCGCCATGAAATTTTGTACAAAGGCAATGAAACTCAGTGTAAAACAAATATTATTTCATGTTAAATGATGATATTCTATCCAAATAAAAAATTTACAACTCATAAAAATTGGGAAAATTAATTATCAAATTAAAAACAAGGTATCAGTCTTTCAATTCTAAAACATGAATATTCTAAGCACACATGGCCAAAAGGCAAAATTGAGGTTATGTGCATTTTTTTTCCAGGGGATTGAAAACATTTATGTATTTAATCTGTTTGTTCCTTCTTTAGTGTGTTGTATGTTCTATATTTCAAACCATTGTAGTAAAATTGTAACTATAGTAAATCTAAGCAAATGTGATGTTTATGACCAATCAATTCAGCTGAAAGAAGTGGTTGTTCCATGGAATTGAAGTGTGGCATGTCACTGAAAAGGTTGGGAACCAATGGCCTACACCACTCTGGACAAATATTGCAGACTGACATCACAGAATTTGAGGAAAACCAATCACCTATGAACTCAAGAAAAGAGCAGCTGCTAAGGATTTCCCAGACAAGGAGTTGTATGATGGCAGAGAGGCTACAATCTTTCCAGGTTCTGAAAAATTCCATAAGAGACGGTTTGTGTTAGGTTCTGCTCTAATCTGAGAAATTCTCTTTTAAACATTAGAAGGGAAATAATTGTTTTACATGTAGATACTTGTACAAATATAATGTCAAAATATTTCACTGTAATACAATTATTACCAAACAGCCATTCATTTGGTTCATCTATTGAAAGCCAACAGCAGTGTTGTTTGAATGTGGATAGGAAGGAGCAGGGGTAACTTTACTACATAATAGTCTTTGCTTTAGAAAGTAATTCTGAGGGAGTCCAAACACTCTTTTCAAAGGGTTTGTTTTAGTAGCTGATTGCTTCATCAACAGTTCAAAGAGTCATAGAATTATAGAAGATTTGGGTTGGAATGATCTGAGGAAATAATCTTGTTGAATGCACCTGCTGAAAAGAGACCAACTGTGAATAAATGACTCCAGATAAGACACTTTCAGTCTGGCCTTTAAACACCTCTAAAGATGGAGATCATACCACCTCCCTAGGTAACCCTTTCCAGCGCTTCATTCTCCTCTTGAATTCTTTGTTCTAATATCCAACCTAGACCACACCTACCACAGTTTGAGACTATTACTGCTAGTTTTGTCATCAGGCACCATTGAAAAAAGTCTGGATCCATCCTCTTTTGAGTGCCCCTGCAGATAATAGGCGTCTGCTATCAAATCCCCACCCCTCACTCTTTACTTCTTCAGAATAAGCAGAGCCAGTTCTAACAATCTCCCCTCACAACTCATGCATGACTGTTCCTGATCGCTTTATTTTCCTCTAAGTGTGTGAGGATGGATTCTTTGATAATATCACCTGGAAACTGTTTCTAAAATTTACATTCAGAAAGATGTACACAATAACTCTGCCTCAAAGCCCTGAATACCTGCATCTCTCACATCTGTGCTGTCCTGCTCTTCTACATGTCAAGGTTTGGCTTGTCAGTGATTTAGAGATATGGGGATATCTCTTCTCCTTTACTTCAGCTTGTAATGGGCAAGCTGCATTTGCTCATCCCACCCCTAATGAACCCACTTGTATGCAGCATGAAAACCAAGGCCATTTGTGCAAGGATAATCAGGATGTTCAGCAAGTAAAGTCTCAGTTCATCACCTGACTCCGGCAGTATTGAAACAGGAGATGAATAACGTGGGCCAACTGTAAGACGGCATGAGCTACTGATCTCCATTACCAGTTGCTGAGTGAGCACAGTGCCATGTGGAAATGGGGCCGAGGCAGTGAGTAGCAACACTTCTTGAGTAAGGACAAGGGAAATATTCTGCCCAGCTGGGAGAAAATGTGACTGTCCATGTCACTGTTCAGAATCAAGAGAGTAAGGAAGGTGAGACACATTATTCTCAATTTTTCTGGTCAATAGGTTTTAATGTGGAAGGTTCTCTATAGAGCAAAGATTTTATTGGTTTCATTCTTCACAGCTCAGGGGATGGAAAGCCAAAACTTAAATTATGGACAAAGATGATGAAGACTGTGGCCCATAATGCATTTTGTACAACTTCAGCTACTAAAGAACCTGTTATTTTAATTATTTTTTTCCACAGTCCACTTGGGTTGATTCCATTGCAAAGCGACTGTTCTGCAATTGAATGCTCCATTGAATGTCACAACAATCAATTTATTCTTGTACGGTTCTCAGTGGACTCAATAGTGGTTATAGGTGAAGGGAATAACCACAGTAAAATATCTCAGCCATACCTACTGATTTTTCAGGTCTCTGGATACCATATATGTAAGTTATTTATGAAAATAATGGGATGTACAGATCCCAGCTCTTTTTTTTAAATAGTTGTCTTATAAATCTATGAAGGCAAATGAAAGCACAAGGTTAAAAAGCGCAATATGAAGGGGAATTGTGTGTTTTTTTTTCTGTGTGTGTTTGTTGTGCTATGCTGATATGAACAGGATATATGATGTAATTTTAGGCAAACGTTGAGGGCTGGTTCCTATGCCCAGTACTGTGTGGTTAGGGAAAGATGCTTTGGGGCTTATACTTTATAGCTTTAATTTGAGGGGTAATTCACAATGTCACCAAAATTATTTGCCCCTGAGAAGAAGCTGGCCCTGACAATTTGGTTTATTTGTACAGAATCAGTTGAACAAGGGAGGAATGGGATACCATGCTGTTATAGTGTTGAAATTGGTATGAAGTAATTTTCAGCAAAACTGATTAAAACTACAGCTACATGAGGATATTTCATCTGATGAAAGAAAAGTTACATGTTATTGAGCTAAAGGCATACACTCTGCAGTGCTTTTAGTTCCAAAGGGTTAGCCATGTTAGTCTAGATCAGCAAAATAATCAAGGAGTCCTGTGACACTTTTGAAGAAAACTAGTTTAATTATTGCATGAGCTTTTGTAGGAGAAAAGCCCACTCCATCAGATGCTTTTAAGATGGAGGATCTTACAGATGGGAGGAAAGTAAATGCAGGGAGTGTAAGTCATGACACTTCCTTGCATTAATTTTCCTTCCATATATATGAGAAGCTGGAGAAGTACCAGGGCCTGAAAGAGGATGTGGAAAGTAAAGGCCAAAGTGGTCCCGGTGGTGGTAGGAGCACTCGGGGCTGTGACTCCTAAGCTGGGAGAGTGGCTCCAACAGATCCCAGGAACAACATCAGAGCTCTCCGTCCAGAAGAGTGCAGTGCTAGGAACAGATAAGATACTGCGCAGAACCCTCAAACTCCCAGGCCTCTGGTAGAGGACCCGAGGTTGAGGATGACACATACCACCCATAGGGGTGAGAGGGGAATTTTTGTGTGTGTGTGTGTGTGTGTGTGTGTGTGTGTGTATAATATATGTGTATGTATGTATGTCTATCTTCTGCATCTAGTTCTCACCTGTAAATGCATTCCATTCCGACCCTAACAACTGGGATCATTCAAACAACATCAGGCAACCCAGATTTTGGGTAGCAGACAAAATAGCCCCCTTGGCCATGAAGACAAACATAACAAATATGTTCCTCCAGATACATAAGGATAACTTGTTAATACCATCGCTATTATCTAAGTGTAGTTGTGAGTATATATATCAGGGATGGCCAAACTTATGGAACTCAAGAGCCATACAAGCTGATTACTAAAACTTCGAGAGCCGTGCTGAGGCGTATAGCCATATACTTTTACCTACTCCAAAATTACTAAGTTTAAAATTCATTGCACACTTTAATTTTATCATAAAAAGAGGGCAAATATTGATCCTACTAATGTCAGATTCTAATAATTACCTAGGTTATCATGAAAATTAGGCCTATACAGTAAATACTTAGCTGTTGCTCGATGTAGAAGACTACAAGCTAGTGGTGAGGTTTTTTGTTTTTGTTTTTTTGTTTTGTTTTGTTTTTTTGTTTTTTTGTTTTGTTTTGTTTTGTTTTTTTTAATCCTGGCCATGCCATGCTTCTCCCACCATCCCTAACTATGCCATGCTTCCACCCACTGTCCCAACCCCCTCCTGAACTCCTAGGACGGGGCTGCTTTCCTAAACTGATTTTCTGATGTTCTTCTGGGAGTCATACTTTTTCATTCAAGAGCTGCATGTGACTTCCAAGCTGCAGTTTGGCCACACCTGAAATATATTATGTATTTCATCTTATTATGGAGTGTATTGTGCAGAAACGGACATCTTCAAGATTACTCAGCTTTCCTTTTTGTCTCTTCCAGCTGAGGCCTGGATGGTCAAGCACACAACTTAACCTTTGCCAGGGTCCAAAATCTTGCTCAAGAAACTCAGAATTGCACTTGGCTTTGAACAATTCCCTCTCTGATACCCACTGGGTCTGAGCGATTAGCATTTTCTTGTCTCGGTGTTTGTTACAAAGAATAACATTGGTCATATGAGGGGAATTTTTAGTCTATTTAATCCCTCGAGTCATTCTGGGGAACTTTTTAGTCCACCAGAAGAGTCCTGCTGCAGCCATGATAGAAACTACCTGCAACACACAAGAGCACAATGGGTACAGTGCTAGATTTAAAATCCTAGTGGCAGTGAGTGATCATGCTGGTAATGTTTCCCATCAGCTGTGTCTTCTGGCAGCTTTTTCAGCATGTAAGACTTTAACTGTTATAGTACCATCATGTTTGCCCATTAACTACAGCTCTCAGTTGTCCCTGCCTGTGTATAAGCAGGGCTTTCATCTTGATTTTGTTAATCTGTGTTGTCCCAGATCAGGGTTGATTTCCAATATTATGAGTTGAACGTGTTCTAAAACATTGATATCTGCTACTAATAAATGAAGTATAACTTTGAAAATTCATAAACTACAACACAAATTCCAGTTGGGTGACAAATAACATTCATTTTGGGCAGGATTAACATTTTTTTTTTTTTTTTTTGTAAATTCTATTAATTACAACTTGGGTACTTTGCATGTGTACATGCACACAGCTTTATACAGTATACACAGTGGTAGAATTAATGCTACTTTTGGGTAAAAGGCATCCTGTGAAATTCCTACATCCAATTCATCTTTCTTACAGGGGTATGAGAACCAAATCAATGCTTCTTCCTAAATGTATTCCAGTGAGGCCACATCTGGAATACTGTGTCCAGTTTTGGGCTCCCCACTACAAAAAGGACATGGACAAATTAGAGAGAGTCCAGAGGAGGGCAACCAAAATGATCAAAGGGCTGGAGCACAAGCCCTATGAAGAAAGACTGAAGGAACTAGGCTTATTTAGCCTGCAGAAGAGAAGACTGAGGGGGGATTTGATAGCAACCTTCAACTACTTGAAGGGTTGCTCCAAGGAGGAGGGAGCTCGACTGTTCTCGGTAGTAACAGAGGGCAGAACGAGAAGCAATGGCTTCAAGTTACAGCTGGGGCGGTCCAGGCTGGATATTAGGAAAAACTTCCTTACTAGGCGAGTGGTGAAGCAGTGGAATAAGTTGCCTAGGGAGGTGGTGGAATCTCCGTCTCTGGAGGTGTTCAAGTCCCAGCTGGACAAAACCCTGACTGGGATGATCTAATGGGAGTGGTCCTGCTTTTTTTGGCAGGGGGTTGGACTAGATGACCTCGTGGGGTCCCTTCCAACCCTATGATTCTATGATTCTATGATTCCACACAACTTTACATATGCAATCTTGTAAACTAGCCAATCAAATCTCATTTTCTTATTTCAATTTTCATGTTAGGGGTGAAGTAACATTCCAGTTTTTACATTGAGGCCTAGGGGGACTACTCTGTGCATCTCCATGTTAATGAATACCTTAGCCTATTCCTTGAGCCGAGAGCTTTGCTTGTATGCAACCTAGAGCTTGCAGGGTAGAATTTTGTGATGTTCTTTAGGCCCAGGCACATTTCTTCATTATTCCGGAAGGACCAGGACTGCAACTGCAAACCAGCTCTGCATCTTTTCTCATGGTCCCTGGGTGTTTAACCAGAGATTGGACAGTGACAGGTCATTCTCTGTAATGACTGTATCCACAGAATGTCTGTCTGAACTGACACATCTCAATGCTGGATGCTAAATTATTAGTATGGATACCAATGATACACCATATTCCCCATTTTCTGATCAATATGTTTTAAAATGGAAGGTGTTCTATTGATGTACTAATTAAATGTGAAACCTTAAATTAACTCCAATATATCATACTCACTAAATATGGAGAGCTAAGCAGTCACTCAAAAGCCTGTATACAGTCACAGCTTTCTTCAGAAGTCCTGGCAGGGAGCCAGTGGATCCTCTTGCCTGACTGGCACTACCTCCAGTGGTATCAGGCCTAATAAACTATATATTTATTTATCTATATCCTGTGGGTAGTGTCTACTGTGACAGACCCTGAGAGCACAGGGAAAGAAATGGAAGCCCAGAGATTGTGAGTGGGAGAGCTCAGGGGATCCATGGATGCTGGGTCACCTTCTTTATATCTCAAGGTGAAGGGAAGGGACATCCCCAATGGAATAATCTAAGAGACAGTCCAGCTAGGGAGCTATGTGGAATTTACCTTCCCCAGACTGCACACTACATTTACAATGCAAGAAAGGGGGATATTGGGGAGAAATTTGACCCTATATAAATCTTATTAGTCTCTTTTACTGTATTGCATCAACATTACACCTGTAGCAGCTCGGCCACATTCAGAGGACTCTTGTGATTCCTCTCATTCATGTGTACAGCGCTGACTAGCCTGGATTCCAAGAGCAGCGCCTGTGGCAGGACTTCAGTTCAGTCACTGTTAAACCACCATGCCTCCCGTATGATTGGGCTTCCTGCTATTTGTCATTGTGGGTGATGAGGTTAAAGCTGGCACACACTGAACCAATCAGCAGAGGGTCCCAGGTGGGCAAGTGGCCTCCAAGGAAAAGGGCAAACACATTTTATAAGAGTGACTACACCCTTGTTTGATTAAACACTGGCTACTCTCCATGCAAACTCACCATTGATTCTTTCTAAGTTCAGGTGCAGACCTCTGTTGGCAGCTGCTCCCCTTCACACAGGAACTAGGTATGTAGCCAGTTTTTCTTTAAATCTTTCAAACTCAAAGGGAAGGGTGGAGGCTGCCAGCTCTTGATGTGGGCAGATGTACTTGGCAGTGGCAGCTGACTACGCATCTGTGAGTTTGACTCAGCGACAGAGGCAGGTGAGCAGGCAGCACTGGGTAACTGGTGAACCCTCCACTTCAGGTGCTTATGTTCTTTACTGAGTTTGTCCCACATACACAGAAATTCCAGGTAGAAAGGGAGTTCAGAGTGTAGAAACCAAAGTGCCCATAGCCAGGATTTCTCAGAATGTCCCATTGTAGAGAGAGAGGATTCTTTGGTCGAAGAAGAGCCCATGGAATATCACTTCCCAATCATCTCAGGTTTACTTGCTCCTGCAAATTTAATCAGCAAATCCATGTTCAAACTTTTATTCCCTGTCTCTATTTTAAACACAGAAAACTACAAAGCTGTGTTGCTCAGTGGTAACGGGTGAGATAAGGAACATGGAATAGACTTATCATAGAAACATAGAGTTGGAAGGGACCTCATAGGGCATCTAGTCCAACCCCCTGCCAGAGGCAGGACCACTCCCACTAAACCATCCCAGTCATGGTTTTGTCCAGCCAGGCCTTAAACACCTCCAAAGATGGAGACTCCACCACCTCCCTTGGAAGCTCATTCCAAGACTTCACCACTCTCCTGGCAAAAAAGTTTTTAATAATATCCAGCCTAGACCTCCCTAACTGCAACTTGAGACCATTGCTCCTCGTTCTGTCCTCCGTTACTACCGAGAAAAGTTAAGCTCCATCTTCTTTGGAGCATCCCTTCAAGTACTTAAAGGTAGCTATCAAATCCCCCCTCAATCTTCTCTTCTGCAGATTAAATAAGGCTAATGCTTTCAGTCTTTCCTCATTGGGCTTGTGCTCCAGCCCCTTAATCATTTTGGTTGCCCTCCGCTGGACTCTCTCTAGCATGTCCCTGTCCTTTTTGTAGTGGGGAGCCCAAAACTGAACACAGTATTCTAGATGTGGCCTCACCAGTGCAGAATAGAGGGGAATGATCACATCCCTTGATCTGCTGGAAACACATCTTTTGATGCAGCCCAGTATGCCATTGGCCTTTTTGGCAGCAAGAGCACACTGCTGACTCATATCCAGCTTCCCATCCACCATGACCCCCAGGTCCTTTACTATAGTGCTGCTACTTAGCTGAATGCTTCCCAGCCTGTAGCAGTGCATGGGGTTTTTCCATCCCTCGTGCAGGATTTTACACTTGTCCTTATTGAACCTCATAAGATTTCTATGGGCCCACTGTTCCAATTTATCTAGGTCTCCCTGAATATTGTCCTTGCCCTCCAACGTGTCTACTGGTCCCCCCAGCTTGGTGTCATCCGCAAACTTACTGAGAGTGCAGTCTATTCCATCATCCAGATCATTGATGAAAATGTTGAACAGAAACAGCCCCAGCACCGACCCCTGGGGCATACCACTCGTTACTGGTTGCCAGCTAGACATGGAACCATCGATACCTACACGCTGAAACCGTTGATCTACCCAGTTTTCTATCCACCTTATAGACCACCTATCCAACACATGCTTCCTTAATTTGCCAGTGAGAATTCTGTGGGATACTGTATCAAAAACCTTTCTAAAATCAAGGTATATCACATCAACGGTTCTTCCTGAATCCAGAAAACCAGTCATCTGATCATAGAAGGAGATGAGATTGGTCAGGCGTGATTTACCCTTGGTAAATCCATGCTGACTGTTCCTGATCACTTTATTTTCCTCTAAGTGTTTGAGGATGGATTCTTTAAGAATCTGCTCCATAATTTTTCCAGGATTGAGGTGAGGCTGACTGGTCTGTAATTCCCCAGATCCTCCGTTTTCCCTTTCTTGATAATAGGTACTATATTTGCTTTTTTCCAATCCTCTGGAACCTCCCCCATTCTCCACGAGTTTTGAAAGATAATGGCCAGCGGTGCTGCTATCTCATCTTCCAATTCCCTTAGCACCCTTGGATGCAGTTCGTCCGGCCCCATGGACTTGTGCACACCCAGCTTCTTTAAGCAGCTCCTAAGCTGATCTTCCATCACCAAGGGCCTCTCTTCTTCTGTCCAATCTGCCACACCCATGGTAGTGGGCTGGGAGCTGACCTTGCCTATGAAAACTGAAGCAAAAAATGCATTGAGCACTTCAGCTTTTTCCTCATCCTCTGTCACAAGGATGCCTGCCCTATTCAGCAAGGGACCTACACCATCCCTGATCCTCTTCTTGTTACTAACATACTTGTAGAACCCCTTCTTGTTATCTTTTGCATCCCTTGCTAGCCGCAACTCCATTTGCCCTTTGTACTTTCTGATTTTATCTCTGCAGTCCCTA
>ML682181.1:1157210-1213917 GCA_007922195.1 Podocnemis expansa | reverse complement strand
CTGCTAAGCCATTCTGGCTGCCTCACATGTTTGTTCTTTCTCCTAATTGGAATGGCAACTTCCTGTGCCCTTAGCAGGGTTTCTTTAAAATATAACCAACTCTCTTGGACTCCTTTCCCCTTCAGATTAGCTTCCCAAGGGATCCTGCCCATCACTTCCCTGAGGGACCCAAAATCTGCTTTTTTCAAGTCCAGGGTTTTTGTTTTGCTTCTTTCTTTCCTTCCTTTAATAAGCATCCTGAACTCAACCATGTCATGGTCACTACTGACTAGTTTGCCATTTACCTCTACCTCCCTGATCAATTCTTCCCTGTTTGTGAGCAGCAGGTCAAGAGTTGCAAGATCCCTAGTTGGTTCCTCTAGCATTTGTACTAGAAAGTTGTCCCCAACACTCTCTAAAAATTTCCTGGATTGCCCATGCACTGCTGTATTGGCCTCCCAGCAGATGTCAGGGTAATTGAAGCCCCCCATGAGCACCAGGGCCTGTGATCTAGAAGCTTCCGCTAGTTGTCCATAGAACACCTCATCCACCTCCTGCTTCTGGTCTGGTGGTCTATAGCAGACCCCCACCACAACATCCCCCTTGTTGCTTTCCCCTCTCAATGTAACCCACAGACTTTCTACAGGCACGCTTCCACTTGCATAATGGAGGTCTGAGCAGTCATAGAGCTCTTTTACATATAGTGCTACCCCTCTCCCTCTTCTTCCCTGCCTGTCTTTTCTGAACAGTTTATACCCATCCATGGCAGAGCTCCAGTCATGCAGACTATCCCACCATGTCTCCGTTATTCCTATAATATCATAGTTCCTTGTCTGAGCTAGTACTACCAATTCTTCCTGCTTATTTCCCAGGCTCCTCACATTAGTGTATAGGCAACTAAGATTCCCAGCCAATTGCCCTACTTTGTCATGTTGATTTTCAATTCTATTACATATACCTCCTTGCCTTTTTTCTTGGAGTTCTCCTCCCCACTCTCCTTGCATATTGGGGCTTCAGTAGAGCACTTAAGACATTTATTTGATTTCCTTCCCCCCATGTTCCAGCTACCTTTTCTTTTATTGCTGTTGAAAAACAGTCCCAGCCCCCTCCAAGTTCCATCCCTTCCCCCAGATCACCCACATTCTCACTTACCTGTGGGCTTTGGTCTCCTTCCCCCATTGAATCTAGTTTAAAGCCCTCCTCACTAGGTCAGCCACTCTGTGCCCAAATACGCTCTTCTCCTTCCTGGACAGGAGAAGGACATCTCTGCGTATTAATCCTCTGTCCTGAAACAGCACTCCATGGTCAAGGAGTTTCTGAGTGGATGAGGGTTTCCACCATTTCTGCCCTGCAGAAATCCCCTCACAGCTACAGGTTATCCTGAATCACTGCCTCACTTTGGTCTCCAAGTCTCAGATGTTCAACTCATCCCTTTCCCTCACCTGGGGTGAAATTTCACTATTCTCCCACCCTCAGACTGGGACCGGGGCTAGCCCAGCACGTCTGGGTGGATTCAACACCTGTATTCTTTCCCTTGGTAGTCTGTGAGCTGTGGCCAGAAGAGCTTTCCCAAACCAAATTATTGGTTAATTTTAGCAGTAGGAATAGAACACTGTGTGTGAAAAGAAAAGAGTATTAAAGCAATGGTGAGTAGGTAGCTGTTACCTCTGGCACGCTATCTCTGACCTTTCCTTTACACTCAGACTAGCCATACTGGAACCCTCATATTTAACACAGTATAATTATAAAGCCAACAGATCAAGAATTGGATTTAACTTATAGAT
The DNA here is from genome assembly GCA_007922195.1 of Podocnemis expansa. Lineage (NCBI taxonomy): Eukaryota > Metazoa > Chordata > Testudines > Podocnemididae > Podocnemis > Podocnemis expansa. The sequence goes on along the minus strand of ML682181.1, from coordinate 1,212,154 downwards.
TTGTAATGATGGCAGCTAAACACCTGTCTGTCACAATGCTGTTCCAGGGAGGTATGCATTTTGTGAATACAGCACATAGACACTCAGAGGCAAAGAGAAGAAGATATGACTTTCATGAGTGAAATAAAGTATGATTGCTATGAATATTCACATATTTTAATTTGGAACTCATGTCCCACATCATAAATATGTAACATATTCTGGGTTACAACAAATCTTGCCAGTGGTGCACTCTAAACTGAGAAGTCACATAAAGCAACTTTAAAGGGGAGAAAAAGTGTTTACATTGGTGTGTTGAAGTACATATCTACAAATGTAATGCCAAAACTTTGTTACAATACAATTACTGCAAAAAAAAAATCATTACATGTATTTCGGTCGAGGACCAACAGCAGATGTCTTGGAGCAGCAGTAACTTTACAATATAAAAGCCTTTGCTTTCAAGAATATTCTAGAGGTACTCCAAAGTCTCCTTTCAATGGATTTGGGCTGTTAACTCTTTGTTATCAGTTGTATGATCCTGTCTCCTGGTAACTGACCAGAAGCTGTCTGTAACACCCAGATTCATATTTTTATTTGGAGTAACTTTGGTTATGAAACAACAGAATTATTGTGCAAAGCCGACATACAATAGAAGCATTTATATAGCATTTAAAGACTACCCTGGTGTGTGTGTGTGTGTGTATATATATATAGATAGATAGATAGATAGATAGATATAGACACACACACACCTCTCAGCTGTAGTTTCCACTTCACACATCTGACAAGTGGGTTTGAGCTCCAGAAATCTTATGCCTGAAGAAATACTTTAATCTATAAAGCGTCACAGGACTCTAGTTGTTTTAGTTGTTACTATGTTTCTCCTTCCTGATTATTGCAGGAGAAAGTAAATGGTGAAAATAGAAAAGACAAGCGGAAATAGGCAGGGATGAGTCCTAAAGCCTAGCAAAACAAAGAAAAATAGTAGGCCTGAGTTGGGTAACTGGCAGGAATCAGGCTAAGGCAGTCTGACTTCACAGAAATTGGCAAGAAATCAGCTGCAGCTATGGTAAGTGTAGAAAACTACATGAAAGGTGGGAGGTGTCAGCTCAGGCTAGCACTAACCAGATAAGAATTGATGTTTTGGCCAAACCATGACACTTTGATGGATGGAGATGTTCAGTGGTGAGTGAACATATCAAAGTAATGGGTGGCATCAAAAAATGGGTACACAGGTCAGTCAAGACAAATAGGACACCAAAGGGTTCTGAGCCAATAGGTCTGAACAGGGTATAAAAGTAGGAGGCCCAGAGACCAGATTTTTTGCAGAGGAAGGGGGTGACAAAGAGGGCTCCCATCAGATGAGCTGTTCTGTCCCACTGAGATCACGAATGCCACCAGTACATCTGTTGGGCTAGATCACTTTCCATTGTGGTATGCTGCAACAAAGCCTAGCCTGCCACCTTCATTTCTACAAAGATCTGTAATCAACTTGGTTTCTTTGACCATTTTTCCTCAGTCTACCTATTGCACATAAGATACTCCTAATCTCTGGAGCATTGAACTAACTGAGTTCTCATTTAAAGATCTGAGGCAGGGGTAATACTGAGAGGAAGACACATACACAAACACACATATACACAGACACACACCTGGCTGTAGAACAACACTGATAAGGATGTCTCCCACACAAATGCCACAATTATATCTGCTGGCTTTCCCCCTTCCTGTATTTTAGGTAACCCTAAATCTAACTGAGATGTCAACTGTCTCTAATTACACACGGATTTCTCAACAACCAATTTTATGTTATGCTAAACTGGAGCTGGCATGGTAGAGGGCTGGCATAGCAGTTCTTGCTCAGCCCCTGTCACATTACAGTTTGCTCTATTCACCTTTGAAGAAACCAATCCCTATCACTCCCATCTGAAATAACTCAAAGCATCAGATTATAATTTGCCAGATATCTATCTGCAGAAACTTTGAATACCAAATTTCAAAGTGGTATCTGTGTTAGTCTAGTTCAGCAAAACAAACAAGTAGTCCTGTGGCACTTTCAAAGACTAACAGATTACTTTATCACTTGTTGTTTTGTGGGAGAAAAACTCACTTTGTCAAAACTGGGAATTTTTCCCATGAAAGCTCATGCAATAAATAAATGTATTAGTCTTTGAATACCAAGAATTTTGGGTTCTTGTGAGGATAACAAGAAGCTTATGGTATGATAACTTCCTGGTCCCAGTCAACACTGACCAAGCACAACATTCAGCATCTTCAGGAGAAATTCTTCGGGGTCACAGTGTGTTACAGAGAGCATTTGTTAACTGAAACTTAATAGAATCTGATTCTAATTGAATTTACATGTGTAAATCAGGAGTGATGCTTCTGCAGCCAGGGTTCCTGAATTCAAGACCTGTCCATAAGATTTTTTCCTGTGTACTTGCAAAGAGGCAGTGACATAATTTGAGCTCTGGGTAGAATTGGCAATTAAAAAAAAAAATTCTGAAGCAATGCATTTTTTTTTAAGTAGCATCAGTGCAGAATAGATAACAACAACAAACATCTTCACCATGCACTCACAAAGTTACAATTATAAAGCCACAGAGTACCCAAGTAGGCTGTGGACCTCACAGACAAAAGGTATCAAAGGGACCAAGAGGTTAAGATTCAAAGAGGGGGAATGAATGTTTATATGCAGAACCGTGAAAACAAATTACAGTAATGAGGGGGTCTTTTTTTTTAAATGGTTGTGAAGGACTATACACTATCCTGATTTACACCATAGAATAGGTCTAATTGGTGCAAGTCAGGAGGGATCTTTCTCTGCGATCAGATACGCTCAGGGCTCTTTATTGCAAGCCTTCTTTCTCCTTCCTCTGAAGACTCTGGTGCTGGCTTCTAGAAGATACTTTATTAAATGGACTACAGGTGTGAGTCAGTCTGGCAAAAATTATCTTTCTATCAGTGGTGGACATTAGAATAACCATATTGGGCTGAACAACTGGTTGAGAAACCCTAGTGTCCTGTTTTCTAATATTGTTCAAGGCAAGATCCTCCACATAGACTGGGGTGGGGGGAGGGAATCATCATGCATAAATCCAAAAGCATGTTTTGCTCATCTGTCTCAACCTCTGAAAAGCAATAGATATAAAAAAAGGAGCAGAATGATGCATTTGTTCAATATCATCTTGCCTCTTGTTATATTTTCCTTTCAGGAAGTAAAGCTTGAATCTCCTTCAGATGTCTCCAAATCATTATGTCAGCTGTAAATAACACCACATTACAACCTGTGGTGTTCTTTCTCGCCGGAATACCTGGCCTGGAAGATGTCCATGTCTGGATTTCCGTCCCCTTGTGCTTGATATATATTACTTCAATATCAGCAAATTTACTCATTCTTTACATTATAAAAACAGATTCAAACCTCCAGGAGCCCATGTACATTTTCCTTTCCATGTTGGCTGTTACAGACCTTGGCATACCCATATCCACCATGCCCACGACACTGGGTGTATTCTTGTTTAACTCTAGGGAGATCAGCCACAATGCCTGTTTTGTCCAATTGTTCTTCATCCATGGTCTTACATTCACTGAATCTTCTGTGCTCTTGTTAATGGCATTTGACCGCCTTGTTGCAATCTGTAACCCACTCAGATATTCTTCCATCTTAACCCCACACAGAATAGCTCAGCTGGTACTGTTGGCTTTGCTAAGAGGGGTGGTTCTAATAGTCCCACTACCTATTCTCCTTAAACAGCACCACTACTGTCAGGACAACGTCCTCTCCCATTCCTATTGCCTGCACCAGGAGGTTATGAAGCTGGCTTGTTCAGATGTCAAAGTCAATGTTATCTTTGGATTATTTGGAACTCTCTGTTCAGTCGGGTTAGACTTGCTGCTCATCCTTCTGTCTTATGTGGTGATCCTCAAAACAGTACTAAGCATTGCATCACACATGGAACGCCTCAAATCTCTGAACACCTGTGTTTCCCACATCTGCATCGTCCTGCTTTTCTATATGCCAGGGATTAGCTTGTCAGTGATATACAGATTTGTGAAGATCACTTCTCCCCTGGTTCAGATTGCCATGAGCTATGTGAATTTGTTGGTTCCACCCCTGATGAACCCAATTGTGTATAGTGTTAAAACAGAAGGAATTCGTGCAAGGTTAATCAGGTTTTTGGTCAAATAAATGATTAATTCAGTCCCAGCTCAAGGGAGTTAAAGCCCTGTAAGTGACTCACTGTTATCCCTGCACTCCACAGTTCAAGTTGAGCTCTAGAGTAACAGAGAAAAATAAATCTGTTAGTCTTAAAGTGCCACACAACTGCTTGTTGTTTTTTTACTGGACTAGACTAACACGGCTATCCCTTTGGAAACTGACAGAGAATCTCGCCATTCTGGCTAACAGCTGGTCCTGTGTTTTGGACACTGCTCTATGGCTCAGGGTCAATGGTCACACATGGAGTCTGTTACAGGATTACAGTCCACTTGATACTATCTGCCACAGGAGGTTTCCCAGAGGATGACCTATGTCACTTTCCTGTTCACTTTTGTAATGTTATTATGTGGTTTGATGTCAAATATGCCATGCAAGCTCTTCCTTTATGAATGCATATAATAGGTTCTGAAGCATTTATGTTTTATTATGTTTCCTGCATCATCATATATGTACTGATGTGAAACACGTTTCCATGTAATTCACATCACTTGGGGGGGAGGCAGATACTCAGAGCTGTCTCCCAGCATGTAATCAAAAAGGATACACCACAAAGTCTATGCAAACTACAGGTTTCAGATAGAGAGAAAAAAAAGATCACTTCAGCCCAGGAAGGAGTGGCCGAGGGCAGCTGAAAAAGAGGAGGAGTCGCACTTTGAACTGCTAGAAGTTTTGGCCTGAAAACTTCCCTGTTGAAACAATTCCAAAGGCCAAAGAATGGCTGAAAATCATCACAGGCCACCATATGGATAAGGAAAAAAGATGAAGCAGTGAACCTTAGGTTAGGATGTGTCTTCTGTTTTAATCTGCTAGGGGTTAACTCCTGAGTGTTTTATTAAATGATTGTTCATTGATTTGTTCTATATTCACTTAAAATCATAAGTATCAATGAGAGCCACAAGCTCTGCACAAACCCTCTTCTTGTTGCAGCACTGTGACATTCTCCTCCCAGAATTTGATCTGAAGTGCTGCTGTGCCTCTTCAGTAACCACTCTTAAAACTCCAACTTATGCCATTTTGCCCTGTAGCAATGCACTCCAGAGACAGCCCACACTAGCCTCTTGCATGTAATCAGCCACAGAAAGTAGATATGGGCTCTACAGCCATACAGGGGACCTGCTTTCAGCCAGTACCGCCAGCCCCCAAACACCACACATGGAACTTTTGTCCTGCAGGAGTTGGGACCCTTCCCAGTTACCTGTAAATTCATAAACACTGTTTTATGAATTTATCGAAGAAACTAGAATGCACTCACTTATTGCTCATTCATCTTCTGTAAAGATCACACAGTTTTTTTTTTTTAATTTTATAGAATAAACACTACTTTATTTGATTAGAACATGATTTTAAGTGAGTATATAGAAAATCAATACACAATTAATTAATCAGTCTAGAGGTTTCCAAAACCACATAAAAATATAAGATGTTAGAAGCTGGATCCTCTTGACTTAAAGAAGCAAAGTTAATTTCCATCAACACATCAGAGTCAGCACTTTGAAACCCCTGAACAGGAGTTTGGGCACTCTCAGTCACCTCTTTTTCCATCACTGGTGGAAAAGCTGTGTGTTTGCTTTCCCCAACTCATTGATACAATCCCCTTCAATATCTGACCTACAACTGAGTATCTGGGTGCAGAGACCTTGAGTCAGCCACTCCCTTTTGGGCACTTCCTTTCAAGGGAGCAGTGGGAGGACATTCCTGCACCCCCACCAATCCTTCCTTAGCTTTCTTCTCTGGATTCTGCCCTGGGACACGGCCCTCCATGCCTTATAGAGTGAGTGTTGTGTCTTGTGGAAGGCAAGAGACAAATTCCAGCTCTCCGCCACAAAGAGACACAGGGCCTCTTCCATGGGAACTTCCAGGGTTTTTCTCCTCCCTCCTGGGCTCTCAGCAAGATGAACCTGGTGCTGCGCCATTCACCTGTATCATCTTTGAACATTTCTCCAAGTGACACCTCATTGCAGAGAGACACAGATTTACCTGACAACTCTGCAAGAAAGGAAACTTTTGGTTTCTCAGCCTCAGCTCAGAGCTTTTCAATATTGCTGACATTTTCTTTAATGCAGTGTGTCTTTTGGCACCCAGGAATCATTTCATCAATCCTGGGTGTTCCAGGTATTATAGGAGGAACCGGGATACTTGGAATGCCTGTTTGCTTGTCTATAATCATGGTCATCTGGTGGGATCTTTTTTGCAGCTTATCTGGTGCTCTGCACAACTTTCTCAACTATAAGCATGGCTTCACTGTTGTTCCCTGTTCCTGCTTTAATTGCAGCCAGAGCTTCCTCTACAACCTTTATCTCCAAAGTAGTGCTGGAAATAGAAACTTTGGCACCCGGGACGGCCATGGAGCCAGAAGCACACAGAACATGCTCTTAAATCGAGCAGTGAATGGAGCTGCTAGGTATGTGCCCAGGGCAGAGCCCAGTCGCTCCCACTTCCCCAGTTACAACCCTGCTCCAAAGAATGTCTATGGGAAGCTTCCCCAGCTTCCTGGGCATGCTGTCCTCTGTCTTCTGCTATTTTAATTCCATCTCTTCTTGCTATATAAAATCTTTATAAATTCTCTCTCTTTCTTGCTCTTGGCATTGTTTTTCTCTCTCTTCAGGCTCAAGCTTGGTAATCTTCAGTTAATTTCACATAAATGCATATATGATGCAGCAGGAACCATGACAGCAGAGCAATATTGCACAGCATGTTATGTTCATTCATAAAGAAACCCCATTGCATGGCATATTTGGCATCAAACCATGCAATTACATTACAAAAGTGACCAGGAAAGTTACACAGCTCATACCCGACAGAACATCCTGTGAGACCATCAGATACAGAGATTAAATATATGTAAGACACTCTAATGCTTAATAGGTTTTCTAGATCACATATTTGTTCTGATTTTTTTTTTGAATAGTTCTATACTTCAGTAATTACCATACAAATCTACAGTTGTTATTGCTGTGGTCTCACTGTGTGTCTGCTGTGCTATAATGGTGTGAAAAGGATTTGTGAAGTAATGCTAGACAAATGTTGTGGCAAGGTAACTGACCTACTGCCAAATAGTTGTGGGAAGATGATATGTAGCTGGAGAAATCCACAAGAATGTAGATACAGGTGTTCCAATTGATAAAGTGTATTTAAGTTTTCAGAAGGCCTTTGAAAGGGGTCCTCACCAAGGCCTCTTCAGCAAAACAAGCTGTCTTGCCAGCAGATGGAAGGTGCTTTCCTGGATCATGAACTGCAAAAAATGAAGGGAAACAAATGAGTCGGAATAAATGGTTGATTTTCAGAACAGTGAGAAATAAATTAATACATTATGATGTTTCATGACCTTGAATGCCTCATGGAGATCTTGTCAACTGATCTGAAAATATGAATATATGTCAACTGAAAGAACTACAGAAAATGGCAAAAAGTAAGCTAGGATATGGACCAGTTTCCACATGAGGAAAAATTAATGAGCGTGATTACGAGGGAACATGATAAAGATCTATAAAATCATGGCTGGTGAGGAAATAGAGTGAATAAATAAATAAATAAAAATACAGTGTCATTTATTCCTTGTGATGAAACAAAAAGGAGGGATAACCATATGAAATAAATAGACAGAAGCTTTAAAAATACCAAAATAAATATTTCTTCACACAGTGCACAGTCAACCTGTGGGTCTCCTAGCCAGCAGATGTTGTGGAAACCAGGGATCAAGCATGATTTAAGCAATAGAGAAGATAATTTCATGGAACACAGGTTCATATATAGCTGTTGGCCAAAAATGTGACACACATAACCCCATAATCAGAAAACCTCTGGATTTCAAAAGCTGTTCTTTGATAAAATTTCAACATATATTAAAATGATTCCTGTTCATTCACTTTTAATGAGGGCATTTGCCTAGAAAATGGATCATTCCTCCCTGTAAGATCAATTGCCATGACACTGCCCAGCCGCAGCTACCTGGATACCCAAGAGAAATTGTCGACATTTTGTTAAGTCTTTTCCATATAACAGCAAGGAAAGGTGACAACAATGAAGGCATTGTATGTAAGGAAAAAGGCTAGACATCCCTCTCACTCTGTAGCAGGGTTATGTGCATCAACAGCTAATCTAACCAGGATTCCTGTTTCTTCCCAGTCCCCTCCACGCTATATAAGCATCCCTTCAGAAGAAGTTGAGGGCCATTTGCACTGAGACAGTCACTGCGATCAGGACTCCAGTGGAACTGTGCTGCCAGGGACGGGGAGACAATCCTAAGAGAGACGTGGCAGCACAAGGATTGTGGTGAGAGGGCCCAGTAGTCAGAGGATAACTGAGTTCTGTGCATGACTTTGAAGGTCCATTAACGCTGAGTCCCTGTTTATATTTCAGGGTGAAGAAAAGCTCCTGCCTGTTGGAAAAATTGAAGGGAAATTTCCAGATAGGGAGTTCTGTAGAATATACCTTCCAAATCCTTCACTCTGTGCTTGTGGGTCCTGCCGGAGAGAAATCTGATCCTATATAACCATTATTAATCTATTTTACTGTATTGCAGCAAGAGTCCAGCTGTAACAGCATCACTGCTACCACACTGTGACTCATCTGAGTTGCATGCCCAGCACTGACAGCCTGGATTACAGGAATACTGTTTGTGCCAGGGCTTCTGCCTTAGACACATTTGGTAGCATCACCATGAACATTTGGGAGTTGTATTCAAGTGCTTTGCTATTGGCCATGACAGCGTTAAATCCGGAGCACACAGAACCAGTCAGCTGAGGGTCCGAAGTGTGCAATTGGTCCCCATGGAAATGGCCACACACTCTTCATAATGACAGCAGCGCCCTGGCTGACAAGACACTGCTTGCTGCCCCTGCAAACTCCCCTCTGAGTCTTTGTCCATTCGGGTGTAGACCTTCTTGGCAGCTGCTCCCCTTCTCGCAGAAACCAAGTATGCTGGCAGGTTGCTCTCTCTTCAAATCTTTCAAATGCAAAGGGCAGAGTAAAGGCTGCCAGCTGCTGACCTGGGCAGATGCTCTGTGCAACAGCAGCTGACTCTGCTGGGCATTAGGCGTGCCTCAGTGAGAGGGGCTAGACAGCAGACAGCACCAGGTAGATGGGGCACCTTGGACTCCATGTATCTGTGTGTCATGGGATGCTCAGCAGTGCAGCCTGGGTTATGATCTATATGATGTTTCTGTTCACTTATGAATCAGAATTATACATCTTTATGGCACTTACACCATGATGTGTTTATTTATGGATATACATAATCTATTCTAATTGAGTAGTATGATATCATGTTTCCTAGAGCATCCTGCATGTGCACAGATATGTAGCATGTTTGACATGGTTCAAGGGGTGCTGGGAGACAGACATAGCTCTCTCACAACAAGAAAAGAAACACCTGAAGGAGACTGCAAAGATATATAAATTGATGTGGGTCGAAAGAGACAAAGGGATCATGTCTGCCCAGAAAAGGAGAGGTCAGGGGGAGGAGAAAAAGAAAAACACTGGGAAGGACCAGTGGATTTGGCTGAGGAATCTCCATCTTGAAACAACTTCTGACAGGATCTGGGCCCTGCCTGGTCACAGGCAGAGACTGACTGTTCAAACATCTGAGAGGCAAGAACCTGGAGCATAAACTTGGACTATGAGATCAGTTTAAGTAGAGATGTTGGGTTAGGATGCATGTTTTATCTTTTATTTCCCTGTCGTCTTTCCTGACTCATTTCTATTGCAATTCCTTTGTGATTGGCCATATTTTCACTTAGAATTATAATCTGAAAAATAAACTTGTAGTTGTTTTATCTAAAAGTGTGTGATCTCTAGTGTGAGGGAAGAAGTCTGGGCACAATCCACTTTGTCAAATGGATGGACTAGAGTGTATGTTGATTGGGGATGGGACCCAATTTCACTAGAAAATGGCTCCTGATGTGGTAACTGGGCTGGGGTGGTTGCTGGGGGACTGTCCTCATGTAGCCAAAGGGCACATACCCACTCCTTGGGCCTGGCTGCATGCCAGAGGCTAAAGTGGACTGACTTAGGAGTAAGCGTTCATTTGGCAAAGTGGGTCAAATTGGGGTTGAAGAATGAGAATCAGTGGGTCACAGTGGCATAGTGGACTGGATCTGGGGAGCAGCTTGTCATACCATGGCCCACAGGGGATCACTTCAGAAACATGGGAGATGCAGATTCAAAGGGAGCTGAGAGTTTGCAAACATCAGTGTCTTGAGTAAGGATTTCTCAATGGGTTCCATTTGGAGGGAGGCAAGGTGCTCAGGGACCCAAAAAAAAGTCCATGGAATATCATCCTAAATTACATCAAGGTTATTCACTACTGTAAATATAATCAGCAAATACATATTAAAAATGAAAAAAATAAGGAGTCCTGTGGCACTTAAAGATTAACAAATATATTTATTTCATGACCGTTCATGGGGGAACATCCCACTTTGTCATATTCTTTGAAGATATTCTAGGTATCTGACTGAGCTGGATTTTCTCCCACAAAAGTTTGTGGAATACATATATTTGCTAGTATTTAAGTGCCACAGGACTCCTTCTTTCTATTACTGAACTAGACTAACCTGGCTCCCCTATGTATCATGTTCAAAGCGGCGGCATCGCTGCCCCAGGGAGGGACAGGGCCAGAAGCTGCCATGCTGCAGTGAGCAGCTAGGCCCCGCATTCCTGCCCGGGGATGGGGACAGAAACAGCCGCGGGCGGCTTGGTCCTGTATCCCCAGCCGGGGACGGGGCCACCGCTGATACGGGAAGCTGGGCCCTGGATCCCCGGCCGGGCTGCCAGATTTCCAGGGCTGGAGACTGGGAGAGGGGTGGCCCCTCCAGATCCAGGGCACCAGTGCTGGGATTTGGGGCACATGTCCCGGGTGCCCAGTGCCAGCAACACCCCTTATTTAAAGTCTACTTTCTGGCTCTGTTGTGAACAGAGGACCTCAGACTTGTACTAGATTGAGTTGAAAGGTTAGATAAGACAGATGGAAAAGCCCCCCCCCCCCCCCGTTTGGTTAGGGTTTCCTTATTTTCCCCTGACTGGATGAGAAATACAGCATTTCTGCCCTATAGAAACACCTCAGGATTATGGGCCCTCCTGAAGATCTTCCTTCTCTCTGGTCTCCAAGTGCCAGATGTCAGTCTCATTTCTCTCCATCACCAGTGCTGGAAAACCTCTACTCTCCCACCCTTAAATGAGGCCCTGGGCTAGACCAGAGTGTGGATCAATTGGGCTTCTCCAGCAGGTCTGACTAGATTAGCTCCATTTCTGTTCCAACAATATGGTGTACATTTTATGAATAAAGTATGTAGAAACAGAGAGAGCAATAGATGACTTTTGTGTGTGAAATAAATTTTAATTTCCATGAATACTCACATGTTTCACTACGAAACTCATTTCCCACATCACAGCTGTGTAACAGGTGCTGGGTTACAATATACCTGAGGAGTGGTCCACACAAAGGTAAGCCATAATGCCTGAAGGAATATTACTTGGGCAAAAATGGATTTACATGTGTGTACTAAAGGACAGGTCTACAAGTGTAATGCCAAAACATTTCACTGAAATACAATTACTTCAAAACAGACATTCATTACGTGTATAGCTGTTGAAATGAAGCAACAGATGTCTCGTAGCGAAATAACCTTTACCATATAAAAGCTTTTGCATTACAAAATATTATAGAGGAAATACAAATTCTGTTTGCTGGGTGTCTGACCTATTAAATTTGTTTTAAGAAATCAGAGGTATAATACTCTCCTATGATGACATACCAGAAGCTGTTTGTAACACTTCCATTAATCACTGTATTCACAACAATTCTTGTATGCATGTGCAATGCAGTCCTAAAAGTCATGAAAACAAGAGAATGGTTGGTGCCTGTTTCATCAAAAAGCAGAGTTTACATTGAATGAAGGGATTATATAGTGGTTCTACAGTAGTTTTATGTAACCTAAGATTATCACCTGTTCCATGAACATGGCTGAAGTAACTTCCTCACTCAACTCGATATTAGTGCAAAAGTAGGTGTAGCAGGGTGTTGTTGTGGCTCTTCTGTTTCCTCTGTGTTCACAAAGTCACTCTGAGACCACTGGGTTCAGGAGCCTCTGTTTCCATTTTATATACAGCTCAGGAATATTTCTCCATGAGCACTAGAATAGTTTTCTCTTTTGCCCTTAAAAATGATGCTTTGAAGAACTGCTAACTCTCTTCAGTTCTTTTTTCCCCTTAGACATGCGTCCCATGGGATTCAGCCTACCAAATCCTCGACTGCACTTCTTCAAATTTTGCTGTTCTGTCACCTGCCATCCCTTAGAACCATGATCCCTTCCATTTTGATTACTTTTACCTGGCCTACCTCTTTCTTTCAAATGTCCAACTATTTCCTCTGTTTGTCACAATCAATTTGAGAATGGCCTTTCATAGAATCATAGGGTTGGAAGCGACCTCATAGGGCATCTAGTCCAAACCCCTGCCAGAGGCAGGACCACTCCCACTAAACCATTCCAGTCATGGTTTTGTCCAGCTGGGCCTTTAACACCTCCAAAGATGGAGATCTCACCACCTCCCTCGGCAGCTCACTCAATGGCTTCACCACTCGCCTAGTAAAAAAGTTTTTTCTAGTATCCAGCCTCGACCTCCCTAACTGCAACTTGAGACCATTGCTCCTCATTCTGTCCTCTGTTATTACCGAGAACAGTGGAGCTCCATCTTCCTTAGAGCATCCCTTCAAGTAGTTGAAGTTTGCTATCAAATCCCCCCTCAATCTTCTCTTCTGCAGACTAAATAAGCCTAATGCTTTCAGTCTTTCCTCATAGGGCTTGTGCTCCAGCCCTTTAATCATTTTGGTTGCTCTCCTCTGAACTCTCTCTAGCATGCCCCTGTCCTTTTTGTAGTGGGGAGCCCAAAACTGAACACAGTATTCCAGATGTGGCCTCACCAGTGCAGAATAGAGGGGAATGATCACATCCCTTGATCTGCTGGTAATACTTCTTTTGATGCAGCCCAGTATGCCATTGGCCTTTTTGGCAGCAAGAGCACACTGCTGACTCATATCCAGCTTCCCATCCACCATGACCCCCAGGTCCTTTTCTACACTGCTGCTACTTAGCTGAATGTTCCCCAGCCTGTAGCAGTGCACATTTTTTTGTTTGGTTTTTTTTGGTCCCATGTCCAGGATTTTACACTTGTCCTTATTGAACCTCATAAGATTTCTATGGGCCCACTCTTCCAATTTATCTAGGTCTCTCTGAATCCTCTCCTTGCCCTCCAACGTGTCTACTGTTGCCCCCAGCTTGGTGTCATCTGCAAACTTACTGAGAATGCAGTCTATTCCATCATCCAGATCATTGATGAAAATGTTGAACAGAACCGTCCCCGGGACCGACCCCTGGGGCACACCACTCGTGGCTGGTTGCCAGCTAGACATGGAACCATTGATTCCTACGTGCTGAAACCGTTGATCTAGCCAGTTTTCTATCCACCTTATAGTCCACCTATCCAACCCATACTTCCTTAATTTGCCATTGAGAATGCTGTGGGAAACTGTATCAAAAGCCTTGCTAAAGCCATGGTATATCACATTAATGGTTCCTGAATCCAGAAAACCAGTCATCTGATCATAGAAGGAGATGAGATTGGTCAGGTATGATTTACCCTTAGTAAATCCATGCTGACTGTTCCTGATCACATTATCTTCCTCTAAGTGTTTGAGGATGGATTATTTGAGAATCTGTTCCATAATTTTTCCAGGGATTGAGGTGAGGCTGACTGGTCTATAATTCCCCAGATCCTCCTTTTTTCCCATTCTTGAAAATAGGCACTACATTTGCTTTTTTCCAATCCTCTGGCACCTTCCCCGTTCTCCACGAGTTTTAAAAGATAACGGCCAGTGGTGCTGCTATCTCATCGTCCAATTCCCTTAGCATCCATTGGATGCAGTTCGTCCGGCCCCATAGACTTGTGCACATCCAGCTTCTTTAAGCAGTCCCTAACCTGAGCTTCCATCACCAAGGGCCTGTCTTCTTCTCTCCCACCTGCCACACCCATGGTAGTGGGCTGGGAGCTGACTGTGCCTGTGAAAACTGAAGCAAAAAAATACATTGAGCACTTCAGGTTTTCCCTCATCCTCTGTCACAAGGATGCCTGCCCTATTCAGCAAGAGGCCTACACCATCCCTGATACTCTTCTTGTTACTAACATACTTGTAGAACCCCTCCTTGTTATCTTTTACATCCCTCGCTAGCCGCAATTCCATTTGTCCTTTGGCCTTTCTGATTTTACCTCTGCAGTCCCTACCAATATCTTTATATGCCTCCTTGGTCAGCTGACCAAGCTTCCACTTCCTGTAAGCTTTCTTTTTATGTTTAAGCTCAGAGCAGAGTTCTCTGCTAAGCCATTCTGGCTGCCTCACATGTTTGTTCTTTCTCCTAATTGGAATGGCAATCTCCTGTGCCCTTAGCAGGGTTTCTTTAAAATATAACCAACTCTCTTGGACTCCTTTCCCCTTCAGATTAGCTTCCCAAGGGATCCTGCCCATCACTTCCCTGAGGGACCCAAAATCTGCTTTTTTCAAGTCCAGGGTTTTTGTTTTGCTTCTTTCCTTCCTTCCTTTAATCAGCATCCTGAACTCAACCATGTCTTGGTCACTACTGCTTAGCTTGCCATTTACTGCTACATCCCTGATCAATTCTTCCCTGTTTGTGAGCAGCAGGTCGAGCGGTGCAAGGTCCCTAGTTGGTTCCTTTAGCATTTGTACTAGAAAGTTGCCCCAACACTCTCTAAAAATTTCCTGGATTGCCCATGCACTGCTGTATTGGCCTCCCAGCAGATGTCAGGGTAATTGAAGTCCCCCATGAGCACCAGGGCCTGTGATCTAGAAGCTTCCGCTAGTTGTCCATAGAACACCTCATCCACCTCCTGCTTCTGGTCTGGTGATCTATAGCAGACACCCACCACAACATCCCCCTTGTTGCTCTCCTCTCTCAATGTATCCCACAGACTTTCTACTGGCATGCTTCCACTTCCATAGTGGAGCTCTGAGCAGTCATAGAGCTCTTTTACATACAGTGCTACTCCTCACCCTCTTCTTCCTTGCCTGTCCTTCCTGAACAGTTTATACCCATCCATGGCAGAGCTCCAGTCGTGCAGACTATCCCACCACATCTCCGTTATTCCTATAATATCATAGTTCCTTGTCTGTGCTAATATTACCAATTCTTCTTGCTTATTTCCCAGGCTCCTCGCATTAGTGTATAGGCACCTAAGATACCCAGCCAATTGCCCTACTTTGTCATGTTGATTTTCAATTCTATTACATAAACCTCCTTGCATTTTTTCTTGGAGTTCTCCTCCCCCACTCTCCTTGCATATTGGGGCTTCAGTAGAGCACTTAAGACATTTATTTGATTCCCCCCCCATGTTCCAACTACCTTCTCTTTTATTGCTTGTTCTACAGTCCCAGCCCCCCACCCCCAAGTTCCATCCCTTTCCCCAGATCACCCACATTGTCACTTACCTGTGGGCTTTGGTTTCCTTCCCCTGTTGAACCTAATTTAAAGCCCTCCTCACTAGGTCAGCCAGTCTGTGCCCAAATATGCTCTTCCCTTTCCTGGACAGGTGAAGGCCATCTCTGCCTATCAGTCCACCATCCTGAAACAGGACTCCATGGTCAAGGAAGCCAAATCCCTCCTGACCACACCATCTTCGCAGCCAGGCATTCACCTCTAGGATTCATCTGTCTCTCCTCGGGCCTCTAGCCTTGACTGGAAGGATCGAGGAGAACACCACCTGTGTTCCAAATTCCTTCACCCTCGCTCCCAGAGCCCTCAAGTCACCTTTGATCTGCTGAGGATCACCTCTCGCAGTATCATTGGTACCCATATGGTTGAGAAGCATGGGGTAGTAGTCTGAGAGGCGAATGATTTTAGACAATCCCTCTGTAACATCTCGGATACGGGCACCTGACGGGCAGCATACTGCACACCCACAGGTACAGACCCTGCCAATTTGCCCTCCCCCCAGGGGAGTTAGGGACTGGGACCTGGGAAGGAAGAGCCCCTGGGACCCAAGTCTAAGGGGAGAGAGAAGGTATGGTCGCCCTTATCAGCAGGGGGCGGACAAATATTGGGTATTGTATGGTCTGGGTTTTTTGGAGTCTTCAGTGCAGGTAGTTTAAACGGGGGCACTGAGGAGTTAAGGGCCTCTAGAATGGGTTGATAGAGGACGTCCCGGGAGGCACTAATAATTAAAACCAAAAAACACAAGCACATGGGGGGAGCCAGACAAATAACAAATATAGTGAGACGATGTGCCAATGAATTATCTTTTAGTTTATTATAAGCAAAAGGGATTACAGATATGAAAAAAGAGTAAGTATAAGGTAAACAGAAAAATTAAACTTGTGAGGAAGAGACAGGGTTTGCAGCCCATTGACAGATTACCCAAAGAACAGCTATTATAAAATCAGAATAAAAAAAAAAAAAAAAAAGCAAGTGAAACTGCGTTAAGCTGATGCTAGCCATATTTAATTCCCTATTTCACTGTGATGTCCAGGCTAAGGTCCTTACGTGGCTGTGTTACTTAGACTATATTCTAAGGTTTTATGTTACTATACTCTTACCCAGTTGGCGAGAGAGCAGGTCCTGTCCCCCAAAAGCTGGGCCTCTTGGTCAGGTTCCCGGTGAGTTCGATAAGTCAGCTCTGAAGACCACCCACAGTCAGGTTTCCAGAGCACCCCGAAGACCACCCAACCACCAGCCGGGTTTTCGGGGGGAGTTAGCTTCAAAAACGACCCACAGCCAGGCTTTGAAGCTCTCCAAGGATTCCCATAAGACCGGTCCTCGAAGGGTCCGCTCCACCCCGGCTGCAAATGCTGGGGTCCATTTTATAAGGCCAAGGTAAAATTAAAGTGTTAAACAAGTGGTCAAGGTCAAGTTAAAGTGTGAAGTTAAAGTGTGAGACAAGAGTCCGAATGGGAAAGGCAAGGCCTGTGACAGATATTCCTTGATCACAAACCACGCTTCCGCAGTAAGCGGCTCAAAGCTGCATCTTGCAGGTGCTTAGCTTGCCTCCTCTCAGATTTCATTTGCTGATGTGGTTTCTCTCTCAGGATGTTTGACTTTTAAGTCACCGGCTTCTTTTATTTTAATTAAATTTTAGTTCAATTAACTGTTTCGTTACAGTGCCTCAGATTAACGAAAGGCCCTTTTAATAGCCACGGATAGCCAATTCAGGACAGGCACATACCTCCCTAGAGGCCTTGTCAGGGTGACAGATGGGTGCCTCTGTTCCTCTCAGGAGTGAGTCCCCAATCACCACAACCCTACATTTCCTCTTAGGTGAGGTGGCTGTGATCTGCCCAGCCTTTGGGGTGGATGGCATCTCCTCTACCTCCTTCAGTGTGTTGAGCACCGCATAACAGTTCCTCAGCACAATGGATGGTGGGATGTGAGCAGGCGTGGAGCATTGTCTACTGCCAGAGGTGACCAGCTGCCAGTGTCCTTCCTCTGCCATAGGCATCCCATCCGTTTCCAGAGCTGTGGCAGTAGCCCTTGGCACCGGGATAGGGACCTCCTCCTTGCAGGTCTGATCGTCGACACTGTCAAGGAATTTTTCCAGGGCATAGATACCCCTGAGTCATGACACCTCCTCCTATAACTCTCTTACCTGTTTCCGAAGAGATGCCACCAGAAGGCACCCATCACATAGGCTCATCTCCCTAGCCTGATCATCAGTGGCAGGAAAATGAAGGCCACACTCCATGCAATTCCACACTAGGGTCTGGGTGGAGATATCCATGGACAGACAGTCTGTCTGGCTACAAACAGAGGCAAAGGAAGCAGCAGGGGCACTGGCACCAGCAGTACGGCTCCTCTTCACCATCTTGGCTTCACCAAACTCCTACTCAAACTCCCTCGCAAACTCCTCTGTTTGCAGTCCTTGGCTGTGTTCACACACACAGGGTTATTTTGAAACAAGTAGTGTCGAAACAACTTGTTTCGAAATAACGCCTTATTTCGAAATAACATATTTCAAATTAACAAAATGTTATTTCGAAATAAGAAATAAAAGCTGTGAACCTGCTATTTCGCTTCCTCGGGGCTGCAGGCACCGCCTCTGCAAGCACCAATGGGGTTAAGCGCCAGGCAGCCCTGAACCCCGCCGGTGCCTGCAGCCCGGCTGTCCAGGCGCTGGCCAGGGGACACCCCTCAGCACCCTGGCCAGGGTGCTGAGTGCTCGCTGGCCGGGGTGCTGAGGGGGCAGCCCTTGACCTGTTGTTTCGGAACCTCTTGTTCCGAAACAACATGTTCACACGAGTTGTTTCGAAACAAGTGTTTCGAAACAAGGTTGTTTTGTCCCCAAATGGGGTTTAACTTGTTTCGAAACAACACCCTTGTTTCGAAACAACGGGTTCCCGTTGTTTTGAAACAATGGTGTGTCATGTGAACATGGTTTTTTTTTGTTTCGAAACAATGAGGTTGTTTCAAAACAAAAGTGCTGTGTGAACACAGCCCTTGTCAGAGGAAGGTGAAGGGGAAGGTGCCGTGCATGACCAGCTCCTGGACCTGCTCCTGCTCCCCCACTACCACTACCACCACTACCTTTGCTGCTGTTTCTGCTCCCTCCTCCCTTGTTCCTGCTGCTGCTGCTGTGGCTGGCTGGCCTCTCTCCCTCCCACTCCCCTGCTCTGTGGGGAGGGGGGGGGAGAGCTGGACAAGAAGACCTACCGCCAATACCACCTGGAGAAGACCAGCTCTCCTGCCAGCCAGCCAGTCCCTGCTGCTGCTGCTACAGCTGGAGCCTGCTGCCTCTCCAAGAAGCAGATACCACCACCACTGAGGGGAGGCCTCCAAAGACTGAAGCTGTGCTGTTTGCAGATGGGGGTGAGCCACCAAGAAACTCTAGACTTAATACCACCACCACCACCACCCCCAGCTGCTGCTTCCCTGGCCTCCCCTCTCACCACCAAGAAGGCAGCAGGCTCCCACCATTTCACCACCTTTGGACTTTTTCTTAGCAGCAGGGACCATAGAACTCCCCTCCCCAGCAGTAGCAGCTCCTTCCTCCTATAGTTTAGTCCCCCCCCTTTTTTTCTTTTTTTCTCCTCATCCCCAGTGGCTGGAGGACCTCCCACCCTTTTCCTTGCCCTCCAGCTAGCTCAGTGCTCCCTACCTCACAGAACCCTCACTAAACACTAGAATTTGGTTTGTTTCTCTGCCCCAACCTAGCCCTGGGAGTTTGTTCTTTTTTTGATTCCCCTGCCCCACCCTTCAGCCCCTATTGTTTTTCTGCCCCACCCTTCATGCCCCTCAGCCCCACCCCTGCACTATCCACCCCCAGCCAGAGCTGGCCAGGCCATATAGAGCCTTAATTTCTTTCCCCCCCCCCGTGCACTGCACACCCCCAATATAGCTGTGATTCTCACCCCACCCAGTGCAGCCGGAGGAGCCGGCTCCAATTGACCCATACAAGCCCCTTGTCCTTCCCCCCCAGCACCCTCCTCCCTTGCCTGCAGCCTAGCAGGGAGGAGTGGTTGCCACCCCATGACTCCCATATAATCCACCCCTTCTCCACCTTTTCCCATTGCCTGGTTCCCTCCCGCCCACCCTTTTTGTTCCTTACCCCAGTCTACCCCCCCCCAGGTATCCCCTCCTGTTCTTTCCTTTCCAAGAACATGGAGACCTCCCCTGTTGCCTCTGAAACCTCTCCCAGAGCTCCCCCTCCCTCCCTGCGGCTGCCCCCTTGACCACTGCTGCCACTCCTACCACCTCTGGTGTCCCCACTAGGGCACCTGAGGCAGCAGGCACGGGAGGGACCTCCACTACTGCCGCCCTGATCCCCTCAGCTGGGAAAAAGAGCAAGGGGAAAAAGGCGAGCAAGGACCCTGCTGCTCCCGCAGCCCCACCACCGACTGCGGCCCCTTCTTCCCCTGCCATTCCCTCCACCAGTTCTGGGGGTCTTTCTGTGCCCAGATCGTATGCCCAGGCGGCTGCCACCCCTCCACCCACCGCCACAACATCAGCCCGCACCACCTCCTCGAATTCGACCTCGGGGGGCTGGGGCCCCTTCCCCTCTTTGACCAGGTGGCGCAATGTCCGTTGCCTCCTTGTGGCTGCCTCGCCCCACGTCAAAACCTACATGCGGGCGATGGCGAGGGTGGTGGGGCCCTCGGCCATTGTGGCGGCCTCGAAGATGTTTGTGAAGATGGTATTCTTCCTAGCATCAGAGGCCGCCGCACAGGAGGCGGTGGTCAGGGGCTTGGCGGTGGGGGGTGTCCACGTGCCGGTGGAACCCTTGGAGGACCTGGGCATACGGGTGGTCCTCACTTCTGTTCCTCCCTTCCTCCCCAATGCCGCCCTGCTTCCCCTTCTCTCCACCCTGGGGAAGCCAATTTCTATCCTCAGCCCTCTCCCACTGGGCTGCAAGGACCTCGCCCTCTGTCACGTTCTGTCCTTCCGCCGACAAGTGAAAATCCAACAGCCGCCGGCGGGGGCACATGCCGGGGTGGCACTGGAGGGGTCCTTTTTGGTGCCCCGTCAAGGGGCCCATTATAAAATCTTTTACTCTTCGGGGGAGGCCCGGTGCTTCCTCTGTAGGGCCACGGTGCATGTCCGGAGGGACTGCCTCTTGGCCCGGCATGAAGAGGGAGCAACTGGTCCCCCAGAAGCTGACACGGGCGCCGGCCATACCACCGTCTCCGACCCAGCCCACCCGGCCGCTCAAGCTGCCTCTCCTCCATCGAGGAACACAGCTGCCGCTGCCTCTCGGGATGTGGGGTCCACAGCCCCACCATGCCCAGAGGAGCGGCCGGGCCTGATCGCCGCCCACACTGAACCAGCTGAGACGGGGCCCAGAGAGGAGAGGGCAGCAGCCGAGGTGGTGACCCCAGATATGGGAGAGGGCGCACCCCAGGCGGAGGGTTCCCATTCCCTTGATGTCCCTCCCCTGGTTCCTTCTCCCTAAGAGCCTTCGCCCTTGCCACCTGTTCCCGCCCCTGCTGGCCGGCCCTCAGACACCATCTTAGAGGGCCAAGTTCTCCCCCAGAGGAAGCGCAACAAGCGAAAGAAGGCTCTGTCCCTCCCCAGCATGCCAGATGGGGAGGAGGCCCCCCGGAAGTCTTGGCGGGGGGCTGAGGATGACACCCTTAATGCTGAGCCGCTTGCTGCGCCTTCTGGTGAGGTTCAGCAGGAGGCCCCGGCTGAGGAGATGGGTGCAGTAAAGGAAGGGAGCAGCACCGCCCCCTCACAGGAGGCCCCTGTTGATCCCTCTCCTGGGGAGGCTGCGGATGGAGCCACTTCTGCCCCCCCTGGAATCTCTTATAACATCAACGGCTGAGGCAGAGGGGGCTTAGGCTCCATCTATGCAGAGATCGAGGCCCTGGGTCTCACCTTGGCAGCCGCAAAGAAGGACGCCCCTCTACCAGTGGGCCTTGATCTGGGTGGCAATAATGTTTCGCTACCCCCTCCCTTGCCCCAGACCCAACCCGAATCCCAACCTCTGTCTGCTGTCCCTACTCCTATCCCGGGGACACCCCCGGGTTGCTTCACCTGCCCGGCTGCTATGGCTAATTTAATGGCGGCCGACGAGCCTCTTGAGGCAATGGATGGCACTGAGCAGCCGGGTCTCAGTGTATTGTCCCTGGGGGGACAGCTTCCCTTACCCTCACTTGTTTATTCCCCCGTATCTGACGCTGAGGATGTGGGGAACCAACCCGTGCCCAGCGTCAGCGCGGATCCCGTTCCTCACTCCCTTCCAGAAAATCCCATGCCCGGTCAAGGGGAGCCGCACCCCGGTGGCTTGACCACTGGGGCTGCTGTTCCCACTACCACTCCTCCCCCTCTTGCCATCACTTCTATTCCTGCCCCTAACCCCACCCCTCCCTTTATCGCCCCCCCCCTTCCTAACCTAGCCCCATCCCATTCTGCTACCACCCCAGGGATGGTGGCTCTCCCGATGACACCAACCACTTCCCGGGAGGTGGTATTTGTGGTTCCCCTGTCCCTGGGGCTCTTGTCCTCCCTCCACCACCGCCCTTCCTTGCACCGGGGGTTCAGCCATGAGATATGGTGCCTTCAACATCGGCACCGAGACGGGGCTCTGCGCCCTGTCTTTTACTCCCAGCTGGCTGTGGGGCCAATTCCGAGACCTGAACGGAGGACGGCCGGGAGCCTCCAATCCCAGGCCCCCTGGTGCTGCCGGGGGAGCTGCACGCGTTCCTGGCTGACACTCGTGGGGCCAGGAACCGGGTGCGGCTCACCCTGCAGCGCTGGGGGGACTTCCATCTCATCCTCCAAGCTGTGAGCGCCCTGATGAAGGAAGGTAAAGGTACCGGGAAGCGGGATGCTATGGACTACCAGAGGGCTCGCACCTTCCGTGACTCCCTCATGACTTAAGGGGTCAGTCACGGATTGTTGCGTGGCCTGATGGAGCCCGCTGGCACTCCCGCCACCTCCGAGGATCCCCCCCAGCCACCCTCATGGCACCAATAATCTTTGCAACATTAAACACCAATGGCTGCAGGTGGGGTCTCCACAGGACCCAGGTGCTCTCCTTCCTTCGCGGGGGGGTACTCTGTGGTTTTCCTGCAGGAGACCCACACGGATCCAGCCGCCGAGCCCACTTGGTGGCTGGAGTGGGGGAACGGGGTGTACCTAAGCCATCTGTCCACCCACTCCGGCGGTGTGGCCACCCTGTTCTCCCCCAGCCTGCAGCCTGAGGTGCTGGGGGTCGCCGAGGTTGTGCCGGGCCGCCTGCTGCACCTCCGGGTCTGTATGGAGGGGCTGGCGTTGAATCTGGTCAACGTCTACGCCCCAACATTGGGTCCGGAGCGGATGCAATTTTATCGTCAGGTGGCCGCCTTCCTCGGCACCTTGGATCCTCAAGAGTGCCTGGTCCTCGGCGGGGAATTTAACACCACCCTTGAGGAACGGGACCACACGGGGACCGAGCAGTGTCTGTCCTCCGCGGACGTCCTCAGGGAGGTGATTGACCATCACTCCCTGGTGGACGTCTGGCGCAATCACCACCCGGACGATGGGGTGACCTTCACCTACGTCCGAGTGGGGGACCATCGGTTGTGCCACTCCCGGTTGGACCGCATTTATCTGTCCCAACATCATCTTGCACGGGCCCACTCCTCCAGCATTCGGCCGGCCCTTTTCTCGGATCACCATCTGGTGACAGTGACGGCCTGTCTTTTGGTGGAGAGGCCGGGGCCGGCCTATTGGCACTTTAACAACAGCCTGCTGGAGGATGTGGGTTTTGTGGCATCCTTCCGGGAGTTTTGGCTGGCCTGGAGGAGGCAGAGGGCCGCCTTTCCCTCGGCGCGGCGTTGGTGGGACGTGGGGAAGGTGCGTGCCTGGCTCTTCTCTTGTGACTACACCCGGGGGGCCAGCCAGTGAAGGGATGCGGAGATAGAGCAGCTGGAATGGGAGGTTTTGGAGCTTGAGAGGCATCTGGCCACCAGTCCTGAGGATCCATCCCTTCGCGAGGCGCACTAGGAGAAGCGGGAGGAACTGCAGGCCCTCGAGGACCTTCGGGCCCGGGGCGCCTTCGTTCGATCCCGCATCCAGCTCCTTCAGGAGATGGATCGCGGCTCCTGCTTATTCTATGCCCTGGAGAAACGGAGGGGGGCTAAAAAGCACGTCACCTGCCTCTCGGCAAAGGACGGCACACCCCTCAAGGATCCGGAGGAGACGTGTGGAAGGGCCAGGGATTCTACGCCAGTCTTTTCTCCCTGGATCCAACCGACCCTGACGCCTGCAGGGTGCTCTGGAATGAACTTCCTATGGTCGGCGAGGGTGCCCGAGACCGGCTGGATCTGCCTCTCACTCTAGCCGAGTTCTCGGAAGCCCTACATCTCATGCCCAATAACAAATCTCCGGGCATGGACGGGCTGACCGTGGAGTTCTACCGTGCGTTCTGGGATGTCCTCGGCCTGGAGCTCGCCATCATCTGGGCCGAGTCCGAGGAGAACGGAGAGCTCTCCCTCTCTTGCCGGCGGGCAGTGTTGGCCCTGCTGCCCAAGAAGGGGGACCTCCGCGATCTTCGGAACTGGTGTCCCGTCTCACTCCTCGGCACGGACTACAAAATAGTAGCCAAGGCCATCTCACTGCGCCTGGGGTCCATGCTGCAGGACGTGATCCATCCCGACCAGACCTACACCATCCCGGGCCGTTCTATCTTTAACAACCTCTAATTGGTCCGGGATCTCTTAGAGCTCGGGTGTAGGGATGGTCTGTTGTTCGCCCTCCTGGCCCTGGACCAGGAGAAAGCGTTCGACAGGATGGACCATGGGTATCTGCTGGGCACCCTGCGGGTGTTTGGCTTCGGGCCCTGGTTTGTGGGGTTTCTCCAGGTGCTGTACGCTTCCGTGGAGTGTCTGGTCAAGCTCCACTGGGCCCTGACCGAGCTGGTCAGCTTCGGGCGAGGAGTGCGTCAAGGCTGTCCGCTGTCTGGCCAGCTGTACGCTCTTGCTATTGAGCCCTTCCTCTGTCTCCTCCATCGGAGGTTGACGGGGTTGGTGCTCCCTGAGTCAGAGCTGCGGCTGGTCTTGTCGGCGTACACTGATGACGTACTCCTCGTCGTCCAGGACCCGGGCGACCTGGTGCGATAGGAGGCTTGTCAGGCTCTCTACTCGGCAGCCTCCTCTGCCTGGGTCAACTGGGTCAAGAGCTCTGGCCTGATGGTAGGGACCGGGTAGTCATTCGGCTCCCTCCCACCCGCGCTTCAGGCCATCCGATGGAGCACGGGTCCGTTGCTCTATCTGGGCGTTTACTTTTCTGTCACCCATCCCTCCCCGGGGAAGAACTGGCATGAGTCAGAGGGCAGGGTTGCTGACAGGCTCCGGAGCTGGACAGGACTGCTGCGGTGCCTCGCCCTTCGGGGACGGGCACTGGTCATCAACCAGCTCATCCTGTCCATGCTCTGGCACCGGCTCAACACCCTGAGTCCACCCCCGGGCTTCCTGGCCAGCCTCCAGAAGACATTTCTGGAGTTCTTCTGGCCAGGACTGCACTGGGTCTCTGCAGGGACTCTGAGCCTTCCCCTGGAGGAAGGGGGGCAGGGCCTGTGCTGCGTCTGCAACCAGGTCCACACTTTCTGCCTCCAGGCCCTGCAGACTCCTTTATATTGCAGGTAGTCCACCATGGAGCCGCTTGGCACATACCTTCCTCCGCCGCTACCGAGGGCTCCGATACGACCGGCAGCTCTTTTATCTCGATCTGAGACGTGCTCCGCGAGACGTCTCCGAGCTGCCGGTCTTCTACCATGACCTCCTCTGGACCTGGAGGCTCATTGTGGCCTCCAGGGTGGTTACACCCACGGAGGGGGAGGACCTCCTCGCGGAGCCCCTGCTACACAACCTCCATCTCCGTGTGCAGGTGGCAGAGGCCCCCTCTGTGCGGCGGAGTTTGGTCATGGCAGGTGTCCCATGGGTCGGAGACCTCCTGGACTATGCCCGGGGAGACTGGGTGGATCCCCATGAGCTGGCTCCGTGCATGGGGCTCTCCACCCCTCATACCTCCCAGCGCCTACTCCAGGAGGTGAGGGTGGCCTTGCTTCCTGCTGCTTGGGCTTACCTCCGGCGGGTCCTGCGAGAGGGTACTCCCCACCCCCCTCTCAGCCCTGGCCCTCCGGAACTTTTGATTGGGCCTCGGCCCCATCAGCCCCTCCGGCCATCCCCGCCCCATACCCAGAGCTGGCTGCTAGACTTACAGCTGGTCTCTTTCTGAACTGCGCCCCGTAAATTTCTGTACACGCTCGTGCTCCATACCGTACATTTCCTCTCCCTAGCGTCCTGCCCTGATACAAAGTGGTGGGACCTTATTCCACCTACAGTGGGCGAGGAACCCCAGTGGGCCAGCCTGTATGCCACCCTCAGTCTAAGGCCCACCGGGGACATCTGTTGGCGGCTCCTACATGGAGCCGTGAGCACGGGAGTGTTCTTGGCATGGTTCACCCCTCGCCCCGACACCTGCCCCTTTTGTGGTGCGAGGGAGACCCTGGCGCACGTCTATCTAGACTGTGCCAGGTTGCAGCCCCTTTTCTGGCTTCTCCAGAACCTCCTATTGAGGTTCTGGCTGCACTTTTCCCCACTCATGTACCTTTATGTACTCCCCATCTGTGGCCCCACAAAGTCTCGGGACCTCCTCACCAACCTCCTCTTGGCTTACGCGAAAGTAGCCACATATAAAACTCAGGAGAGGAGGTTGGCAGAGGGAGGGGCCTGCGACTGTGGGGCCTATTTCCGCTCCCTGGTCCGTGCACATCTCCAGGCAGAGTTCCTCTGAGCGGCGTCCGCTGGCTCCCTCGCCGCCTTTCGGGAGCAATGGGCGCTGTCCGGGGTTCTCTGATCGGTATCCCCTTCTAAAACCCTAGTTTGGAACCTGTGACCTTCACACCCATCCCTGTTTTCTCTTTTGTTGTCCCCCGGAATTTTTTGAAGCCCCATTCAGGGCTGCTTCCCCTTAGGCTGGGGGAAGGGCTTTAGAACTGGGTGGGCTTGTGCCCACCCACCACCTGGGATCCTTCAATAGGATGCACCTGGCACCAACTCCTTCCCTCGCAAACTCCCCTGTTGGCAGTCCTTGTCAGAGGAAGGAGAAGGAGAAGGTGCCTAGCCTGACGAGCTCCTGGACCTGCTCCTGCTCCCACCACCACCACCATCTTTGCTGCTGTTCCTGCTCCCTCCTCCTCTGTTCCTGCTCCTGCTGCTGCTGCTGTGGCTGGCTGGCCTCTCTACCTCCCACTCCCCTGCTCTGTGGGGAGTGGGGGGAGAGCTAGACAAGAAGCAGTTCCATCACCACCTGAAGAAGACCACCTCTCCAACAAGCCAGCCAGTCCCTGCTGCTGCTGCTGCTGCTCCTGGAACCTGCTGCCTCTCCAAGACGCAGATACCACCACCACTGAGGGGAGGCCTGCAAAAACTGAGACTGTGGTGCTGGCAACTGGGGGTGAGCTATCAAGAGACTCTGAACTCGGTACCACCATCACCACCCCCAGCTGCTGCTTCTCTGGCCTCTCCTCCCACCACCAAGAAGACAGCAGGCTCCCAACCATTCAACACCTTTGGACGTTTTTTCAGCAGCAGGGACCATAGAACCACCTCTCTCCCAGCATTAGCATCTCCTTTATCCTCTAGTTTAGTCCCCCCGCCTTTTTCTTTCCCCTCCCCTCACCCCCAGTGGTTGGAGGGCCTCCCACCCTTTTCCTTGCTCTCTAGCTAGCTCAGTGCTCCCTAACCCTCACAGACCCCTCCCTAAACCCTTGAGTTTGTTTTAGCTTTCTGCCCCACCCTAGCCCTGGAAGTTTGCTTTTTTGTTTCCCCTCCCCAACCCTTAAACCCTTATTGTTTTTCTGCCGTTCCCTCGATGCCCATCAGCCCCACCCCTGCACTATGCACCCCCAACCAGAGCTGGCCAGGCCATAGAAGTCCTTAATTTTCTTGTTTACCCCCCTGTGCACTGCACCCTACCTGATACACCTGTGATCCTTGTCCCACCCAGTGCAGCCAGAGGAGCCGGCCCAATTAGCCCATACAAGCCCCTTGTCCTTCCCTCCCTGGCACCCTCCTCCCTTGCATGCAGCCTAGTAGGGTGGGGTGGTTGCCACCACGTGAGTCCCATATAATCCACCCCTTATCCACCCTTTTCCCATTGCCTGGTTCCTCCCCCCTTTTTTTGTTCCTTACCCCAGTCTACCCAACCCCAGGTATCCCCTCCTGTTCTTTCCATTTGGAGAACATGGAGACCTCCCCTGCTCCCTCTGAACCTCTCCCAGATGCTGTTCCTCCCCCTCTACCTGCGGCTGCCCCCTTGGCTATTGCTGACACTCCTACCACCTCTGGTGCCCCCACTAGGGCACCTTAGGCAGCGGGCATGGGAGGGGCCTCCACTACTGCTGGCCGAGCAAGGGCTCTGCTGCTCCTGCAGCCTCACCATCGGCTGCAGCCCTCTCTTCCCCTGCTGTTCCCTCCACCAGTTCTGGGGGTCCTCCCACACCCAGATCGTACGCCCGGGCGGCTGCCACCCCTCCACCCACCACCGTAACATCAGCCCACACTGCCTTCTCGAATTCGACCTCGGGGGGCAGGGCCCCTTCCCCTCCTTGACCAGGAGGCATGGTATCCGCTGCCTCCTTGCGGCTGCCTTGCCCCACGTCAAAACCTATGTGCAGGCGATGGCGAGGGTGATGGGGCCCCCGGCCATTGTGGTGGCCTCCAAGATGTTTGGGAAGATGGTGTTCTTCCTGGCATCGGAGGCCGCCGCACAGGAGGCGGTGGTCAGAGGCTTGGCGGTGGGGGGCGTCCACATGCCAGTGGAACCCTTGGAGGACCTGGGCGTACGGGTGGTCCTCACTTCTGTCCCTCCCTTCCTCCCCAATGCCGCCCTGCTTCCCCTCCTCTTCACCCTGGGGAAGCCGGTTTCTATCATTAGCCCTCCCCCATTGGGCTGTAAGGACCCCACCCTCCATCCCGTCTCGTCCTTCCGCCGGCAAGTGCAAATCCAACTGCTGCCGGCGGGCGTGCATGATGGGGTGGCACTGGAGGGTCTTTCTTGGTGCCCCATCAAGGGACACATTATAATTTGTTTTATTCTTTGGGGAAGGTCCGGTGCTTCCTCTGTAGGGCCACGGGGCACGTCCGGAGGGACTGCCCCTTGGCCCGGCATGAAGAGGGAGCAACTGCCCCCCTGAAGCTGATATGGGCACCGGCAATACCACCGCCGGTGACCCCGCCCACCCGGCCCCTCAAGCTGCCTCTCCTCCATCGAGGACCACAGCTGCCGCTGCCTCTTGGCACGTGGTGTCAACAGCCCCACCATGCCCAGAGGAGCGGCCGGGCCCCGTCACCACCCCCACTGAACCATCCAGGACAGGGCCCAGAGAGGAGAGGGCAGCGGCCATGGTGGAGGCTCCAGATACGGGAGAGGGCGCACCCCAGGGCGAGGGTTCCTGTCCCCTTGATGTCCCTCCCCGGTCCCTTTTCCCCATGAGCCTTCGTCCTTGCCACCTATTCCCACCCCTGCTGGCCGGCCCTCAGACACCATCTTAGAGGGCCGAGTTCTCCCCGAGAGGATGCGCAGCAAGCAAAAGAAGGCTCTGTCCCTCCCCAGCAACTTACATGGGGAGGAGGCCCCCCAGAAGTCTTTGCAGGGGGGCTGATGATATTTCTACAAATACAAATGATGCTGAGCCGCTTGCTGCACCCTCTGGTGAGGTCCAGCAGGAGGCTCTGGCTGAGGAGATGGTTGCAGTGGAAGAGGGGAGCAGTGCTGCCCCCTTACAGGAGGCCCCTGTTGATCCCTCTTCTGGGGAGGCCGCGGATGGCGCCACTCCTGTCCCCCCAGAATCTGTTATGCCATCAACGGCTGAGGCAGGGGAAGGAGTGGGCTCCATCTTTGCGGAGACCGAGGCCCTGGGTCTGACCTTGGTAGCCCAAAGGGAGGACGACCCTCTACCAGCGGGCCTTGATCTGGGTGACGACGATGATCCGTCACCCCCTCCCTTGCCCCAGCACTAACCCAAACCTGAACCCCCGTCTGCTGTCCCTGCTTCTATCCCAGGGACACCCCCGTGTTGCTTCATCTGCCCAGATCTTCCTGTGGCGGCCGCCGAGCCCCTTGAGGTGACTGCCAGCCCTGAGCAGCCGGGTCCCAGGGTGTTGTCCCTGGGGGGACAGCTGCCCCTTCCCTCACTTGTCTATTCCCCTGTTTCTGATGCTGAGGATGTGGTGAACCAGCTACCCTCAACTCCCATGCCCAGCGTCAGCACAGATTCTGTTTCTTACTCATTAGTAAATCCTGTGCCCGGTCAAGGGGAGCCACACCCTGGTGGTTCGACTACCGGGGCCCCTATTCCCACCACCACTCCTCCCCCTCTTTCCATCACTTCTCTTCCTGGCGCCAATCCCATCCCTCCCTTTAATGTCCCCCCCTTTCCTACCCTAGCCCCATCCCCTATTACTGCCACCCCCAGGATGGTGGCTTTTCCCTTTTCATCAGCCACTTCCCGGGAGGTGGTATTTGTGGCCCCCTCTGTCCCTGGGGCTGCTGTCTTCCCTCCACTGCCACCCTTCCTTGTGCCGGGGGTTCAGCTGGGATCTATGGTGCCCACACCATCGGCACCGAGACGGGGCTTTGCTCCCGGCTGACCGCAGGCCCAACACTGGGACCTGACCAGATGACGGCCAGGAGCCTCCAACCCCGGAAATCCTGGCACTGTGAGAGGAGCTGCGCACATTCCTGGAGAACACTCTTGGGGCCAGGAGCCTGATGCAGCTCGCCCTGCAGCGCTGGGGGAATTTCCATCTCGTCCTCCAGGCCGTGAGGGCCGTACTGAAGGAGGGCAAAGGGACCAGGAAACGGGATGCCGCGTTCTACCAAAGGGCCCGCAGCTTCCGTGACTCCCTCATGACTTTTGGGGTTGGTCACGGATTCCTGCATGGCCTGATGGAGGCTGAGACATTCCCGTCACCACTGAGGATCCCCCCCAGCCCTCCCCATAGCACCCGTCACCTTCACCACATTAAATACCAGAGGCTGTAGGTGAGGTCTCCGCAGGACCCATGTGCTCTCCTTCCTTCGGGAGGGGGGGGTACACTGTGGTTTTCCTACAGGAGACCCACACGGATCCAGCCGCCGAGGCCAGTCGGCGGCTGGAGTGGGGGAACGGGGTGTATCTGAGCCACCTGTCCACCTGCTCCAGCAGTGTGGCCAGCCTGTTCTCCCCCAGCATACAGCCTGAGGTGCTGGGGGTTGCCAAGGTTGTGCTGGGCCACCTCCTGCATCTCTGGGTCCGTATGGAGGGGCTGGCGTTGAATCTGGTCAACGTCTATGCCCCGACATCGGGCCCAGAGCGGCTGCAATTCTATCGCCAGGCAGCTGCCTTCCTCGGCACCTTGGATCCTCGAGAGTGCCTGGTCCTCAGCGGGGATTTTAACACCACCCTTGAGGAACGGGACCACACGGGGACCGAGCAGTGTCCGGCAGCCGCGGATGTCCTCAGGGAGGTGATTGACCATTACTCCCTGGTGGACGTCTGGTGCAACCACCACCCGGATGATGGGGTGACCTTCACCTACGTCTGGGTGGGGAACCATCGGTCGTGCCACTCCCGGTTGGATCGCATTTATCTGTCCCAACATCACCTCACACAGGCCCATTCCTCCAGCATTTGGCCGGCCCCTTTCTCGGATCACCATCTGGTGACTGTGAAGGCCTCTCTCTCAGCGGAGAGGCCGGTGCCAGTCTATTGGCACTTTAACAACAGCCTGCTGGACAACGTGGGGTTCGTGGCGTCCTTCCGGGAGTTTTGGCTGGCCTGGAGGAGGCGGAGGGCTGCCTTTCCCTCAGCGCGGCATTGGTGGGACGTGGGGAAGGTACGTGCCCGGCTCTTTTCCCATGATTACACTCGGGGGACCAGCTGGCAGAGGAATGCGGCGATAGAGCAGCTGGAACGGGAGGTTTTGGAGCTTGAGAGGCGTCTGCCCATCAGTCCTGAGGATCCATCCCTCTGCGAGGCGCACCAGGAGAAGCGGGAGGAGCTGCGGGCCCTCGAGGACCTTCGGACCCGGGGCGCCTTCGTTCGATCCCGCAACCAGCTCCTTTGGGAGATGGATCGTGGCTCCCGCTTCTTCTATGCCCGGGAGAAATGGAGAGGGGCTAAAAAGCACGTCACCTGCCTCTTGGCAGAGGATGGCACCCCCCTCACGGATCCGGAGGAGATGTGTGTAAGGGCCAGGGCCTTCGAAGCCGGTCTTTTCTCCCCGGATCCGACCGGCCCTAACGCCTGCAGGGTGCTCTGGAATGAACTTCTCATGGTCAGCGAGGGTGCCCGAGACTGGCTGGATCTGCCTCTCGCTCTGGCCAAGTTCTCGGAAGCCCTACGTCTCATGTCCAATAACAAATTTCCGGGCATGGACGGGCTGACTGTGGAGTTCTACCACACGTTCTGGGACATCCTCGGCCCAGATCATACCATCGTCTGGGCCGAATCCAAGGAGAGCGGAGAGCTCCCCCTTACTTGCCGGTGGGCAGTGCTGGACCTGCTGCCCAAGAAGGGGGACCTCTGCTATCTCCGGAACTGGTGTCCCATCTCGCTCCTCAGTACGGACTATAAAATAGTAGCCAAGGCCATATCACGGCGCCTGGGGTCCGTGCTGCAGGACATGATCCATCCCGACCAGACCTACACAGTCCCGGGCCGTTCCGTCTTTAACAATCTCTATTTGGTCCGGGATCTCTTAGAGCTCGGGTGTAGGGATGGTCTGTCGTTCACTCTCCTGGCCCTGGACCAGGAGAAAGTGTTCAACATAATGGACCACGAGTATCTCCTGGGCACCCTATGGGCATTTGGCTTCGGGCCCCGATTTGTGGGGTTTCTCCAGGTGCTGTATGCCTCCGCGGAGTGTCTGGTCAAGCTCAACTGGACCCTGACCGAGCCGGTCAGCTTTGGGCGAGGAGTTCGTCAAGGCTGTCCGCTGTCGGGCCAGCTGTACGTTCCGGCCATCGAGCCCTTCCTCTGTCTCCTCCGCAGGAGGTTGACGGGGTTGGTGCTCCCTGTGTCAGGGCTGCGGCTGGTCTTGTCTGCGTATGCTGATGACGTACTCCTCTTGGTCCAGGACCCGTGCAACCTGGTGCGGTTGGAGGCTTGTCAGGCTATCTACTCGGCAGCCTCCTCCGCCTGCGTAAACTGGGTCAAGAGCTCTGGCCTGATGGTAGGGGCCGGGTGGCCGGTCGGCTCCCTCCCACCCACGCTTCAGGCCATCCGGTGGAGCACGGGTCCGCTGCTCTATCTGGGTGTTTACCTTTCTGCCAACCATCCCTCCCCGGGGGAGAACTGGCATGAGTCAGAGGGCAGGGTTGCTGCCCGGCTCCGGAGGTAGACAGGACTGCTGTGGTGCCTCGCCCTTCGGGGACGGGCACTGGTCATCAACCAGCTTGTCCTATCTATGCTCTGGCACTGGCTCAACACCCTGAGTCCACCACTGGGCTTCCTGACCAGCCTCCAGAAGACAATTCTGGAGTTCTTCTGGCCAGGACTGCACTGGGTCTCTGCAGGGACTCTGAGCCTTCTCCTGGAGGAAGGAGGGCAGGGCTTATGCTGCGTCCGCAGCCAGGTCCACACCTTCCGCCTCCAGGCCCTGCAGAGGCTCCTTTATGGTGCAGGTAGTCTGGCATGGAGCCACTTGGCACGCACCTTCCTCCGCTGCTACCGAGGGCTCCGATATGACCAGCAGCTCTTTTATCTCGACCTGAGACGTGCTCTGTGCGACGTCTCTGAGCTGCCGGGCTTCTACCATGACCTCCTCCGGACCTAGAGGCTCACTGCGGCCTCCAGGTCAGTTACACCCACTGAGGGGGAGGACCTCCTCGCGGATCCCCGGCTACACAACCTCCATCTCAGTGTGCGGGTGGCAGAGGCCCCCTCCGTGAGGCAGAGTTTGGTCATGGCAGGTGTCACCCAGTTTGGAGACCTCCTGGACTATGCCCGGGGGGACTTGGTGGATCCCCATGAGCTGGCTCGGCACATGGGGCTCTCCACCCCTCGTACCCCCCAGCGCCTACTCCAGGAGGTGAGGGTGTCCTTGCCTCCCGCTGC
The DNA here is from genome assembly GCA_007922195.1 of Podocnemis expansa. NCBI lineage: Eukaryota > Metazoa > Chordata > Testudines > Podocnemididae > Podocnemis > Podocnemis expansa. The sequence continues at coordinate 1,178,370 of ML682181.1, read as the reverse complement.
TCAGGCTTACCTCGGGCGGGTCCTACGAGAGGGTACTCCCCGCCCCCCTCTCAGCCCTGGCCCTCCGGAACTCTTGATCCAGCTTCGGCCCCATTAGCTCCCTTGGCCATCCCCGCCCCATACTCCGAGCCAGCTGCTAGAACTGCAGCCGGTTTCTTTCCGAACCGCGCCTCATAACTATCTGTACACGCTCGTGCTCCATACTATCCATTTCCTCACCCTAGCGTCCTGCCCTGATACAAAGTGGTGGGATCTCATTCCACCTACAGTAGGCGAGGAACCCCGGTGGGCCAGTCTGTATGTCACCCTCACTCCAAGGCCTGCCGGGGACATAAGTTGGCAGCTCCTTTATGGATTTGTGACTATGGGCGTGTTCTTGGTGGGGTTCACCCCTCGCCCTGACACCTGCCCTTTTTTGCGGTGTGAGGGAGACCCTGGCGCATGTCTATCTGGACTGTGCCAGGCTGCAGCCCCTTTTCCAGCTCCTCCAGAACCTCTTATTGAGGTTCTGGCTGCACTTCTCCCCACACCTATATCTGTATGCACTCCCCATCCGTGGCCCCACCAAGTCGCAGGACCTCCTCGCCAACCTCCTCTTGGCTTACACAAAATAGCCACTTATAAAACTCGGGAGAGGAGGTTGGCAGAGGAAGGGGCCTGCGACTGTGGGGCCTATTTCCGGTCCCTTGTCCGTGCACATCTCCAGGCAGAGTTCCTCTGGGCGGCGTCCGCTGGCTCCCTCAACACCTTTCGGGAGCAGTGGGTGCTGTCCAGGGTTCTCTGCTCGGTATCCCCTTCCGTAACCCTTATTTTGAACCTGTAACCTTCACACCCCTCCCTGTTTTCTTTTTCGTTATCCCACGGATTTTTTTGAAGCCCTGTCTCGTGCCACTTCCCCCTAGGTTGGAGGAAGGGTTTTAGAAGTGGGTGGGCTTGTGCCCACCCACTCCTCAGGACACCTCAATAGGACCAACTCCTTCCCTCGCAAACTCCCCTGTTTGCAGTCCCCTGTTTGTAAGCCAGTTCTTTCAAATCAGTTATTGAAAAAAAAGAAAAAAAAAAAAAAAGCTATTTCAAGCTGTGGAAGGTGTTTTTTTTTTTTTAATGACCGTCCAATAATCTTCCATGCCTTCCCCTGTTTTGAAATAGAGAGTCTAATGAAGACTCTCTATTTCAAAAAAAATTCCTAACTTATCTTAAAAATAGAAAGTCTTCACTACACTCCTATTTCAAAATAATAAATTAGAAATAATGCTATTTTGAAATAATTATTTTCCAATAAATTCAAAATAAGCAATTGAAAAATAACTGTTTCACAATATCTTTGGCGGTGTAGACGTAGCCCATAACACGTGTTATTGGGACTGATTTGATTGACTTAACTCTATACTGAGAGAAGGGACTAAAAGGTTCCTACATTCAAATGATGTTATACTTTATAATAAACCCTGCAACAAGAAGACCATAATCATTCAAAGCACAGCAGGGATGTCCTGAGTCAGTCAGAGATGCCTTTCTAAGAGTTGTTGCGATGTTCTACTAATTTATGGGCATCATGAAAAGGATTATTGGAGGCCAAATGCAATTTTCAGGTACCCAATCATTATTTTGGGGCCTAGTATAGATTAAATTGAATGCTTGAATATTCTGGCTTCAGCAGACAGACATTTTGCAAAGGGAAGAGAAAAATCAAAGTACACTTAAAGACTAACAAATTTATTTATTCACTATAGGAGGTCAATGAGTGACTAGTAACACCAAGGGGTAGGGTCCGGTAGTATGAGGGACAGAGCTCACAGTTGGAGTTATAGCTGGGCTGAAAACAACTGATTTTTCTCTACATTAAAAAATATATATATATATCCCTTTTCATCCATATTTTGGGACTCAATTTTCATAGAAAACTATTTTTAATGGAAAATTCAGTCACCATTGTGCTGCTCGGCTACAGCTGCCAGGTGTCTAAAGAAAAAATGGAGTCATTTTCTCTGCCTCTTTCTACTGAGAGCAACAGCAAACTGGGTATTGAATTGTCTGGTTCCTGCCGGTGGTCCGTGGGGGTGAAGGGAGGGATGATAAAGGAACAATACAATCCTGTGTACCTCTTATGCATCATGTTTGCTGTTACATTTTTATTTGCCACATAAATTGCTTCATAATGGTTGATTACTTACCAGTAACCATCCTTCTTCAAGATGGGCTGTTCACATACCTTTAGTTACAGGTGTCTACGTGCTGCAGTGTACGGTAACTCAAAAAGTCTTTAGTGTTATCCTGTTAGGTCAGCGCACATGGCCAACACCCCCTCCATGCCACAACCACGGCTATATGGGTGACAGGGACCCTGACCCTCCCAGTCCCATATACCTTTACCAACTCCATTAGCAGGGACGGTAGGAGGGACCTGAATGTATGTGCGGAGCCCATCTCGAACAAGGATGGTTACTGGTAAGTAACCAACCGTTCTCCTTCGAGCACTGCTCACATCAGTCAGTTACGGGTGACTGCTAGCTGTACCCAAAGATGGTGGGAGGAGTTACAGTCTACCCACACTGACTACAGCTCTGCCCACAGTGGCATCATCTCTAGCCTGTTGGGCAATAGCGTCGTGTGTCATGAAGGTATGTATCTATGACCACGTAGCGGCCCTGCAGATCTCTTGGATCGAGACTTTAGCGAGGAAGGCCATGGAGGATGCCTGAGCTCTGGTAGAGTGGGCCCTCACAGTCTCAGGGAGAGGCGTGTTTGACCTTCCATAGCAGTCTTTAATGCAGTTCACAATCCATTTGGACATGCACTGAGAGGATACTGGAGAGCCGCTCATGCGTTCAGCAAACCACCACAAACAATTGGGAGATCTTGCAAAAACATTGTCTGTGCTTGATATAGATTAGGACCGCTCTTCTCACATCGAGGGTGTGCCACCATCTCTGGTTTCTGTCACCTGAAGGTCTGAAAAGAAGACCGGCAGGCAGATTTCTTGAGTCATGTGAAAGGGGGTGGCAACCTTGTGCAAGAATGAGGGGTGGTGACAAAGGACCATTTGTCTGGAAAGAAAACCGTATATGGAGGTTCAGAGGACAGGGTTTATAACTCTGAGACCCTTCTGGCCAAGGTAATTGCCACCAGGAACGCCACCTTCCAGGACAGTATGAGCAGGGTGGCTGAGTCCAAGGGCTCATACGGCGGCTCTTTCAGAGCCTGCAGCATAATGTTTAAATTCCACTGTGGAGTGGGTTTATGGGTGTGGGGAAAAATTTTTTCCACCCCTTTCAGGAATCTATGACAGATGAGGTGTGAAAAGAGTGGAGCCCCAGCTACTCTTTGGTGAAAGGCCGAAATTGCCGCCAAGTGTACTTTTAATGAGGACAGGGATAGGCCTTTGTCTCTTAAATCAAGAAGGGAGTCCAAAGTTGCCTGAATTGGTGCAGAAGTAGGGTCTATATCTTTGTCATGGCACCAAGCAGAAAAGTGGTTCTATTTTGCCATGTAGGTGGACCTGGTGGTTTCCTGCTACCAACCAGGACCTTCTTAACTCTAGCTGAGCAGCACCTCTTTTGCTCACTGAGCCAGAGAGCATCGAGGCCATCAGGTGCAGGAGGCCTGGGTTTGGGTGCCAAAGGCAGCCCAAGTCCTGTGTCAGGAGGTCCGCCCACCATGGGAGGTAGAGCAGGGTCCTCACGGACATGTCCTGTAGGAGCGGAAACCAATGGTGTCTGGGCCAGTCTGAGGCTATCAGAATGATGTGTTCCTAGTCCACGAGGACCTTCAGTAGCACCCGGTGGATCAGGGGGACTGGAGGGAAGGCATACATTAGGGCCCCCGACCAATTGAGGAGGAAGGCATCACTGAGAGAACCCTGCTCCCAACCCCGAAGGGAGCAGAACTGGGGATGTTTCCGGTTCTGCCCCATGGGAAAGAGGTCGATCTGAGGGGCTCCCCAGCTGTTTGTCAGCAGGGACAAAACCTTGTGGAGGGATCACTTGTGATTTGCCAGGGATTTCCTGCTGAGTGAGTCCGCTATGCCATTGTCTACCCCGGGTAAGTGGGAAGCAGTCGGTGAGAAGTGATGGTCTATCGCTAATAGCCAAAGCTTGGTTGCTTCCTCACATAGAGCCAAGGAGCAGACTCCTCCTTGACGATTCATGTAGAACACGGCCTCTGTATTGTCTGAGAAGACCTGGACCACCCTGCCTCGGATCTGGTCTAGGAAGGTCATGCAGGCCAGCCTGATAGCCTGGAGCTCCTTCACATTTATGTGGAGGAGTCTGTCCTCAAGACTGCAAACACGTTGGGTGGAGACGCCCTGGACAGCTGGGCTCCCTAACCTGAGTTGGATGCATCCATTATCAGGGTCACTGAGGTCTTGGAGTCCCTGAATGGAATTCCCCACATTGCAAAGTTGGGGTCCTTGCAGATTTGGAGGGATTCCAGAGCATATTGAGGGACTGAGAGTACCTTGTCCAGGCATTCCCTTCCTGGTTGGAAGCCTGTGGTGAACCAGAGCTGGAATGGTCTCCTCAGCAGGAGGGCTGTTCGGATTACCGACATGGCTGCTGCCTTGTGTCCCAAAAGCTGCATGCACCGGCTTGCTGTGGTCAGCCCGGGTGCCTGGAAAGCCGTGATGATGGTGCAGATGGACCGAAATCTTGATAAGGGCAAGGACGCGGTGCCCTGTTGGGCACTTAAACGTGCCCCGATGAATTCTGTGTCCTGAGTGGGGCAAAGCTTGGACTTCTCTGAGTTTATGTGGAAGCCCAGGAACTTGCACAGGTTCATTACCAGGTCGACATGGTTTTGTACCTGTTGACTTGACTTGCCCACTATGGGCCAATCATCTAGGTAGGGGTAGATTCTTATACCCCTCCTGCGTAGGAAAGCTGGGACCGGTGCAACACACTTTGTGAACACCCTGGGAGCTAGTGATAACCAGAAGGGGAGGGTGGTGAACTAGTAGTGGTGTTGTGCCACCATGAACCTGAGAAAACATCTGTGATGTGGTAGAATGGCTATGTGGAAGTTAGTGTCCTTTAGGTTGAGGGCTGCAAACCAAACTCCTGAGGACAGGGAGGGGATAATCTGGGGCAGGGAAACCATGTGGAATTTTATTCTCTTTATGTGTTTGTTGAATGCTCTGAGGTCTAAAATGGGTCATAGGTCCCCGTTGGGCTTGGGGACTAGGAAGTAGCAGGAATAGAACCCTTTGCTACACTCTCTTTTGGGAACCTTTTCTATAGCTCCAAGGAAGAGTAGCTTCTGGCATTCAACCTCAAGCCTGCCAAGCAGATCTGGGTTTTCTGCTATTGTGGGAGGGGGTGGTTTCCTATCATGAGGAATTGAAAAGAACTGGATGTGGTATCCTCTTGCCACTGTGTCAAGGACCCACTGGTCTGATGTGACACGTGTCCACTGTGGGGTGAAGTGGCAGAGGCGGTGGGGGGAGAACAGGGGTTCTGGAATGCTGCCCTCTGAGAGACCGTCAAAAATGCTGCTTGTGGCCTGAAGAGCGGTCTGATCCCTGTCTGCAGCATACAGACTGTGAGGCACTCGGCTTACCCCCTTTTCCTGATCAGCCCTTATCTTTGTCCAGGCCCCCAAGATGGCGTTGAGGAAACTGGAGGGATCTCGGGAACTGGGTCTGCAGTTGCAGCTTCTGTTTCAGTTGCTGTAACTGTTGCTGTAGCTGCTGATGCAACCTCGAGGAGCACCTAACGGGTTGAGGAGTGTAAATTCCAAGGGACCGAAGTGTAGCCCTCGAGTCCTTCATACCATGCAGCTTCACGTCTGTGGAAGATGCAAAGAGGTCGGGACCCTCAAAGAGAAGGTCCTGGATAATCTGCTGCATCTGCGTGGAAAGCCCAGAGGTATGGAGCCAGGCCAAACAGCACATAACACCTGCAGATGCCATTATGCGTGCCGCTGCATCTACTGCGTCCCAGGTTGCCACGAGCACATCCCTGGATGCTCTCTCTCCTTCATCCAGCATTGCCTTGAAGTCTTTCAGGTGCTCCTCTGAAATGTCTGAGCAGAGATTTAGCAGAGCCTCCCACAAGCTGAAGATGTCGCATTTCATCAGGGCTGAGTGATTTGACATAGGCAGCTGTAGGGAGGCAGAGGAGTAAACTTTCCTGCCCAATATGTCAAGCTTCCTCGCCTCTCTGTTCTTGGGCATGGAGCTCAGCTGGCCCTGTCTCTCCTTTTGGTTGACCGCGTCGACCACCAGGGATCCTGGGGCCAGATGGTTGAATAGGAAGGTGAATGCTTCTGGGGATACAGAGTATTTCTTGTCCACCACTTTGGACACTGGTGGAATTGAGGAAGGCGTTTGCCATTGCTCTTGGATGATATGAAACACCCCGGAGTGTAGGAGAATAGCAACCTTAGCCGTCGGGGCTCTACGGCACGTGTTGAAGAGTTAATCATCTTCCACTTGGATCACCCCCAGCTTCAGCTTCAGATTTGCTGCCATGCAGTGGAGGAGGTCCTGCTTGACACGGGGATCTCATTCACAGTCAGTAAACATGTCAATTAGGCGCTCATTGGGTGACGAATATGATTGAGCCCTTGATCTGCTACGTTGAGTAGAATCAGGGTCTGGCTCATCGTCGGAGAAATCTGTGGTCTCTGGCACTGGCGATCAAGCATAACAGAAAGAGGTATCGTCTGCCGTCACATTCAGCCAGTCGAGGGTCCACTTGTTGTGCAGTGACCTCACTGGCAGCATAGATGCCATGAGGGGAGCAGAGACCTCTCCCGATCAGCGTATTCCCCTTGAGCTTGGTGATACAGAGCTCTTTCGAAGCCACTTTCTCTGATGCTCTTCCTGGGAGGGAAGAAAGGGGTCTTCGGAGGATGATCTGGACGACCCCCCCCCAACATCCGGCAGTCCGGTACCGAGAATTCTTTTGAGGAGCGATGAGGCGGAGCTGCAGTACTTGGGCTGGGCTTGACGGTACTGGGTTGGAGAAGGGTGAAGAGGCCCACAACGGAACCGGTATCAGTGCAGGTGTTTTCAGTGTCAGGCCTGACAGTACCGGAAGTGACGGCATGGTATCGGCAACAGTGCCTGGTGCAGCAGTACTGGGCTTGATGGCGGTACCGCCAGGTGTGGTACCATGTCCAGCGGTGCCAAGGGGGGCAGTGCTGCTATGGTCCACTTCTTTCTCTTCTGCACGGGGGCAGGGTTTGAATGCTCTTGGTGGGTCGGTGCCTGTGCTGGTGCCCTACTTGGGGTGGCTGGGAGGATACCAGAGGACTGGCGAGGTCGGTGCCAAGACAGTACCATAGCAGGCCGAGATTTCGAGCCTGATACCAGTGATCAGCGTGGATCCTGAGCCCGGGCCGATCGAGGGTCTGGAGGAGCACTGGTGGCTTGGCTGCCTTCGGGTGGAGCAGCTCCGTTCCCCAAAATTGAGAGGAAACGGCACTCTTTTTCCAGCCGAGTCCTTTGCTTGAAGAATCAGCAAATGGAGCACTCCGCCGCAAGGTGAGACTCACCCAAGCAGGCAAGGCATTTCTCATGCGGGTCATCCATCGGAAAAGCCTTGCAGGATCCCAAGCATGGCTTGAAACCTGGCATTTTGAGTTGTGCACAAAAAACAGGAGCTTGTGTTGCACAAGATAACACTGATCCAAACTGACGCTGATGGCGGAAAAGAGAACTGGGAGCGTCAGGGTCACGGTCACCTATATAGCCGCAGTCGCGGTGTGGAGGGGGTGTTGGCAGCGTGCCCTGACCTGACAGGCTAACGCTAAAGACTTTCCAAGCTACCATGCACTGTGGCATGTAGACACCTGTAACTGAAGGATGTGAGCAGCGTTCAAAGGAGAAACATCTTTGTGTAATATAACAGTCTCTAGACAGCTGTGAAACAACATCAGCCTTCTCATTAGCTAGTGTTATGTTTTTCCTACTGGTAGGCTGACTGGTAGGCTGCGGGTAAATGTACTGTGACAAGTGCTACATGTTAGTGAGTGAACATAGTAAATTATTAGAAAAAAATGTGTTTTTAATACTCCACGATATACAAGTTTGACTCCTGTCAGTCATAGGCTGTGTTAAAAATGTTCTAAATGATCATTTATGTGGCTGTTTGCAAAAGCTTTTAATGGTGATGTTGTGGTTCACATAAAGGAAAAAGTTAGAAACCTCTATAAATCTGCCTCCCAGTCTATGGCTGAGGTTTTCTGCATCCCTGCCTGCCCTAATTCCCTTCTTTCTTCCAGCCAGCGCCATCCATCCTGCACAACAAGCCCTTCAACAGATACTGTGGGTAGTGGCCACTTTGCCAGGCTCTCAGGGGATATCTCTGATGGGCCTGTGCTTCCTTGGAAAAGCAGGAGCTCAGAGAGCAGTTGTGGAGACCCAGAAATCGAAATGAAATGCAAAGATCACAGATCTCTGTGGATATTGATGGATGGTAGGTCCCTGCCTTTATTCCTCATGAAGAAAGGGAAGGACCTGCCCTACTGGAGGAATCTGAAATTGCCAGGTGGGCCACTGTGTGGAATTGTCCATCGCTAGCAGGCGCCCTGGGTTTCTAATGGAGGCAAAGGGAGCCAAGGAGAAATATCACCTTGTATAATTATGATTAGTCCATTGTGTTGTATTGCAGCAAGTTTAGCGCTGTATCAGAAGCACTGAGATTACTTGACCACCCTTGAGCCATCCACACAGCACTGACAAGCCCGGATTCCAGGAATAGAGCCTATGGCGGGGCTTGCACTGCAGTTCAGTTTGATAACATCACCACACATTCCCTGAGACTGGTATTCCTGAAATTCAACATTGGCTATGATGGGATTAAGCCTTGCACACTGAACGAGTCAGCTGAGGGTCCCGGGTGGCCAAGTGACCCCCAAGGAAATAGTCAAACACTCTTCATAAGGGCAGCTGCACCCTGTCTGAGCAGGCACTGCCTGCTGCCCATACAAGCTCTATTTGGGGCACAAACCTCTGTTGGCACCTGCTCCCCTTTCCACAGGCACCAGGTATGCTGGCAGGTTTCTCTGTTTTTAAAATCTTTCAAACACAAAAGGAAAGGGTAAAGCCTTCCAGCTGTTGACAAGGACAGATATTTTCTGCAGTGGCAGGTGACTCTGCTGGGCTGTGGGTATTACTCAGTGACAGGGGCTGGAGAATAGGCAGCCGTATAGAGTTGGGGAACTGTCCACTCCATGTGCCTGTGGTCTCTGGGGGGGATCATTCCTGTACCCAAGACTATAATTATTTTGGCATTTTAGAATAGCCAATATACATTTTAACAAGCCCGTTTGAAAGATAAGGGTTCTGGTCTGAACCTGATCACAGATAAATCAAAACTAAAACCAATTTACTATGGACTACTGCCAGAGATGAGAAAGGGCATGCAGATATTAAGATTTTATAGCAATTCTTTTATTTGCTAACAGCATGAAGCATGCAATTGATAAAAGCACTAGCTAATAAGCTTACACCAAAATGACAGAACAATACATAATAATGAAATTATTATGTTATGTTAAACTTATAATAAAATAACAGAATATCTACTGATGCAAATACAACAAATCTTTTAGGGTATGTCCACACTCAGTCTTTAAGATGAAATAATGCTGATTATTCTGATTTCAAATATTGCATGTCCACACTAGGTTTCCTTGTTTTGAAATGAGAAGCGCTCTCATTCTGAAAAAAGGAAAGTAATTTTGATATAATAAAACATAGTATTTGATCAAAATGACAGGGAAATCAAAACTGGTATTTTAATATAACGCAGTGTGGACATGTTCTTTTGATTTAACAGTTATTTCTATTCAATGCTTTTTGCCCTTCTCCTTCCCAGGGTGCATTCTCAGTTTGAGCATTGCTCCTAGTTTTGTCATCAGCCATCACCGAGAACAGTCTGGATACATCCTTTTTGGAGTCCCCCTGCAGATAATAGAAGTCTGCTTTCAAATCCCCTCCCCTCACTCTTTACTTCTTCAGAACAAACAAACCCAGTTCTAGCAATCTCTCCTCATAAGTGATAATGCCACCTGGAAACTGATCCAAAACTGCTTCTAATATTTACATTCAGAAGCGTGCACACAATAACCTTGCTAAATTGTAGAATACTTTGCAAAAAGTTGTAAGAGAGGAAAGCTGGTTTCCATTTCAGCAAGGATTAAAGATGAAATGCAGGCAATGGGTTTATATTGTTGTTGTATGTAATTTACACCCATCACATGTTATATGAGCTTGGCAGCAATAATTCACACACTCAGATAAATATGAATGTAAAAGTAGTGGTTGAGCTATTCATCATTTGAGATACCAACCCCTTCTCAATGCAGTCTCAGTGATAGTGGTGTATAGCTTGTCAAAATATCTACAGAACCTTTTCACTAGGAGAGTGTGGGGGTGCTGGGAGGAGAAAGAGACGTATCTAGGCTAATGAACCTTTCTGAGTCCAGTCAGCACTGACTAGGCAAAGCACTTCAGCTTCTTTTGGAGGGCTTCTTAGCAGTCAGTGTATCACTGGGAATATCTGGTAAGTGAAAGTTAATAAGAGTCCTGTTCTGATTGTATATACATGTATACATCTGGCATGATGATTTTGAAGTCAATAGTCTGAACCTAGAACCTGGCCCTAAGAATTTATCCCTTGTATTACAAGTAATCACTGGCGTAATTTGGACTCTCAGGAGTGAAGAAAATCTATAAGTAGGCAATTATGTATATTTATTAATAGCAGCAGTGCAGGACAATTAAACAGATTTACCTTTCTACCATGCACTCATCACACGGTTATCCGCATGGCATGATACTATGGGCTGCAATCACAATTCGATGTCCAAAAAGGGTGCCTTTGTGACGATCATGATTGTAAAATCACGAAGTGCTCAAGTAATCTGTGGAACTCAAAGCGAAGAGATATCAATGGTATGAAGAGTTCAGGGGATTAAAAAAGGCATTAGATAATTCAAATTACTGAAGTTTTTTTGGTTGAATTGAATTACAGGGTTAGAAGGGACCACTTAAGATCATCAAGTCCAACCCCCTGGGCCTTGAACCCAGCACTTTCTGCATATTAAGCAAAGGTGCCAGCCACTACACTATTTGGCTGGTTGTTATCAGTTGTTTGTGTCTGTTTTTGTTGTTTTCCTTTAAAAAAAAGGGCTTCGAAGAGCTAAAAACCTTCCTGATTTCCACTGTATGTTTAATTAGGGGATGTCAGAATGAAGTTTTCTCTGGGAGCAGGTTATCCCACAGTGATCTATTGCAGGGCTGTTTTTATCTTGCTCTGAAGCTTCTGCTACTGACCGCTGAACATTGAGGTAAATGGACTATAGATCTGACCAAGTCGGTGATGCTTTTCTTTCTATCATTGGTGATCATAAGAATGGCCACATTGACTGAGACCAATGGTCCACATAGCTCAATAACCTGTATTCTGAGAGTGGCTAATGCCAAGTGTTTCAGAGGGAATTAATAGCGGACATAACTAATCATGAAGTGTAAATCCAAGGCTATGTTTTTGAGGATAATTTTGGGGATTCTGGGAGTGTAGAGCCTTGCAGTGGGAGCAGAATGATGTCTCTTGCAATATATCATGTAGTACACTTGTATTGTTTCTTTCAGAAAGTAAAATCCAAAACTCCTTGGACCTGCCCGGTGCATTATGTCAGCTGTCAACTACACCAAATTCCAGCCTGCAGTGTTCCTTTTTGCTGGAATCCCAGGGCTGGAAGATGCCTATGTCTGGATTTCCATCCCCTTATGCTTAATATATGTTATTTCGATATTAGGAAATTCAGTCATTCTCTTTGTTATAAAAACAGATCCAAAACTCCATGGGCCCATGCACATTTTCCTTTCCATGTTGGCTATCACAGACCTTAGCTTATCAATATCCACCATGCCAACAACACTGGGAATATTTATGTTTAACTCTCGGGAGATTAGCCACAATGCCTGTTTTGTCCAGCTGTTCTTCATCCACACATTTACTTTTACTGAATCCTCTATGCTCTTGTCCATGGCCTTTGACCGCTTTATTGCGATCTGTAACCCACTGAGATATGATTCCATCTTAACTCTGCCAAGAATAGTCAATATGGGGCTGGTGTCCCTGCTAAGGGGGCTAGTCCCAGTATTCCCACTCCCCTTTCTCTTGAAACAATACCAATACTGTCAAGCCAAAGTCCTCTTCCATTCCTACTGCCTGCACCAGGAGGTCATGAGGATGGCTTGTTCAGATATCAGAGTCAACATCCTCTATGGCTTATTTGTAACAGTCTCTTCAGTAGGATTGGACATCCTGCTCATCCTCCTGTCTTACATGATGATCCTCAAAACAGTGTTGAGCATCACGTCCCATACAAAGCGCCTCAAAGCCCTGAATACCTGCATCTCTCACATCTGTGTTGTCCTGCTCTTCTACATGTCAGGGATTGGTTTGTCGGTGATTTACAGATATGGGGATATTTCTTCTCCCTTACTTCAGATTGTAATGGGCAAGGTCCATTTGCTCATCCCACCCCTGATGAACCCAATTGTATACAGCGTGAAAACCAAGGCCATTCGTGCAAGGATAATCAGGATGTTCAGCAAGTAAAGTCTCAGTTCATCACCTGATTCCAGCAGTGATGAAAAAGGAAATGAATAACATGGGCCAACAATGAGAGGCCATGAACTACTGATCTCCATTACCAGTTGCTTTCGAAAGGACTGATTTCGAAATAAAACTGTGCCTGTAGACGTGCCCAATATTCTCAATTTTCTGGTCACTCAGTTTTAATGTGGAAAGTTTTCTATAGATAAGATTTTACTGGTTTCATTCTTCACAGCTCAGGGGATGGAAAGCCAAAACCTAAATTATGGACAAAGATGATTAAGACTGTGGCCCATGATGCATCCAGTAAAACTTCAGCTAGCAAAGAACCTATTATTTCAATTAACATTTTTTTCCACAGTCCACTTGGTTTTATTCCATTGCAAAGTGACTATTCTTTATTTGAATGTTCTATTGAATGTCATGACAATCAGTTTATTCATTTATGGTCCTCAGCGGACTCAGTAGAGGTTATAGGTGAATGAAATAATAGAAAACCATGGTAAAATATCTCAGCCATACCTACTGATTTTTCAGGCCTTTGGATACCATATATGTAAATTATTTATGAAAATAATGGGATGTATAGATCCCAGCTTTTTTTTAATAGTTACCATATAAATCTATGAAGGCAAATAAAAGCACAAGGTTAAAATATGCAATATGAAAGCAAATTCTATGATGGTTTTTCTATGCGTGTTTGTTGCACTATACTGATATGAACAGGATATATGATGTAATTTTAGACAAATGTTGAGGACTGGTACCCATGCCCTCTACCGTGTGATTAGGGAAAGATGCTTTGGGGCTTAAATTTTATAGCTTTAATTTGAGGAATAATTCACAATATTACCAAAATTATTTGCCCCTGAGAAGAAGCTGGCCCTGACAATTTGGTTTATTTGCACAGAATCATTTGAACAAGGGAGGAATGGAATACCATCGTGTTGAAACTGATATGAAGTAATTTTCAGCAAAGCTGATTAAAGCTACAGCTACATGAGGATATTTCATCTGATGTAAGGACAGTTACCTGTTATTGAGCTAAAGGCATGAAATCTGCATTACTTTTAGTTCCAAAGGGGTAGCCATGTCAGTCTAGTTCAGCAAAACAAGGAAGTTGTCCTGTGGCACTTTTAAAGACAAACAAATTTATTTATTGTATGAGGTTTTGAAGAAGAAAATGACACTTCATGAGATGCTTTAAAGAAAGAGGAGCTTTCAGATGGGAGGAAAATAAATGCAGGGAAGTATAAGTCATGACACTTCCCTGCATTAATTTTCCACCCATTCAGTAAATTCCCGCATCTTCATTGTATCTGATGAAGTGGGATTTTCTCCCACGAAACCTCATGTGATAAACACATTTGTTAGTCTTTAACTGACCCAGGACACCTTTTTTTTTTGTTTTACCTCTGACAGTGCAATTGTGCATTTTGTTCCTAAACCCAAAGAATATGATTTCAGGGGGTTGGTGGTAAAAGACGATTGTAAAAATCAAGTGCATGAAAACTTAAGGTGCACCAAAGTACATATACCCATGCAAAATATGAATATATCTTGCCCGTATGCACATTGAAAACCACTCGTAACTCTCCTAGTATAAGAATGGCTGCCTGAACAGGTACATGGGTTACAAAAAATGCTAACACATGAGCATGTGCTAAGTGAGACATTGGAGGAGGTATTTGCAGAGGGGTGTGTGTGGGGGGTGGGGGGGTGGGTGGGTGTGTGTGTGAGAGAGAGAGAGAGAGAGAGAGAGAGAGAGAGAGAGAGAGAGAGAGAAATGGGATCATCCAAACAATATCTGGCAACCCAGATCTTGGGCAGCAAACAAAATAGCCCCCTTGGCCGTGCAGACAAACAAAACAAATATATTCCTCCAGATATGTAATGACAATTTGTTAATATCATCACCATTATCTAAGTGAAGTTGTGAGTATATATAATATGGATTTTCATTTTATCATGGACTGTGCTGTGCAGAAACAGACATCTTCAAGATTATTCAGCATTCCTATTTGTCTCTTCCAGCTGGAAGATGACAGGCTGTTGAGGCCTGAATGGTCAAGCACACAACTTAAACTATGCCAGGCTCCAAAATATTGCTCAAGAAACTCAAAATTGCACTTGGCCTTGAACAATTCCTGCTCTGATACCAACTGAGACTGAGCAATTAGCATTTTCTTGCCTCACTGTATATTACAAAGAATCACATCAGTTGTATGAGGGGAATTTTTAGTCTATTTAGTCCCTCAAGTCATTCTAGGGAAATTTTTAGTCCACCAGAAGAGTCCTGCTGCAGCCATGATAGAAACTACTGGCAACACATAAGAGAACAATGGGTACAGTGCTAGATTTAAAATCCTAGTGGCAGTGGGTGACCATGCCAGTAACTTTTCCCATCAATTGTGTCTTCTGGCAGCTTTTGCAGCATATAAGACTTTAACTGTTCTAATACCATTGTGTTTGACCATTAACTATACAGCTCTCAAATGTCCCTACCTGTATATAAGCAGGACTTTCATCTTGATTGTCTTAATCCATGTTGTCCCAAATCAGGGTTGATTTCCAATATCATGAGTTCAAAATGCTCTAAAACATTGATATCTTCTACTAATAAATGAAACATAGCTCTGAGAATTCATAAACTACAACACAAATTCCAGTAGAGAGACAATAAAATAACATTCATTTTGAGCAAGATTAACTTTTTTTTTTTTTTTTGTAAATTCCATTAATTACAACTTGGGTATCTTGCACGTGTATACAGACACAGATACAGTATACAAAATGGCCATAGCCACATTGTAAAAGCTAAGTCAACTTTAAGTAGACCTGATTAAGTCGACTTAGTGAGTCCACACTACATTAAGTCGACTTTATAAAGTCGACTTTAAATGGGTGCCCTGGCTTAAGTCGACTTTATAAAGTCGACTTAATGGCCCCACTGCACTAAGTCTACTTTATTAAATCAACTTAGTGATTCCACATTGCCTTAAGTCGACTTAATAAAGTCGACTTAATGGTAAAGTCGGCTTTATAAGTGGACCTTATAAAATTTACTTTACTTGACCCTAAAGTCGACTTTATTGCCCTGCAGTGTAGACAGGGCTCTATTTAAGTTGACTTAAGGGCTCTTAAGTCGACTTAAACACATAGGCTGTGTTCTCGCACAGCCGGTTATTTCAATACGGTTGTTTCGAAACAACCGTATATCGAAATAACGCTTATTTCGAAACAACCTGTTTCGAATTAACAAAATGTTAATTTGAAATAAGGAAAAAAAAGCTGGAATCGAAATAGCAATTCCGGACAACAGTTATTTTGAAACGACTCACTGTCATTTTGAAACAACATGTTCAGACGACGGTTGTTTCCAAACAAGTCGTTTTGAAACCACCGTTGTTTCAAAACAACATGTTCGCACGGCGTTGTTTCGAAACAACCGTTGTGAAACACCATTGTGTCATTCACAGGCTGGGTTTAACTTGTTTCGAAACAATGCGGTTGTTTCGGAACAACGGGAACCGTTATTCCGAAACAACTGTGCGTTGTGTGAACAGCCAAAACCTTATTTCGAAACAACCTCTGTTGCTTTGAAATAAGGAGGCTGTGTGAACACAGCCATAGTGTAGACACACCCAGTGGTAGAATTAATGCTACTCTTTGGTAAAAATCATACTGAGAATTTCATACAACCAATTCGTCTTTCTTACAGGGGTATGAAAACTGAATCAGTGTTTCTTCCCAAATATATTCTGGTTCTGATCCACGCAGTTTCACATGTGCAACCGTGTAAGCTAACTTATCAAATTTCATTTCCTTGTTTGAATCCCCATGTCAAGGGCTAAGTAACATTCCAGTTTTTTGCATCAAGTTCTAGGGGGACTACTCTGTGTAGCTTCATGTTAAATAATACCTTAGCCTACTCCTTGAGCCCAAAGCTTCACTTGTATGCAATCTCGAGCTCACAAGGCAGAATTTTGTGATGTTCATTAGGTTCAGGAGTGTTTCTTCATTATTCCTTTTGCAGGGTACCAAAATATCTCCAGTTGGCATTTGTCCATATGACAGGGCTTAATGGGATCCTTCTAATGGTCTTGCAAAGATGTTTAACTTGTTTGCCAAAATATCTCCATTAATTGCATTGAGTGCCCATGTCATTGTTCCTGAACGTAAAATTGTATGGAGTAAAATGGGCTGAATAGAGAAGAAAAAAGCTGGTTAGAGTAGCTGGTGAGGCACAATATCTCAGCCATAGGTTGGGATGAGAGATTTAGAAATTTCCATACCACGAGTGCAGTCAGACTCAAGTAATCACAACTTTCATTTTTTTTACAGGGAAAAGGTAGGAGAAAGCTCTCAAAAAAAGTAAGGAGTGTTGTGGCACTTAAAGACTAACAGATTTACTTATATTTAGTGAGCTTATTTATCTTTGCTTAGTCTGAAGTGCCACAAGATGCCTTGATTTTTTTTTTTTTTTTTTGCTTTACTAGACTTACACTGCTGCCCCTTTGGAACTTGGCCAAAAAGCTTTCAGGTTCTCTTTGGGATCCAGAAAAACGCATCTAAAAATATTATGGAAGCTTAGTTCTCAGGTATAAAGGAGACTGCGGTAATCTAGGCAGGTCCTGATCCCTGCATGATGGACATTCCCAGTGTGACGTATCAGGTCTGGAGTTGTCCACTAGGGGACTGTACTCTGAGTGGCTAGTGAGGGCACTTCCAGTGCCTGGGACCAAATGCACTCAGTGAATGGGTGTCGGCTGACCCAGGAATGGTGTCCACCTAGCAAAGCGGGTCCTGGAGCTAGTGATCAGGGAGGCACAGCAGCACACCACAGCAGACTCTGGGAGGGGAACGTCCCATTCATTTAATTAGCTGTGCTTTGCTTGCGGAGATTACTGTGATATTGGAGGTGGACTCAGCAGGTGTGGTATTTGCAGAGTCATCCATGTAGATGGGGAGCAGGGTGACTGGCTTCTGTTTGGACTCTTAGTTTAATCCTGTCTTGACATACTTCAGTGAGAATTATCTGGCTGATGGCACAGGGAAGACTGAGTGGCCATGCCTCTTGAATAGCTCCTACCAGAGTTGGTGTCACTCTAATGGATCATGCCGTAGCCTGAGTGTTTAGGAAGGGCCAGAACGGCAACTGCAAACCAGCTCTGCATCTTTTCTCATGGTCCCTGAGTGTTTAACCAGAGGCTGGACAGTGACAGGTCGTTCTCTGTAATGACTGTATCCACAGAATGTCTGAGCTGACAATTCTCAATACCAGATGCTAAATTATTAGTGTGGATACTGATGAGACACCATGTTCCCCATTTTCTGGTCAATATGTTTTAATGGGGAAGGTGTTCTATTGATGTACTAATTAAATGTGAAACCTTAAATTAAGTCCAATATATCATATACACTAAACATGGAGAGCTAAGCAGTCACTCAGAAGGCTGTATACAGTCATAACTTACTTCAGGAGTCTCACCAGGGAGTCAGTGGATCCTCCTGCCTGACTGGCAGCACCTCCAGTGGTATCAGGCCTAATTAACTATCTCTTAATTATTTATGTATATCCCGTGGGCAGTGTCTACTGTCACAGACCCTGAGAGCACAGCTCTGATAAACCTGTGCTCCCACGGAGCTGGAGAGGTTTCTGGGGAAAAAATAAAAAGGAAGCCCAGAGATTGTTTGTGGGAGAGCCCAGATATCAGGGGACCCCTGAGATCTATGCATAACTCTGGGGATCCTTGGATGCTGGGTCACCTTCTTTGTATCTCAAGGTGAAGGGAAGGGATGTCCCCAACTGGAATAATCTAAGAGACAGTCCACATAGGGAGCTATGTGGAATTTACCTTTCGCAGACTGCACCCTACATTTAAAATGCAAGAAAGGGGGCTATTAGGGAGAAATGTGACCCTATGTAAATATTATTAGTCTCTTTTACTGTATTGCATCAACATTAAAACTGTAGCACCTCGGCCACCTTCAGAGGACTCTAGTGATTCCTCTTAGCCATGTGTACAGCGCTGACTAGCCTGGATTCCTGGAACAGAGCCTGTGGCAGGACTTCAATTCAGTCATTGTTATATCACCATGACTCCCCTGTGATCAGGCTTCCTGCTATTTGTCATCGTGGGAGATGAGGTTAAAGCCGGCACATACTGAACCAATCAACAGAGAGTCCCAGGTGACCAAGTGGTCTCCAAGGGGAGGTGCAAACATATTTTATAAGGGTGACTACACCCTTGTCTGAGCAAACACTGGCTGCTGCCTATGCAAACTCACCACTGATTCCCTCTAAGTTCAGGTGCAGACCTCTGTTGGCAGCTGCTCTTCTTCGCACAAGAACCAGGTATGTTGGAAGTTTTCTCTTTCTTTAAATCTTTTAAACTCAAAGGGAAGGGTAAAGGCTGCCAGTTCTTAATGTGGGCAGATGTCCTGGCAGTGGCAGCTGACTACCCATCTGTCAGTTTGACTCAGTGACAGAGGCAGCACTGTGCAACTGGTGTACCCTCGACTTCAGGTGCCTATGTTCTTTACGGGGATTGTCCCAGATACTTAGAAATTCTAGGTAGAAAGGGAGCTCAGAGTGAAAAAACCTCAGTGCTCCTAGCCAGGATTTCTCAGAGTGTCCCATTGTAGAAAGATAGGATGCTCTGGGCCCAGGTTTACTCACTCCCGCATATTTAATCAGCAAATCCATGTTCAAATGTTTGCTCTCTGTCTCTCTTGAGCAAAGAATCAACAGAGCTGTGTTATTCAGTGGTAACAGTTCAGATAAGGCACATGAAATAGATTTGTTTCCTGACTGGATGAGGGCTCCACCATTTCTGCTCTGTAGAAACCTTCCACAGCTACAGGTTATTCTGAATCACTGCCTTGCTCTGGTCTCCAAGTCGCAGATGTTCAACTCATCCCTTTCCCTCACCTGGGGTGAAATCTCACCATTCTCCCATCCTCATACTGGGACTTGGGCTACAGTAAGGTGGGTCACCTGGGCTAGCCCAGCATGTCTGGCTGGATTTGGGACTTGTGACTCTTTCCTTTTTGAGTCTGTGACTTGTGGTCAGAAGAGCTTTCCCAAACCAAATTATTGTTTAATTTCAGCAGTAGGAATAGAGCATCATGTGTGAAAGGAAAAAGGTATTAGCAACTGTCAGTATGTAGTTGTTATCTCTAGCACACTATCTCTGACCTTGCTTTTAAACTCAGACTAGCTATACTGGCATTATCCTGATATTTAACACAATATAATTATAAAGCCAACAGCTCAAGAATTGGGTTTAACATATAGATTAGTAATTATGGCAGCTAAACTCATATCTATCACAATGCTGTTCTAGGGAGGTATGTATTTTGTGAACACAGCACATAGACACTCGGAGGAAGAGAGAGCAAGAGATGACTTTCATGAGTGAAATGAAGTTTAATTTTCATGAATAGGCATCATTTCAATTTGAAACTCATGACCGCCATCATAACTGTGTAACAGGTGCTGAGTTACAATCCACTTCAATAGTGGTGTACTCTAAACTGAGAAATCCTCCAAAGAAACACTAGAGGAAAAAGAAAGGGTTTACATTGATGTGTTGAAGTACTGATCTACAAATGTAATGCCAATTTTTTTTTTATTACAAAACAATTACTCAAAAAAACTTGCATTTATTTCTGTTGAGAGCCAACAGCAGATGTCTTGCAGCAGTAGTAACTTTATTGTATAAAAGCCTTTGCTTTACAAAATATTGTAGAGGTGTTCCAATTTCTGTTTTCAATGGGTTTTTGCTATTAACACTTTGTTGTTATCTGTTGAATGATCCTGTCTCCTGGTAACTGACCAGAAACTGTCTGTAACACCCAGATTCATAATTTTACTTGGAGTAGTTTTGGTAAAATTGTAAAACATGTTCAAAAAAGTATGTAACAACTGAATAACTGTGTAAAGCTGAAGTACAATGAAAGGGATTATAAAATAGTTTTCTTTAATCTAAGACTACCACCCATTACACAATCATGACTGAAGTAATTTACACACTCAACTGAATATCAGTTCAAAGGAATTTATGGCAGGGTGTTTCCATACCCTGCTGTGTTTTTGCTTCTGCTGTGTTGACAAAGCGACTGCAAGATCCTCAGATTCAGGAACCCCTGA
This sequence comes from Podocnemis expansa, assembly GCA_007922195.1. Lineage (NCBI taxonomy): Eukaryota > Metazoa > Chordata > Testudines > Podocnemididae > Podocnemis > Podocnemis expansa. The sequence goes on along the minus strand of ML682181.1, from coordinate 1,157,640 downwards.
TAAACTTCTGCTTCCTGGTTAAGATCCTAGCACATCTTAACCATATAAAATTGCCTCCAAGCTTCTGACCTGGTGTGGAAAGAACTATCACTGTTTCATCTTCCTGGTTATTGCAGGAGAAAGTAATTCATTGGAATAGAAAATACAAGCAGAAACCGGCAAAAATGAGGCATAAGCCTACCCAAACAAATCAAAACAGTAGGCCTGAGCTGGATAAATGATCAGTTTGGCAGGAGATGGCTAAGGCAGTCTGACCTCACAGAAGCTGGCAAGAAATCTGCTGCAGCTATGGTAAGAGTGGGAAAGTACATGAAAGGTGGAAAGTGTGGGGTCAGGGTAGCACCAAGGAGATAAGAAATGATGTTTTAGCCAAACCATGACAAACAATTCCGATAAGGAGAAAGCACAGCAAATGTGGAAGGCGCCCACT
>ML682181.1:1143272-1156810 GCA_007922195.1 Podocnemis expansa | reverse complement strand
CTCGTGGGGTCCCTTCCAACCCTATGATTCTATGATTCTATGACACTTTGATGGATGGAGATGTTCAATGGTGAGTGGATATATCAAAGTAATGTGTGGCATCAAAAAAAGAGGTATGTAGACCAAACAGGACAAATTGGACATCAAAGGGGAGTGAGCCAATAGGTCTGAATAGGGTATAAAAGTAGGAGCCCTGGATATCAGATTTTTTGCAGTCGAAGGGGGTGACGAAGAGGCCTGCCATCAGATGGGCTGTTTTGTTGCATTGAAAGCACAAATGCCACCAGTACATCTGTTGGGATAGATTGCTTGCCAATGTTCTATGCTGCAATAAAGCCTAGACTGGCACCTTCATTTCTACAAAGATCTGTGGACATTTTGGTTTCTTTGACCATTTTTCCTTAGTCTACCTCTTGCACATAAGGTACTCCTAATCTCCGGATCACTGAGCTAAATTAATTCTCACTTAAAGACCTGAGGCAGGGGTAGTAATGAGAAGGACACACATACAGAGACACATACACAGCCAAACAGAATCTTTGCTGGACATGGAGCAATACTGTTAAAAGGACATCTCCCATGCAAAAACCACAATTACATCTACTGGCTTTCCTCCTACCTGCATTCTAGGTAGCCCTACATCTAATTGAGATGTCAGCTGTCTCTAACTACGCCCAGATTTCTCAACAACCACCTTCAAGTTCTTTCCCTAAACTGGAGCTGGTAGGGCAGAGGGCTGACTTAGCAATTCTTGCTCAGCCCCTGTCACATTTGAGTTTGCCCTATTCACCATTGCAGAAAACAATCTCTATCCATTCCAGCTGAAATAACTTAATGCATGAGATTATAGCTTGCCAAATATCTACAGAAACTTAGAATGCCAAATTCCAAAGGGGCGGCCATGCTAGTTTAATTAAAGAGGGGAAAAAATAGCCCTGTGGCACTTTCAAAGACTAACAGACTAACTAGCACATGAGCTTTCATGGGAGAGAAACTCACTTTGCCAGAAGTGGGGTTTTCTCCCCCCAAAAAACCCTCATCCGATAAATAAATGTGTTAGTCTTCAAATCCCAGAAATGTTAGGTTCCTGTGAGGATAACAGGAAGTCATTAATATGACTGACCTTTCTGGTCCCACTCAACACTGAACAGGCATAACATTCAGCTTCTTCAGCAGAAATTCTTTAGGGTCACAAGGTGTTGCAAAGATCATTTGTTATGTGAAACTTGATGGACCCTGATTCTAATTGAATTTACATGTGGAAATCTAGATTCATGCTTTTGCAGTCAGGGCTCCTGAATTCAGTACTTGGCCATAAGATTTTCTCCTGTGGACTTGCAAAGAGGCAGTGGCATACTGTGAGCTCTTGGTAGAACTGATGATTAGAAGAAAATGTACTGAAGCAATGGAATATTTTTTGCTAAATAGCATCAGTGAAGAATAGATCAAATCAATAAACATTTTCAGTATGCACACTCAAGGTTACAATTTTAAAGCAAGAGAGTATTCAGGTAGGCTGTGGATCTCACAGCCAAAAGATATCAAAGGGGCCAAGAAGTTAAAAAAACAATGAGTCGTGTGGCACTTAAAGACTAACAGATTTATTTTTTGCATGACCTTTCGTGGGAGAAAATCCCAATTCGTCAAATGCTTCGAAGATGGGTGAACTTACAGAATGGAATGAAAATAAATGCAAGGGGGTGTAAAATATAGGATCAGGTCATCCAGTAACAGCAAATGAGAGCAGTTGTTAGGTTCAAACCCTGGGAAGCCTGAAGTCAAATTACCTTTTGTAATGGGAAAAGAACCCATAGTCTTGTTTCAATCCTGTTTTCACAGAATTTAATTTGCATATTAATTTGAGTTCAGCTGTTTCTCTTTGAAGTCTTGATGTCCAAGTCATGTCTCTGATGACGGTCATTAACCAATCATTTATCGAGTGATTGCAAAGATGGAAGTGCTCAGCAACTGCTTTTTGTTTGTTTGTTTGTTTGTTTGTTTGTTTGTTTGTTTGTTTTGTGATTTCTGATATCAGCTCTATGTTCATTTATTCTTTTGTGCAGTGATTGTCCTGTTTGTCCAATGTATAAGGTGTTGGGGCATTTCTGGCACAGGATGGCATAGACCATATTAGTGGATGAGCAGGTAAATGAGCCTTTGATGGAGTAGCAGACTTGATTAAGGCCTATGATGGTATCTATTGTGCAGATACGTGGGCAGACTCGGTAGCGTGCTTTGTTGCAAGATTGTGTGCCTGCTTCAATGTTTGTGTTGTTAGATCTGTAGTTGCTGGTGAGTATCTGTTTAAGATTGGGTGGCTGTCTGTAGGCAAGGAGAGGTCTGTCTCCCAACGCTTGAGAGAGTGAGGGATCATCTTTTAAAATAAGCTGTAGGTCCTTAATGATCTGTTGCAGAGGTCTGATTTGAGGGTTGTATGTGGTGACTCATGGTGTTATGTTTCTGTTACTGTATGACCTGATCCTATGTTTTACACCCCCTTGCATTTATTTTCATTCTATTCTGTAAGTTCACCCATCTTCAAAGCATTGGACAAAGTGGGATTTTCTCCCACAAAAGCTCATGCAAAAAATAAATCTGTTAGTCTTTAAGTGTCGTACGATTCCTTGGTGTTTTTTTCTGGACTAGAGTAACATGTCTATCCCTTTGTAAATTTTCAAGAGGTTAGTAGTATTCAAAGAGGGACTGGATGTTTATATGGGGAATCATGAAAACAAATTACAGTAGTGAGGGTTTGTTTTTTTTTTTTTTTTTTTGAAATGGTTGTGATGGTCTATAAACCTTCCTGATTTACTCCATGGAATAGGTCTAATTGGTGCAAGTCAGGAGGAATCTTTCTTTGGAAACAGATATTCTCACAGCTGTTTATTGCAAGGCTTCTTTTTCCTTCCACTGAAGATTCTGGCACTGGCTTCTAGAAGATACTTTATTAAATGAACTACAGGTTTGAGTCAATCTGGCAAAGCCTACCTTTCTATCAGTGGTGGAAATTAGAACAGCAATATTGGGCTAAACGACTGGTCAAGTAACCCAGGTATCCTGTTTTCTAATATTGGTCAAGGCAAGATACTTCACATGGAATGGGAAAAAAAAATGTTATGTGTAAATCCAAAATTATGTTTTGCTCATCTGTCTCGAGCTCTGGAAATTCAATAGATACGGAGAGGGAGCAGAATGATGCATTGTTCAGTATCATCTAGTCTCCTGTTATATTTTCGTTTCAGGAAGTAAAGTTTGAATCTCCTTCGGACATCTCCAAATCATTATGTCAGCTGTAAATAACACCAAATTCCAACCAGCAGTGTTCTTTCTCACCGGAATACCTGGCCTGGAAGATGTCCGTGTCTGGATTTCTATCCCCTTATGCTTGATATATATTACTTCAATATCAGCAAATTTACTCATTCTTTACATTATAAAAACAGATTCAAACCTCCAGGAGCCCATGTACATTTTCCTTTCCATGTTGGCTGTTACAGACCTTGGCATACCCATATCCATCATGCCCACAACACTGGGTATATTCTGGTTTAATTCTAGGGAGATCAGCCACGATGCCTGTTTTGTCCAATTGTTCTTCATCCATGGCCTTACATTCACTGAATCGTCTGTGCTCTTGTTAATGGCGTTTGACCGCCTTGTTGCGATCTGTAACCCACTCAGATATTCTTCTATCTTAACCCCACACCGAATAGCCAAGCTGCTACTGTTGACTCTGCTAAGAGGGGTATTTCTAATAGTCCCACTCCCCATTCTCCTGAAACAGCACCACTACTGTCAGGACAACGTCCTCTCCCATTCCTACTGCCTGCACCAGGAGGTTATGAAGCTGGCTTGTTCAGATGTCAAAGTCAATGTTATCTTTGGATTTTTTGGAACTCTCTGTTCAGTTGGGTTAGACCTGCTGCTCATCCTTCTGTCTTATGTGATGATCCTCAAAACAGTTCTGAGCATTGCAACCCACACAGAGCGCCTCAAATCTCTGAACACCTGTGTTTCCCACATTTGTATTGTTCTGCTCTTCTATATGCCAGGGATTTGTTTGTCAGTGATGTACAGATTTGTGAAGAACACTTCTCCCTTGGTTCAGAATGTCATGGGCTATGTGTATTTGCTGGCTCCACCCCTGATGAACCCAGTTGTCTACAGTATTAGAACTGAAGGAATTCGAGCAAGGATAATCAGGTTTTTGGTCAGATGAATGGCTAATTCAGCAACAGCTCAAGGGACACAAAACCTTCTAAGTGATTCACTGTCATCCCTGACCTCCACAATGCAAGGTGAACTCTAGAGTAACAGAGAATCTCACCATTCCAGCTAATGGCTGGTCCTATGTTTTGGACACTGCTGTATGGCTCATGGTCAATGATCACATATGGAGTCTGTTAAAGGGTTACAGTCCACTTGATACTATCTATCAAAGGATGTTTCCTAGAGAATTGCCTGTGTAACTTTCCTGTTCACTTTTGTAATATAATTGTATTGTTTGATGCCAAATATGCCATGCGAGGTTTTCCTTTATAAATGTATGTAATAGGTTTTGCAGTATTTCTCTGGTATTATGTTTCCTGCACCACCATATATGTACCTACGTGAAACATATTCCCATGCATTTCACACTGCTCACGGGGAGACAAATACTCAGAGATGTCTCAGAGCACGTAATCAAAAAGGATGCCCCACAAAGCCTTTGCAAAATACAGGTTCAAGGCAGAGAGAAAAAGTGATCACTTCAACCCAGGAAGGAGTGGCCGAGGGGGGTTGAAAAAAGAAGAAGAGTCGCACTTTGAACTGTTAGAAACTTTTGGCCTGAAAATATGCCTCTTGAAACAATTCCAAAGGGCAAAGAATGGCTGAAAATCATCACAGGCCACCATATGGATAAGGAAGAAAGATGAAGCAGTGAACCTTAGGTTAGAATATGTCTTCTAATTTAATCTGCTAGTGGTTAACTCCTGAGTGCTTTATTAAATGATTGTGCATTGATTTGTTCTATATTCACTTAAAATCATAACTATCAATGAGAGCCACAAGCTCTGCACAAACCCTCTTCTTGTTGCACCACTGTAACATTCCCCTCCCAGAATCTGATCTCACGTGCTGCTGTGCCTCTTCAGTAACCACTCTTAAAACTCCAACTTATGCCATTTTGCCCTGTAGCAATGCACTCCAGAGGCAGCCCACACAAGCCTCTTGCACGTAATCAGCTGCAGAAAGTAGATACGGGCTCTACAGCCATGCAGGGGACCTGCTTTCAGCAAGTACCACCAGACCCCAAATGCCACAATTGGAACTTTTGTCCTGCAGGGGTTGGGATATAATTCCCCTCTCACCCCTATGGGTGGTATGTGTCTTCCTCAACCTCGGGTCCTCTACCAGAGGCCTGGGAGTTTGAGGGTTCTGCACGGTATCCTAGCTGTTCCTAGCACTGCACTCTTCTGGACAGAGAGCTCTGATGTTGTTCCTGGGATCTGTTGGAGCCACTCTCCCAGCTTAGGAGTCACAGCCCCGAGTGCTCCTACCACCACTGGGACTACTTTGGCCTTCACTTTCAACATCCTCTCTAGTTCCTCTTTCAGGCCCTGGTACTTCTCCAGCTTCTCATACTCCTTCTTCCTGATGTTGCTCTCACTTGGCACTGCTACATCTATCACCACTGCTGTCTTCTGGTCCTTGTCTATTACCACGATGTCTGGTTGATTGGCCAGTACCTGCCTCTCCGTCTGGATCTGGAAGTCCCACAGAATCTTACCCCTGTTATTCTCCACAACCTTCTGTGGAATCTCCCATCTGGACTTGGGAGGGTCTAGCCCATACACTGTGCAGATGTTCCTGTACACAATGCAGTCTGCCTTTTGGCACCCAAGAATCATTTCATCAATGCTGGGTGTTCCAGGTGTTGTAGGAGGAACCTGGAATGCCTGTCTGCTTGTCTATAACCACAGTTCTCTGGTGGGATATTTTTTGCAGCTTATCTGGCTCTCACTACAGCTTTCTCAGTTATTTGCATGGCTTCACTCTTGTTCCCTGCACATACTTTAACTGCAGCCAGAGCTTCCTCTACAACCTTTATCTCCAAAGTAGTGCTGGAAATAGGTACTTTGACACCCAGGACGCCCCTGGAGACAGAAACACACAGAACATGCTCTTAAATCACACAGTGAATGGAGCTGCTAGATGTGTGCCCAGGGCAGAGCCCAGTCGCTCCCACTCCCCCAGTTACAACCCTGCTCCAAAAGATGTCTGTGGGAAGCTTCCCCAGCTTCCTGGGCATGCTCTCCTCTGTCTTCTGCTATTTTAATTTCATCTCTTCTTGCTATATAGATTCTTTATGAATTCTCTCTCTTTCTTGCTCTTGGCATTGTTTTTTTCTCTCTCTTCAGGCTCAAGCCTGGTAATCTTCAGTTAATTTCACATAAATGCATATATGATGCAGCAGGAATCATGATAAAGCAATATTTCACAGCATGCTATGTTCCAGGGGCGTCGCTGCTCCGGAAAAGGACCCAGAGCACCGTCCCAGGCCCCGCCCCCAACCTGCAGACCCCGCCCCAGCCTGCAGGCTACGCCCCCTGGGCGGGGATAGGGCCAGAAGCCTCCATGTGCCAATTGGGCCAGAGACCGGGGAGGGGGGGCGCCAGACCCGGGGCACCGGCGTCAGGATTCTGGGCACATGCCCTGTGTGCCCAGTGCCAGTGATGCCCCTGCTATGTTCATTCATAAAGGAACCCCTTGCATGGCATATTTGGCGATTACATTACAGAAGTGACCAGGAAAGTTACACAGCTCATACGCAACAGAATATCCTGTGAGACCATCACATAATGAGATTAAATATATGTAAGGCATTATAAGTTCTAATAGGTTTTCTAGATCACATATTTGTTCTGATTTTTTTCAATAGTTCTATACTTCAATAACTACCATACAAATCTACAGTTATCATCACTATGTGTCTACTGTGCTGTGCTGGTGTGAAAAGCATTTATGAAGTAATGCTAGACAAATGGTGCGACACGGTAACTCACTTACTGCCATATAGTTGTGGGAAGATGATATGTTGCTGGAGAAGTCCACAAGACTGTAGTCAAGGTTGTTCCAATTGATAAAGTGTATTTAAGTTTTCAGAAAGTACCAACTGAAAGAACTACTGAAAATGGTAAAAAATAAGGTAGGTTATGGAACAGTTTCCAAATGAGGAAAAATTAATGTGTGATTATAAAGGAACATGATACAGAACTATAAAATCATGGCTGGTGATGAAATAGTGTGAATAAATAAATAAAAAAATACAGTGCCATTTATTCCTTGTGATGAAACAAAAAGGAGGGATAACCACATGAAATAAACAGACAGACACTCTAATCATACTAAAATAAATATTTCTTCGCACAGCGTACAGTCAACCTCTGGGTCTCCTAGCCAGCAGATGTTGTGGAAACCAGGAATCAAACATGATTTAAGCAATAGAGAAGATAATTTCATGGATCACAGGTTCATCTATAGCTGTTGGCCGAAAATGTGACACACATAACCCCACAATCAGAAAACCTCTGAATTTCAGAATCTGTTCTTGGATGAAATTTTAACATATATTAAAATGATTCCTTTTCATTCACTTTTAATGGGGGCATTTTCCTAGAAAAGGGATCATTCTTCCCTGTAAGATCAATTGCCATGACACTGCCCAGCCGCAGCTACCTGGATAACCAAGAGAAATTGTTAACATTTTGTTAAGTCTTTTCCATATAACAGCAAGGAAAGATAACAACAATGAAGTCAATGTATGTAAGGAAAAAGGCTAGACGTCCCACTCACTCTGCAGTAGGGTTATGTGCCTCAACAGCTACTCTAACTAGGCTTCCTGTTTCTTCCCAGACCCCTCCACACATATAAGGATCCCTTCAGAAGATGTTGTGGGCAGTGTGTACTGAGAAAGTCACTGTGATCAGGACTCCAGTGAAACTGTGCTGCCAGGGACTGGGAGACGATTCTAAGAGAGATGTGGAGACACCAGGATTGCAGCGGGAGGGCCCAGCAATCAGAAGATAACTGAGTTCTGTGCATGACTTTGAAGGGCCATTAATGAGGGGTCCCTGTTTATATTGCAGGGGGAAGAAAAGATGCTCCCTGTTGGAAAAATTGAAGGTAAATTTCCAGATAGAAAGTTCTGTAGAATATACCTTTCAAATCCTTCACCCTGTGTTTGTGGGTCCTGCCAGAGAAAATTCTGATCCTATATAACCATTATTAATCTATTTTACTGTATTGCAGCAAGAGTCCAGCTGTAACAGCATCACTGCTACCACACTGTGACTCCTCTGAGTTGCATGCCCAGCACTGACAGCCTGGATTACAGGAATACCATCTGTGCCAGGGCTTCTGCTTCAGTCACATTTGGTGGCTTCACTGTGAACACCTGGGAGTGGTATTCAAGCACTTTGCTATTGGCCATGACAGGGTTAAGTCTGGAGCACACAGAACCAATCAGCTGAGGGTCCCAGTTGCCCAATTGGTCCCCATGAAAATGGCCACACACTCTTTATAATGACAGCAGCACCCTGTCTGAACAGACAGTGGCTCCTGCCCCTGCAAGCTCCCGTCAGACTCTTTGTCCATTTGGGTGTAGACCTTGTTGGCAGCTGCTCCCCTTCTCGCAGAACCCAGGTACAGTGGCAGGTTTCTCTGTCTTTAAATCTTTCAAATGCAAAGGGCAGAGGAAAGGCTGCCAGCTGCTGACCTGGCAGATGTTTTGTGCAGCAGCAGCTGACTCTGCTGGGCATTAGGCGTGCCTCAGTGACAGGGGCTAGATAGCACGCAGCATTAGGCAGGTGGGACAACTTTGGCTCCATGTATCTGTATGCCACGGGATGCTCAGCTGTGCAACCTGGGTTACAATTTATATTATTTTTATGTTCACTTATACACTGGAATTATACATCTTTAGGCCACTTACACCATGAGGTGTCTCTTTATGGATATACATAATCTATTCTACATGAGTACTATCATATCATGTTTCCTAGAGCATCATGCATGTGCACAGACATGTAGCATGTTTCACATGGCTCAAGGGGGGCTGGGACGTAGGTCTCTCCCAGCAAGCAACAAAGCACCTGAAGGAGATTGCACAGATACGTAAATTGAGGTGACTCGAATGAGACAAAGGGATCACCTCTGCCCAGAAAAGGAGAGGTCAGGGGGTGGAGAAAAAGAAAAACACTGGGAAGGACCAGTGGGTTTTGCTGAGGAATCTCCATCTTCAAACAACTTCAGACAGGATCTGGCTGTACAAACATCTAAGAGGCAAGAACCTGGAGCATAAACTTGGACTATGAGATCAGCTTAAGTAGAGATGTTGAGTGAGGATGCATGTTTTCTCTTTTATATTCTTGTGGCCTCTCCTGACTCATTTGTATAGCAATTCTGCTATGATTGGCCATATTCTCACTTAGAATTATAATCTGAACAATAACCTTGTCGTTGTTTTATCTAAAGCTGTTTCATCTCTAGATAGTGTGAGGGAAGAAGGCTGGGCACAATCCATTTCTTTGTCAAATGGATGGACGAGAGTATATACTGATTGGGGGTGGGACCCAATTCCATTAGAAAATGGCTCCTGATGTGGTAACTGGGGTGGGGTGGTTGCTGGGGGACTGTCCTCATGTAGCCAAAGGGCACATACCCACTCCTTGGGCCTGGCTGCATGCCAGAGGCCAAAGTGGACTGACTTAGGAGTAAGTGTTGATTTGACAAAGTGGGGCAAATTGAGGTTCAGGAGTGAGAATCAGTGGGTCACAGTGGACAAGATCTGGGGAGCTGCCTGTCATACCATGGCCCACAGGGGATCTCTTCAGAAACATGGAAGATGCAGATTCAAAGGGAGCTGAGAGTTTGCAAACATCAGTGTCTTGAGTAAGGATTTCTCAATGGGTTCCATTTGGAGGGAGGCAAGGTGCTCAGGGACCAAAAAAAAAGTCCATGGAATATCATCCTAAATTACATCAAGGTTATTCACTACTGTAAATATAATCAGCAAATACATATTCAAAATGAAAAAAATAGGGAGTCCTGTGGCACTTAAAGATTAACAAATATATTTATTGCATGACCTTTCATGGGAGAACATCCCACTTTGTCAGATGCTTTGAAGATCTTCTAGGTGTCTGATTGCATGGGATTTTTTCCCACAAAAGTTTGTGGAATAAATCTATTTGTTAGTCTTTAAGCCACAGGACTCCTTCTTTGTTTTACGTAACTAGACTAACCCAGCTTCCCTTTGGATCATGATCAAAGTCTTTACTTTCTGGTTCTATTGTGAACAGAAGAACTCAGACTTTACTAGATTGAGCTGAAAGATCAGATGAGGCACATCAAAAAGGTGCCCCCCCCGGTTTGGTTTTGATTTCCTTATTTTCCCCTAACTGAATGAGAAATGCAGCATTTCTTCCCTGTAGAAAACCCTCAGAATTATGGGCCCTCCTGAAGATCTTCCTTCTCTCTGGTCTCCAAGTGCCAGATGTCAGCCTCATTGCTCTCCCTCACCAGTGCTGGAAGACCTCTACTCTCCCACCATCAGACCAAGCCCACGGCTAGAGCAGGGTGTGGGTCATTTGGGTTCTCCAGCAGGTCTGACTAGATTAGCTCCATTTCTGCTCCAACAATATGGTGTACATTTTATGAATAAAGTATACAGACATAGAGAGAGCAATAGATGACTTTCATGTGTGAAATTAGTTTTTATTTCTATGAATACACATATATTTCACTATGAAACTCACTTTCCACATCACAGCTGTGTAATAGGTGCTGGGTTACAATATACCTGAGCGGTAATCTACACGAAGGTGAGACATAATGCCTGAAAGAATATTACTTGGGCAAAAATGGATTTACATGTGTGTACTGAAGGACAGGTCTACAAGTGTAAAGCCAAAGCATTTCACTGAAATACAATTACTTCAGAACAGACTTTCATTACGTGCCTAGCAGTTGAAATGCAGTAGCAGATGTCTTGTAGGGAAATAACTTTTACCATATACAAGCGTTTGCATTAGAAAATATTTTAGAGGAAATTCAAATTCTGTTTGCTGGGTATTTGACTTATTATCTCTGTTCTAAGAAATCAGAGGTATGCTACTTTCCAATGATAACATACCAGAAGCTGTTTGTAACACTTCCATTTATCACTGTGTTCACAACAATTCTTGTACACATGTGCCATGCAGTACTAAAAGTCATGAAAACAAGAGAACATCTGGTCTCTGTTTCATCAAAGAACAGAGCTTACATTGAATGAAGTGATTATATAGTGATTCTATAATAGTTTTATGTAACCTAAGATTATCACCTGAGCTACGAGCACGGCTGAAGTAACTTCCTCACTCAACTCGATATTAATGCAAAAGTAAGTGTAGCAGGATGTTGCTGTGGCTCTTCTGTTTCCTCTGTGTTCACAAAGTCACTCTGAGACCATTGGGTTCAGGAGCCTCTGTCTCCATTCTATATACAGCTCAGGAATATTTCTCTATGAGCACTAGAATAGTTTTTTTTCTTTTGCCCTTAAAAATGTTGCTTTGAAAAACTGCTCTCTTTAGTTCTTTTTTCTCCTTAGACATGCATCCCATAGGATTCAGCCTACCAAATCCTCGAGTGCACTGTCTGCCTTCTTCAAATTTTGCTATTCTGTCACCTGCCATCCCTTAGAATCATGATCCCTACCATTTCAAGATTATTTTTACCCAGCCTGCCTCTTTCTTTCAAATTTTCAACCATTTCCTCTTTTTGTCACAATCAATTTGAGAATGGCCTTTCTTTATTTTCAATACTACTACTACTACTACTACTACTACTACTTAATAAAAGTCTACAATATATTTGAATAACTTTTTGGATAATCTGTGCCTTGCTGAGTTATTTTCCCAAAAGAAGTCTGAATAGATGGATTTGTGCATCACTGCCAAGTCCAGTGCTTTGGATGCTTTGGATGATTGTGTTAATTGTCAAAAAAAAGGTGTTTCCACCTCCTGTTCCCTTTTAGGTGGTGTGTAGTAAACTCCTACCACGGTAGTACCCCTACTTTTAATTCCTTTTAGCTTTACTCAGAGACTTTAAACATCTGTCTCCTCTTTGCTTTTCAACCCTAGTACAAGTAGAAACATTATTAATATACAAGGTTACACCCCTCCCCCTTTTTTCGCTTACTGTGCTTCCTTAGCAAGCTGCACCCTGCTCTATTAACATTCTAATGATGTATAATATCTCACCAAGTCTCTCAGGCAATGTCTACACAAGCCTTTTAAATCAAAACAATGATCACTGTTCAATTTAAAAGTTGTCATATCCGAACGGCATATCATTATTTTGAAATGACGAGCTACATTATTTCAAAATAACAAACCTTCTTTTGAAATAGTAAAACCTAGGCTGAATTCAAAATAGCCATTATTTCAAAATGATTGTTTTGAAATAATGCTGTTTGGACATGTTATTTCAAAATAGCCATTATTGTGATTTAACACATTTGCCCTTCTTCTGAGGATGCCTTCCTTTTTCTATATATTGGTTGGCAACATGGCCCTGCTAGGGGGCCATGTTGCCACACTTCCCATGCTGTCCCTCTCCTGATTTGAAATAGCAAGTCCTGTGCCCAGACATCCTATTTCAATTTGAGGTTTTTGTTTATTTTGAAATAACGTATTTAGAATTATCTAATTTTGAAATAAGTGTCTATGTGTGGACATAGACTCAAAGGCCAACAATATCACTGTTGTGTTCAGCTACATAGTTTAGTGTTTGTGTTCTTCTTGCTTATTCCCCATAATTCTAGTATTAGGGTATGTCCACACGAGGTTTTTATTTTGAAACAATGATGGCTGTTTCAAAATAAAAACCTGCATGTCCACACAGCGTTCCCTTTTTTCGAAACAATGGCCTCCGTCATTTTGAAACAAGAGCCGCCATTTCAAAACAGCTTAAAGCCCATTCATTTTGAAACGGCTGTTATTTCAAAATGGTTATTTCAAAATAACATCATTTGGACATGTTGTTTTGAAACAACACCCATTGTTTCGAAACAACTGTTTCGAAACATGTCCAAACGGCCTTGTTTTCAAATAACCATTTTGAAATAACAGCTGTTTCAAAAGCAGGCTTTCCCTTAATTAGAATTAACTTATTTTGAAATAAGGAATGTATTTTCAAATAACTAATTTTGAAATAACTTATTTCAAAATAACAATTTATGTGTGGACATAGCCTTAGTATATAGACACCTCAGATACTGCTTGGATGCTGCTCATCCCCCATTATTTCTTGTCCCTCTTTTATTTTTTTTTTTCTGTCTAGGTTTCTCAATTTAGGGCATGAACATGCAAATTTATTCTGCATACTACACAGCAGCAATGACATAATTTCAGCTCTTGGCAGTGGACAAAATTGTTGTTGTGGTTATTGTTTTTCTTTTAAAATAATAATAATAATAATAATAATAATAATAATAATAATAATAATAATAATAA
>ML682181.1:1068587-1089542 GCA_007922195.1 Podocnemis expansa | reverse complement strand
ATTCAAGATCCTGATCAAGGGCAGAAAGGGAAGAAGAAGAATACAGACCCTAGACTTCAGAAAAGCATTTTTTGGCTCCTTCAGGGAAATCATGGGCAGGATCTCCTGGGAAGCTAATCTTAAGGGGAAACACATCTAAGAGAGCTGACTGTATTTTAAAGAAACCCTACTAAGGGCACAGGAAGATACCATTCTGGTAGGCAGAAAGAACAGCAAATACAGAAGCTGCCTAGTGTGGCTTAGCGGAAAACACTATATTGAGTTGAAACACAAAAGGGAAGCTTAGAAGAAGTGGAAGATTGGAAGATGACTAGGTAGGCATATAAAGTTATTGCTTGGGTCTACAGAGATAAAATCAGAAAGGCCAAAGGTCAAGTGGAGTTGCAGTTAGCAAGGGATAAGAAGGATATCAGGAAGGGTTTCTACAAAAGTTTTTTTTCTACATAAGTAAAAAGAAGAGGATTAGGGATGGTGTTAAATCCCTTTCTGAATGGGGCAGGTATCCTTGTGGTGGATGATGTGTTTTTTTTTTTCTTTTTTTTACCTCCATCTTTACAGGCAGGGTCAGCTCCCAGACTATAACACTGGGCAGCACAGAAAGGAGAGAAGGAGAACAGCCCCTGACAATGGAAGATTAGGTTACGGACTACTTAGAGCAGTTGGATGTGCACAAGTCTATGGGGCTGTATTAACTGCATCTGAGAGTGATGAGGGAGCTAGCCAATGTGACTGCAGAACCACTAGCCATTATCTTTGAAGACTCATTGTGAACAGGGGAGGTCTCAGATGATTGGAAAAAGGCCAGTATAGTACCTATCTTCAAGAAACAGAAACAGGAGGACCCGGGAACTACAGACCAATCAGCTTCACCTCAATCCCTGAAGAATCATGGAGCAGATCCTCAAAAAATCCATTATAAAATATTTGGAGGAAACCAGGGTGATCAGGAACAGTCATCATGGTTTCACCATGGGCAAATCACGCTTGACCAACCTAATTGTCTTCTGTAATAAAATGACTGGATATGTGGATGCAGGAATAGCTTTCATTGTGAGATACCTCTACTTTAGCAAAGCTTTTGATATGGTTTCCCACTGAATTCTTGTTGGTGATTTAAGGAAGTATGGTTTAGATGAATGGACCGTAAGGTGGATAGAAAGCTGGCTAGATCATCAGCCTCAGTTGGTAGGAATCAACGGCTGAATATCTAGTTGGCAACCAGTTAATAGTGGAGTACCCCAAGGATCAGGCATGGGACTGGTTCTGTTCAATGTCTTCATTAATGATCTGAATGATGGAATAGATTGCATGCTCAGTAAATTCATGGAGGACACCAAGCTTGGGGTAATGGTAAATATGCTGGGCAGGGACAGGATTCAGGAAGACCAGTACAAATTGGAGAATTGGGCCAAACAACATTTCAAGAGGTTCAGTGAGGACAAGTGGAAAGTCCTGTACATAGTACAGAAAAATCCCATGTACTGCTACAGGCTGAGGACCAATCGGCTATGTAGCAGCTCTATAGAAAAGGATCTGTAGGATATGGTGGATGGAAAACTGGATATGAATCAACAAGCCAGGCATTCACATCCAGTATGTATATTTCTCTGACTATTTCCCTGCCCTTGGACAAAAGGATTAAAGACAACACCACATACACACTGAACTCCTTCACCCATACTCGCAGAACCCTTAAGTGAGTTATGATTTGCTGATGGTCACAAATTGCAGTATCATCAGTGCCCACATGGAAGAGTAACTTCGGTTTGTAGTCAGAGAGCTGGCTTCTCCACATATTTGTGGTACTGTTTTTGATATGGGCACCTGACAGGCCCCATATATCCTGGGTTGCCATAGCAAGGTAACAAGTGGCTACTTTCATACTCTGCAGAAGAGAGTCCCCAGCCACCACTACCCTACATTACATCCTGGTTGTTGTAGCTCTGGTCCTACCGGTGCTTCGGATGCATGGCTACTTCTCTTCCACCTTATCTCTCATTGGTAGGGTGGCGTAATGGTTCTTCATCACCAAGGTGGGTGGGTTGGGAGAAGGAGTGCTCCCTCTTTCAATCTCTATTTTTCCACACAATTTGAATAATAATAATAATAATAATAATAATAATAATAATAATAATAATAAAAGTTGTTTGAGCTGAAAGAGTCATATGTGATCTTGTAACTTACATTTAGTTTTTCCTCCAATACTGTAAGTTTTACATGTTCAACAATATGACAAAGTGGGATTTCACCCATGAGAGCTCATGAGATAAATTTCTTAGGCTGTGGAAATGCCAGGGGACTTTTCTTCCCCCCAGTTTAAGTTCCTGAATTTATGACATGAACAAAAGAATTCAGTCTGCGTCCTACAGAGAGTCAATGACATAACTTTAGCTCTTTGTAATGCACAAAGTAATGATAACAATTATAAGGAAGGACAAACAAATACAATTAATATTTTCACCAGAAACTCACAAGTCCATAAATGTAAAATCACTTGGTATGTCTACATGAGAGGGCTCAGATAAGTTGACTTAATAAGGTCAACTTAAAGTTGACCTTATTAAGTCATTTTAGAGAGTCCCCATTTATTTAAGTTGACTTGATAAATTCTACTTAAGCCAGGGGGCCCATTTAATAAAGTTGATTTAATCCTTAAAGATGGCTTTAAGGATGAGAGTTATTAAGTTGACTTAAGGAACTCCACATGTAGTCCTAGAGGTTCTAAAGTTGATTTAAGTCTGATTAAGTCAACTTAAGACTCCAGGGTAGACATACCTATTTAGTGCTCAAGCTGACTATGGGACTCACAGTTGCAATGTAACAAAGGAACCAAGAATTCAGTAAAATTCAAAGACGGACTGGATGTTTATTGGGGTGTGGGGAAAATCATTGAGTAGTGAGGGTTTCCTAAAAGGGCTTTGGAAGACTTTAAACCAGACGTGGCAAAACTGCAGTTCATGAGCTGCATGCGGCTTTTCAAAGGTAAAACTGCGGTTCTCAAAGAATTCCAAAACAAAGTCCCATCAATGTTTAAGTCTCCAATACCCTGAGCATTCTTCAGCTGAATGCTCAGGGTGGAACAGCACACCCCGGCACCTCTGGCACCTCCGCTGGCTGGCCAGGTAAGATGGAGGAGGTTGGGGGGGGTCCTCTTTCCTGCTGCGGCCAGATCTGGGTGGAGGTTTCCTTGTTGTCCCGCCATGGCCAGAGCCCGGAGGGGGTTTGTTCTTTTCCCCCACCATGGCCAGAGCTGGACCGGGCTTTTGTGTGTTCTTCCACTGTTGCAAGAACCGGGCGGGGTTTTGGTGTGTTTGACATTAGTTGATTGTAAGATCAATGTTTGTTCTTTTTACAATAAAATTAAACTGTGCAATCAATTTTAAAAATAGTAATTTTGGAATAGGTAAAAGTATGGATATGCCTCAGTGTGGCTCTCAAAAATTTCATAACCAACTTGTGTGGCTCTTGAGTTCTGTAAGTTTGGCCACCCCAGCTCTAAACCTTTTTGATGAACACCATAAAATTGTTTGCTTAGGGCATAAAAGGAGGAATCATTCTCTGGCAACAGGTGCTATCACAGATATCTATTGCAGGGCTTCTCCTAGCTTCCTCTAAAGCCTCTGACAGTGGACACCAGGGTAGATGAACTAGAGGTTTGATCCTGTCTGCTGCTGTCAATATTCATATCAGTGGTGAATTTAACAGTATCAATACTAGGCTCAGAGGAATTGCTCAGCTTGCCCTGTATCTGGTACTTCAAGAGTGACCAAGGTGAGTTGCATCTAAAGGAATGAGTAGGAATTATTCATCAAGTGTAAGTCCAAGAATATGTTTTGATGATATCTTTCAGTTCCTAAAATTGGTGGACATGCACAGAGAAGAGAAGATGTGTTGTTCACTATCACTCAATATACTCTTATTTCTCCTTTCAGAAATTGAAGTTCCAATCTCATCAGACATCTCAAATTCGTTATGCCAGCTCTAAATAACACCAAATTCCAATCTGCAGTGTTCTACCTTACCGGAATACTTGGTCATGAAGATGTCCATATCTGGATTTCTTTCCCCTTCTTCATCATTTATTTTACTTCTGTATTAGGAAATTCAGTCATTCTGTCAATTATAATAACAGATCCAACTCTCCATGAACCCATGTACATTTTCCTTTCCATGCTGGCCATTACAGACCTTGGCTTATCAATAACCACCATGCCAACAACACTGAGCGTATTCTGGTTTAATTCTAGGGAGATTAGCCATGATGCCTGCTTTGCTCAGCTGTTTTTTGTCCATGCCTTTCAATTAACTGAATCCTCCATTCTCTTGCTGATGGCCTTTGACCGCCTTGTTGCGATCTGTTACCCTTTGAGATATGCTTCCATATTAACCCCACCTAGAATAGCCAAGATGGTAGTCTTGACTCTCCTAAGAGTGTTACCCCTAATTTTCCCACTTCCCATTGTCTTGAAACAGCACCACTACTGTGAGGCCAAAGTCCTCGCCCATTCATATTGCCTGCACCATGATGTTATGAGGTTGGCTTGTTCAGATATTAGAGTCAATGTTATCTTTGGATTATTTGGAGTTCTCTGTTCAGTGGGGTTAGACTTTTTGCTCATTCTTCTATCTTATATCATAATCCTCAAAACAGTGCTGAGCATTGCATCCCATGTGGAGCGCCTCAAATCTCTGGACACTTGTGTGTCCCATGTCTGCATTGTCCTGCTCTTCTATATACCAGCAATTGGCTTATCTGTGATATACAGGTTTGTGAAGATATCTTCTCCCTTGGTTCAAATTGCTATGGGCTATGTGTATTTGCTGATCCCGCCTCTTATGAACCCAATTGTGTACAGCATTAAAAACAAACACATACGTGCAAGGATGATCAGGTTGTTTGTCAACTGAAGGGTTAGTTCTTCATCAGTTCCATAGAATCAGACTCCTGTAACTGGCAACTTCAGTCTCCACTCTGCACAGGGCAGCTCTGGTACAGCAGCTAATCCAACATGTCCAGCTTGATAACAGATCATGATTCTGTGGTCTGGGCACTACTGTATGGCTCAAGATCTAATATCACACATGGAGTCTATGGTAGATCTACATGCCTCTGGAAACAGGACACTGAATATTAACAAATATGGAGTCTATGTATATGTAAACTGTCTTTTTAATAATTATCACAGGGTTCAACAAAATATTTGAAATACAATATTAATTTATACCATATTAAAGAAAGATCAGTAGTGTGCTCACTATTGAAATTTTGCACTCTTTTTTTTTTGTTTTGTTTTGTCTACTAGTGTGAAAAGGATATATGATGTAATTTGTGACAAATATTGCCACATATTATGGTTGTATACTACAGTATCACTAGAGAAATCTTCTTAGGAACTTTGAAAAAGAGTGTTCTCTGATTTTTAGGGGTAAATCACAATTAATGTAACCAAATGAGTAGCCCCCAAAAGGAAGCTGACCCACATGATTTGACTTATTTAGCTAGAGTGAATTGACCTGGATGGGAATGGAGCACCACACTATTAAATTTGTTCTGAAGTCATTTACAGCAGAGACAATTTAAGGCACTGGTGGAAGATGATAATGTTTACATTAGAAGTCCAAACTCCAGTGACTATAGCATATGTAACAAGATAGCCTGACGTCTGAAAAAATAGATATACACCTAGTAGTCCCCTTAGGTCTCAGCCCAAAACTTGAAGTGTTATGTTGTATTGAATACATAACATGGTGGTTGCAAAATGGAAATGAAGTTTGATTTGTTAGTTTCTGAAGTTGCACGGGTAAAGCCATGTTTGGATCAGAACAAGAATATATTTGTGAAGAAACACTGATTCAATTTACAAACCCCTGTAAGAAAGTTTAATTAATTGTATGGACTTGCCAATGTGCTTTGTTCTTCCAGGTGGTTGATTTTCTAGAGCAGTTTCAACTTGTGATAGTGGGAGTCAACACTGATTTGGTACAGCACACGTTAACACACTCAGATATGAAAGTGCTGTTTACACAGCCAGGGACAATTCAGAACTGTATATTTAAAATATGATAGATAGCCTGCCACAGATGACAGTTGCTGGATACTTTCCAGGGATGATCAGCCACTGAAACCGGGACCTGGAATCCAGCACTACATCATGCTCCCATGTGTACTGCAGTTAGTCTCTATAACGGGTGTTAGTGGGACTGTTTTGGTCAACTCTACACTGACTGAATGGACTAAAAGCTTCCCACATTCATAAAATCATAGAATCATATGGTTGGAAGGGACCTCATAGGTCATCTAGTCCAACCCCCTGCCAGAGGCAGGACCACTCCCACTAAACCATCCCAGTTATGTTTTTGTCCAGCCGGGCCTTAAACACCTCCAAGGATGGAGACTCCACCACCTCCCTAGGCAGCTCATTCCAAGGCTTCACCACTCTCCTAGTAAAAAAGCTTTTTCTAATATCCAGCCTTGACGTCCTTAACCGCAACTTGAGACCATTCAAATGATATGATGCTCTATGATAAACCATGCAGCAAGAAGACAATAATTATTGATACCATAGAGGTGATATCCTGATCCGCATTCACAAATGCCTGGTGTTGTTGTGATATCCCACTAAGTCATGGTCGTCATCAAAGAAGGGATTATTGGAGGCAAAGTGGAAATTTCAGTTAAAAGACCATTATTTTTGGCAACTTCCAAACTGGCAGCCATGTTAGTCTAGTCCAGCAAAGAAAAAAAAAAAAAGAAAAAAAAAGGGAGTCATATGGCACTTAAAGACTAAGGCTATGTCCACATGGAAAGGCTTATTTCAAAATGAGTCAATTTGAAATAACTTATTTTGAAATAAAAGCCTTATTTCGAAAGGACCTATTTCTAACTAAAAAAAATTTAGTTTGAAATAAGGTAAAACCTGAAAGTGAAATAGAAGGTCCTATGTGTGTACCTGCTATTTTGCTTCAAGACAGGGGTACCCTGGAAGGTGTGACAATATGGCCCGCAAGGGGCCATGTTGCCACCAGCTTGGGGCGGGAGGGCTTGTCAGACACCTGGGGTGCCGCATGCTGCTTGCCCTCTGGGCAAGTGGCTTGGGGAGCCGGGGCAACCCCAGGCTCCGCTGCCCAGGTGGGGGGGCGGCTGCAGCCCTCACAGGGTGAGCTGCAGCCTGGTGGCTCACCCTGTGCCCTGCTCTGGGGGGCTGCAGCCCCCACAGGGTGGCCGCTGCCTGGGCGGCTCACTCCGCCTCTGGCTACGGGGGGCTGCAGCCCCCACAAGGTGACCACTGCCCTGGTGGCTCACCCCACCACCGGTTACAACGGTTTCAAAATAATGTCCATTTAAATTAGAAACCAGGTTTAAGGTGTTCCGAAAGAACACCTCTTCTTTCAAAATGACGGAGTCCATCATTTTGAAATAAGAAAACGTTGTGTGGACATGGCAACTTTTCTTTTGACACAACAGCTGTTGTTTTGAAAGAAAAGTGCCATGTGGCCACAACCTAACAGATTTATTTTTCACATGAGCTTTCGTAGGAGAAAATCCCACTTCATCAGATGCTTTGAGATGGGGGAACTTACAGAATGGAAAGAAAATAAATGCAAGGGGGTATAAAACATAGGATTAGGTC
This sequence comes from Podocnemis expansa, assembly GCA_007922195.1. Lineage (NCBI taxonomy): Eukaryota > Metazoa > Chordata > Testudines > Podocnemididae > Podocnemis > Podocnemis expansa. Next base: position 1,081,911 of record ML682181.1, on the reverse strand, counting down.
ATACAGTAACAGCAAATCAGAGCAGTTATTTAGGTTCAAAACAAACAAAAAAGAAAAACAGTTGCTGAGCACTTCCATCTTTCTAATCATTCAGTAAATGATTTGTTAGTGACTGTACTCAGAGATGTCAGTGGGACATCAGGAGTTCAAAAAGAAACAGCTGAACTGGGATTAATATGCAAATTAAATTGTGTGAAAGTAGGATTAAATCGAGAATATGGCTATGTCCACACACAAGTGCTTGTTTTGAAACAAGCCATTTCAAAACAACCCATTTTGAAATAATGCTTTATTTCAGAACGAGTTACTTTGAAATAACAAAAAGTTATTTTAAAATAAGAAAAAAGTGGGAATCGAAATAGCATTTCCACACTGTGGGCTTGCTATTTCACTTCAGGGCCAGGGCGCCATGGGAGGTGTGGCACCATGGCCACCTCCCTGGGCCATGTCAGCGGCCATGTTGCTAGCCAATCCTATAAAAGCTGGCCGCGACCTCACTTCCCTGTCCACTCAGACTAGCATCACGCTGCAAGTGATGGACATTGCCTCTTTGCCCAGACAGTGCTGTGCAACACCCAGCCTCTCTGACCACCTGCAGAGTGTCCTGCGCATGTGGGACACTGTGCTTCCGCAGCCAGAGGATGACCAGCGCTACCTGAGGCTTTCCTCCACCTCGTGCGCAAGGCAGAGCTACTGCCCCTGCCCCCCTCTGTGCCTTGCCAGGTCTGGGCTCAGGAGACCAGCCCAGACTGGTGGGAACAGTGGTGCTGTGCACCTGGGGGGACAACGACTGGAGGCGGAACTTCAGGATGACCAGGGCCAGCTTCACCCGCCTGGTCACTGAAATTGCCCTGCGGCTGTGCCGCAGGGACACCCTCATGAGGCCTGCCATCCCTGTGTACAAAAGAGTGGCCATCGCCCTCTGGAAGATGGCCACTCTGGAGTTCCACAGGTCAGTGGTGCATCTGTTCGGCATCAGGAGGTCCACCACCGGGGACATCCTCGTTGAGGTCACCAGGGCCATCAACCACATCCCACTGCGACGCCTGGTGAGACAAGGGGAGCTGCAGGACACCAACCCAGGCATGGCCACCCTCGGCTTCCCCAACTGCGGGGATCCTCGATGCCACGCACATCCCTGTGCGAGCCCTGGAGCACAAGGCCACCGAGTACTGCAACCACAAGGGGTACCACTCGATTATCATGCAGGCCCTTGTGGACCACCAGGGCCAGTTCCAGAACTTGTGTGGCGGATGGCCAGGTAGGGCCCATGACTCCAGGGTCCTCTGGAACTTTTTCCTCTACCAGGGCATGGAAGCAGTCACCTTCTTCCCCCTCATAACATCGATCTTGAGGGAGTAGAGGTGCCTGTCCTCATCGTGGCAGACGCGGCCTACCCCCTGCAGCCATGGCTCATGCGGCTGTATACAGGGCCCCTCGATCCCTCACGGCAGCTATTCAATCATCACCTGACCCGCTGCCACCAGGTGGTGGAGCGGGCATTCAGGCGCCTCAAGGCCCGCTGGAGGTGCCTCCTCACTCGCCTCCACCTCGCAGAGAGGACGCTGCCACAAGTAATCGGTGCATGTGTGCCACTCCACAACTATTGTGAGCAGCGTAGTGAGCCCATTCCACCTGCCTGGGAAACTGAGGACTGAGTCCTTGGCAGGGACTATGTGGAACCCAGACCTGTGCCCACATGGGAGCAGCCATCCCAGCGAGCCCTGTCTGTGCACGACCCTCCAGACTGACTTCACAGAGGAGGAGCTCTGAGGGCCAGGCCTGCCATGTCCCACACCACCCTCTCCCCCGTTCACCCACAACCAGCCCCCACCCATCCACCCGCACTGTCAACTACACACAGTAAAACCACACAAAACCACAAATAAGTTTCAAACTATTTATTTACAATCAGTGGTTGGGGCAGGGAAGGGCTGGGGGGGGGGATACAGGATGGGGCAATGTGGGGGAGGGAAAGGGGGACTTTGGGGTGTTGGGGGGGGCAGCAACTTGGGAGGGGAAGGAGGTGAAAGAGTCCAGGGAGGAGGGGGAGCTCAGGCATGGCCTGTGGGAGGGTCCGGAGGGGTGGCACACCCCGCCCCTGCCCACGGCTGCCCTCTGCCCGTTGTCACCTCCGGGGAGGGCCAGGTGGTGAACCCTCAGTGCACTGTGGCGGTTGCATCCTGTCCGCCAGCTCCCGGATGGTGGCTGGCAGCTGCTCGGCGAGGTGCTCCATGGTGGTGGCCAGCCGGTCATCTGCCACAGCGACCTGCTCGATGGCACGGAGGGCGGCCTCCTGCCGCTGCACCTGCTCCCTCCACCAGGCCTGGGTGGAGGCCTCCATCCTTTTGCCGAGCTCCTCGAGGCTCTCAAGGAGCTTGGCGCACGACCGGGGGGCCCTCCTCCACCGCCGGGGTGCCCTGGGGCTGAGGCATTGGGCTGGTGGTGGTGGCTGGTGAGCAGCTCTGTGCCCTGCCGGAGGGAAGCAGAAAACACAGTTGGCCCCCGCTGCCTGCTGGCTCTGTCTGCGTGCAGCCTGTCTGCAGCACACACCTCTGCCCTAACTGTCAGCAGGTCTCAGGATCCTGTGGGACATTGCCCTAGGGTAGGACTCCCGGCCCCCAAATCCTCAGAAGGAATCCAGGACAGTACCCAGTGGAGGACTTTGGAGGACCCTGGGCAAAAATGTTGTCTGGCTGTGGTAGTTGTCGGTGTTTAGGGGGCCCTGGAACACCTTCCCGTACAAATAAGTATCCTGTGGCATTTCAGGCTCCTTCAATCCCTACAGTAAAAAGCCTGACAAACTCCTGTATTTTAAACTGCCTGCGACACAGAGAATCTGAGGATAAAAAGAAGAACAGGGCAGTAAAAAGGGGATCATGTTCTCCTTTTGCCAGACATCTGGGAACTGTGCCCTGGAGGCACACATGCTAGTGGTGCCCATGAGAGTGAGCTGGACAGCTCTAGGGGGTCTCCCAAGGCCACTTGCCAGTGGTGTGGCCTGCATGCTTCCCACCCCACCCAAGATGCTGCTGCATCTTTACCAGCCAGCCCCTGTTCACCACCCCCAGGCACACAGGGGCCTGTGACCCCGGTGCCAGCTGTCTCTGTGGGACCCATGACCAAGGGGGTGCCTTTGCACCCACCAACCCTGTGCCCTTCCTGCCCTGGTGCCCAGCCCTGGCCTCCTCACTGCCCGTAACCTGCTGGACAGGCCCAGTCCTGTGTCTCTCAGTGGGAGGCGGATACTTACCCACAGGGTCTCCAGAGGTCTGGCATGATGTCCCAGGCTCCATCTCGGACCCAGGGGCCGAGATGGTGATGGGCCCCTGGTCCTCTGGGCTGCTCAGCACCTCCAGGCCAGCAAAGAGGTCTGGGCTGCTCGGGGTGGCCTCCGCCACTGGTGGTGCTGTGACTGAAGGCCCCCCGACAGACGCATCAGAGCCCCGTACCTCTGGGCCCGACGAGAGGCTCCAACGGCCTCCTGTGTCCAGACCCTCAGCAGGGAGACCGCTGGGCTCTGGACCCACGAAGGCATGGAGCTCCTCGAAGTATGGGCAGGTGGTGGAGCTCCTTGCCCCCTAGAGGTCCCAGGCCTCCCGGGTCCGAGCATGGTCTTGCCGGAGCGACTTCACCTTTCTCCGGTCCTGTTCTGTGCTGCGGGGGTGGCCCACCTCGGACATTGCTGCCTCAATGTCCGAGTATATGTCCCGGTTCCGGTGTGAGGCCCAGAACCAGGACATGATGTCTGGCCTCTGCCACATCCCGAGGAGGCAGTGAACCTCCTCGGGGGTCCAGATAGGGGCCTGGCGTTGACCCCAGTGGAGGTTCCTGTCTGGGATGCCATGCCTAATCAGGGCTCAGGACACATTGCCTGCCAGGCACGCCCTGACATGAACTTCCTGTTCCCCAGGGTTCTGGGCACCCTGGGAGGAAGGTCAGATGGTTATTTTGAAACAACCGTTGTTTCCAAATAACATGTCCGGACAATGGTTGTGTCGAAACGACATGTCCTGATGGGGTTGTTTCGAAATGACTCGTTTCGAAACAACCGTTTTTTCGAAACAGAAAGGGTTTAAGCCGTTTTGAAATAACGGCTCTCGTTTCAAAACAACGGAACCCGTTGTTTTGAAATGGGAGTTTGTCGTGTGGACATGCCACTTCTTGTTTTGAAACAATCTCTGTTGTTTCTAAACAAGAAGCGAGTGTGGACATACCCTATGGGTTCTAAACTCCCTTGCATTTATTTTCATTCCATTCTGGAAGTTCACACATCTTCAACGAATCTGATGAACTGGGATTTTCACCCATGAAATCTCATGTGAAAAATAAACCCCTTAGTCTTTAAGTGCCACACAACTCATTATTTTTGGGCCTAGCATAGATTAAATTGAAGGTTTGGCCATTCTAGGCTCAGAAGCCAGACATCTTCCAGATGGAAGAAAAAAACAGAAATGCTGAGTAACCTTTCAGACATTTCAATTTCTGCATAACACAACATATGTTATGGTGAAATGAAAACTGTATATGCTTACAGCTCCTGATAGGAAGTGGTGATAGGATTAAAAAGTTATACTAGAAAGTCCTGGGGAAATTTTTTTCACTGCTAAGGGGCATATTTTGTTTGTCACACATCTTCTTGATGCTGTTTGGACAACCTGAAGTAATATGGTGAGAATGGGATACCTTTAAGTTTGAGAGATATCATCTATTCTTTTACCTTCTTCCTCGAATAAGCCTTTGCGTGTGCATATAGCCCATATCCTAATGGCCTCATTTTGAAATCGAAATAACAGCCATTTTCAATAGCAGGCTTTCCCTTAATTCGAATTAACATTTTCTTAATTTGAATTAACTTATTTCAAAATAAGGACTTTATTTCGAAATCACTCATTTCAAAATACTTATTTCAAAATAACAATGTATGTGTAGGCATAGCCTTGTAGATCTTGGAAATCTCAAGACTTGCACTGAGAGCAGAATGATGTTTCACATGCTATCATCCAGTCTCCTGTTACTTTTAATTTCAGGAAGAAGAGTACAAAACTCCTACAGCTGTTCAGTGAAATTTTTCAGGTGTCAATGAAACCAAATTGCAATGTGCAGTGTTTCTTTTCAACAGAATGCATGGACAGGATGCCATCCATGTGTAAAGTTTATCCCTTTCGTCTTAATATACAATATTTCAGTATTAGGAAATTCTGTCATTTGGTTCATTATAAGAAGATAGCCAACCTTACATCAGTTTGTTAACAGTGTTCATTTTGTTTTGGCCATGACGATCCTTGTTTTATTGTTATCAACGCTGTCAAGAACAGGGCACACCTTCTGGTCTAATTGTACTGAGATGAGCCATGCCGCCTGTTTTGCCCAGCTATTCATCATCCCCACACTGACGTTCATTGAATCCATATTCTTGTTTCTGGTCTTTACCATTTTATCACAATCTGTAACCAGCTTAGATGTTTCCGTTTTAGACCTGCAGAGAGTATCCAAGATGGGAGAGGTGTCTGTGCATAGAGGGGTGGCTCAAATACCCCCTCCCCATTCTCCCGAAACAGAAGCACTACTATCAGTTCAATATCCTCTCCCATTCCTATTGACTGCATAACAAGTCATGAAGATGAATAGTTGAAATATAATGTCAACATTAGCTGTGGACTCTTATTCATAGTCTCTTCCCTGGAGTTTGACTTACTGCTCATCCTCCTATATAAGAATAATAGAATTATAGAAGCATGGAAACTGAAAGGGACCGTGCTAGGTTAAATCCAGTCAGTCCCCTGAACTCATGGCAGGACCAAGTACCCTCTTAATCCATCTCTGACAGGTGCTTGTCTAACTTGCTCTTAGAGCCTTTCAATTATGAAGATTCACAACCTCCCTTGGTAATGTATTCCATTGGTTAAGCACACTGACAGATTTTTTTTCCCCTAATGTTCAGTCTAAACCTTCCTACCTGTAATTTAAGCCCTTTGTTTAGTTTCCTATCATTGACATTTAAGGAAAACAATTTTTCTCCCTCCTCCTCATGACATATTAGGTATTTGAAAACAATTGGCACATCCCCTCTTAGTCTCCTCTTTTCCAGACTAAACAAAACACAGCTCTTTTACTCTTTGATCTTAAGTCAAGTGTTCCAGACTTCCAATAATTTGTGTTGTTCTTCTCTGGATTTTCTCTAATTCATCTACATCTTTTCTGAAATGAGGCACCAAGAACTGAACACAATACTCCAGTTGAGACCTACTCAGTACTGTTTAGAGCAGAAGAATTACTTTTTGTGTCTTGCTCATGATATGTTTGTTAATAGATCCTAGAATGGTCTTTTTTTTTTTAAAGGATTGTGCTGGTGACTCATATTTAGCGTGTTGTGCTGTTGACTCATATTTAGCTTGCTGTACACTATGACGCCCAGATCCCTTTCCACGGTACTCTTTCCTAGGCAGTCATTACCCATTTTGTATGTGTGCAATGCATTGTTCTTACCTAAATGGAGTACTTAGCACTTGTCTTTATTGAATTTCACTCTGTTTACCTCAGACCATTTCACCACTTTCTCCAAATCATTTTAAATTGTGATCCTATCCCCCAAAGGATTTGTACCCCTTCCCACCTTGGTATCATCAGCAAGCCTTATAAGTGTACTCTCTATGCCATTATCTACAGCATTGATAAAAATATGGAACAGAACCAGATCCAGAAATGATCCGTGTGGTACCTTGCTCATTATTTCCTTCCATCATGACTGTTAACCATTAATAACTATTATCTGGGAGCAGTTATCCAACCATATCAAAAGCTGTACTAAAGTTGATATATCCCACATCTACCATTTCTGCTGTATCCACAAGGATTGTTACCCCATCACAGAAAACTATCAGTTTGGTTTGATATGATCTTGACAAATCCATGATGACTATAAGTTAGCACCTAATTTTCTTCTAGATTTATTTATTGCATGAACTTTCATGGGAGAAAATCTGATGAAGTGGGATTTTCTGGCACAAAAGCTTGTACGATAAATAAATCTGTTAGTCTTTAAGTGCCACAAGACTCCTTGCTTCTTTTGCTGAACTAGACTAACACAGCAACCCCTTTGTAATTCTTAAGCTTTTTAGAAAATCACAGTTGTATTATGTAGCTGACATAGGAAATTACAAAATCACAGTGGGAGAGGAAGTAGTCTCTAGTCAGCAAAGGTAGGCGAGGTGGTCCTCAAGGCAATTTTTCTGATAAACAGAGGTCCACGTGAGCACCTGACCTACAACACTGCAACCCACTATTCTCATTTGTCCTTGTATTTTCTAGTATGCTTTTAGTCCTCTAGTTGGGGAAAAACTGAAATAAGTATAATGGTTTGAGCGTAGGGGAGACAAACTATTCAGTTTCAGCAGGTTTCAATTCATAGGTTTCAGTAAGTTTTCAGCAGAAAGAAAAAAAAAATACTGCTGTTTACAGCTCAGATACATCATTTCTGTTAATAGCATACCCTGCAGTACAGTAATTCAAAAGGCATAGTAATTGTTTCAGTGCAATACATAGTTTGTTTTTGTGCATGTGCTGGAAATTTTTGTATGTGAGCCCTGAACCCTATCTCATTTACTAGTTTGCTGTATATCCATTATCTATGTCCACTGTTTTCTTGTATTCTAATGCATGACTTAGTAAAATATTTTTTTTATAGGCTTAGTTTTCATGGTAATCTTAAGTAATGATTAGAATCTGACATTAGTAGCATCAATATTTGCCCTCTTTTTACAATAAAATTAAAGAGCAATGAATTATAAACTTAGTAATGTTGGAGTAGGCAAAGGTATGGCTGTATGCTTCTGTGCGGCTCTTGAATGTTTAATAATCAACATGTGTGGCTCTGCAGTTCCGTAAGTTTGGCCACCCCCGGTCTCGATCACATGTGGAGGCAGACAGATTGAGCTGGAAGGGCCCATGTATCAGAGGATCACTGAGATTTGTGCAGAATTTGGGGGGGTTCACAAATGCTGGGTCCTTATATTTCTATCTCATGGGGAAATAAAAAAAATGTGTTCTCTGCTGGAACTATTATATTGAAATATCCAGGTAGGAATCTCTGAGGAATGGCCCTTCCCCAGCCTGCAGCCTAACAAGGTAAAGTGAGAAAGTGGGCTGCCAGGGAGATTTTTTTTTTCATATATAACTATTATTAGCCTATGTTACTATATTACAGCCATAGTATAGCTGTAACAGCACCATCAGTACCAGTTAGCTACCTTTGTGGGAGCCCTGTGACTCCTCTGAGCCATACCCTGTACTGACAGCTTGGACTCTAGGACTGGAGCCTGTGTCAGGATTTTCACTGCAGTCCAGCTTGGTAGCATCAGCTCAAAATCCCTGTGATTGGACTTTCTGCAATTTGCCACTGGCCATGAGAGGGTTAAAGCTGGCGCGCAACGAACCAATTAGCTGAATGCGTCAGGTGCCCATTTGGCCCCCAAGGAAATGGACAAACAGGCTTCAAAAGGACAGCTGAACACCTGTCTGAGCAGACACTGCCTGCTGCCTTTACGAGTTCTCCTCAAGTCCTTGTCCATTCGGGTGCTGACATCTATCGGCAGCTGCTCCCCTCTTGCAGACATGGGGTAGGTTGCTAAGTTTCTCGGTTCTTAAATGTTTGAAAGGCAACAGGAAGAGTAAAGGCTGCCAGCGACTGACATGGGCAGCTGCAGGGCTGTGGGTGTGACTCAGTGACAGGGGCTGGAGAGCAGGCAGCACGAGGTAGCTGGGGAACCCGCCACTCCAGGTAGCCGTGGTGCATGGGGGAATCCTTCCAGAGACACAGAAATCTAAGATTGAAAGGGAGCTCAGAGTGTGAATACCCTGATGCCCTGAGTCAGGATTTTTCCTTGGGTCTCATTTACAGTGGGCAGTGTGTTCTGGAGCAAAGAAGAGCTTGTGGAATATCAGTTCCCAAATCAGATTTTGTTTATTTGCTCCTGGAAATTGAATCAACTAATCCATGTTTGAAGGTTTTACTCTCTATGTTGTGAGAACGGGAACACAGAGTTGTGTTGCTTTGTGGTAGCAGATGAGTTAAGATATGTGTATCAGTTCTTTTTGACTGGATGAAGGCTGCAATATTTTGGCCCCGTAGAAACTCCTCAAAGTTACAGGGCATCCAGCATCTCTGTCCTCTCTAAGTGTCAGACGTCAGCCTCATCCCTGTGCTGAATCCTACACTAAGGTTGGACTATGGGCTACAGTAGTATGTGGGTCAACCAGACCTGTGCAGGATGTCTGGCTGAGTTCAGCACCTTTGTTCTTCCCTTGGGCCTCTCTGAACTGTTGTGAGAAGAGTGACCAGAAGCCTTTCTGAATCAAAGTACTGTTTATTTTGTAGAGTAGGAATGGGGCATCATGTATAAGACTAAAAGGGTATTAAAACATCCATCTGTATGTGCTTGTTACCTCTAGAAGAACCACACTGCTGATGAGAGCTGAAGCAGGCTGAGCATTATGGCTATCTGACTTCCCAAGCATTGATTTGTATGTCAGACAAACTAAGACTAGAAATACTGACAGTATCATGATATTTAACCCACTATATCCATCAACTCAACAGCCAAGGATCTGATTTTAAGAAACACATTCATAATTATGAATGTAACTCAGCTCCATGCCTTTAACAACACTCTTCCAGTATGGTGTATATTTTATTAATGAGATAGAGAGGGAGAGAGAGAGCTTTCATGTGAAATGAAGTTTGATTTCCATGAGTATTCACACATTTCACTTTGAAACTCACTTCATGCATCACAGCTTTGTTACAGTTGCTGGGTTCCAGGGTAAATGACTACTGGTCTACTATAAAAAAACATCATTCCTGTCAAAAAGATTAGAGGGCAAAAAATTAGTATAGCGGGGAGCCTGAGAGTTATAAACTACTATTCTATCAATATAATTAAAAAAAACAAAGGTTGAAATACAGTTACTTAAAAACAAAACAAAAACACAAAACCATTTTCATTACATGCATGACTGTCAACAGCTAGCAAGAAATAACTTGGAACAGGAGGACGCTTAAAATGTATATAATACAAAAAATATAATATCTTTAGAAAATACATCACACATGTTTCAAATTCTGCTTGCTATTAGTTTGTGATATTAACTCTTTGTTATATGATCAGTTGTATGATTCTCTCTTCTGGTACCTAACGAGAAGCTGTCTATAACATTTTCATTCATTAAAATACAATGAGAGTCCTGTGGCACCTTAAAGACTAACAGATTTTTTGGGGGAATACATTTCCTTGGGCTCCAACTCGATTAAATCTGTTAGTCTTTAAGGTGCCACAGGACTCTCATTGTTTTACTGTACAACAGACTAACACAGCTACCCTCTGGGAACTTTCATTCATAATTCTCCACACAATAAATCTGCTACAATTGTGCAGCATGTTCGAGACAATCATGAGACAATGAAACTGCTAGTCTCTGTTTCCTCAAAAAGTAAAGCTGATGTACAGTCAAGGAGATTATGTTGTGGTTTCATTTAATTTTACAATTATCACCTATTACAAGGGCCTGGTGGAAGTAACTTCAACACTCACCTGGATATTAGGGCAAAAGTAGCTGTAACAAGGTGTTACAGTGGGTGTCTGGCTTCTGCTATGTTGACAAATTTATTCAGAGATTCTTTGTTTCAGGGACCACTCGTGCCATTTTATATACAGGTTGTTATTCTACCACCTTTCCTCCTTAATCAACTTACCTTCCAGAATATGCAGCAAGGAGGTGGAAGCTATTACTCTATTTCCCCTTCCTTGGTTGTCCTCTGGCTCCCCTCCTCTCTGCCCTTTATGTAGCCCTAAGGTAATGAGGCAGGCAGCTGTCTCCAGTCCTCCATTTACACACATCTATCTCACCGGCCAATGTTAATTTCTTTCACAAAACTGGAGCTGCCAAGGCAAAACCTGACTTATCAGTTCCTTCTCTGCAGCCAGTCCCTGCTACAGTTTTCACTATTTACAAATAGAGATGCCAGACCCTCTCAATTTACTGAACTAAGGTGCTGTGTCAGCTTATAACTTTGAAAATGCCTACAGAAACCTTGGATGAGAAGAGGATGGGGCTGCTGAGAAGATAAAGAGAAGCCTATAGCATAGTCAAGCTCTCTGGACCCTGTCACCATTTGCCAGCTACAGCATTCAGGTTCTTCAGGAGGGATTATCTGGAGTCACAGCGTATCACCGTGAGTGTTTGTTAAGTGAAAGTCAATACAGCCCCATTCTGATGAAATTTACACATGTAAATCTGAATTGATGTTGTTGTAATCTAGGCTCCTGAACTGAGGATCTGACCATTAGAATTTATCCTGTGTTCTCAACAGAAGCAATGACATAGATAAAGCTCTTAATAGTACAGAATGTATATATATATATATATATATATATATATATATATACATATTTTAAATCAGCCAATCAATCAATCAAAGAAGGTAAAACTGATAAATATAAAGACCATTTTTTCCAGATGCTCACAAGATCGTAACTGTAAAATTACAGAGAACTCAAGTTAACTGTGGAACTCACAGACACAAGGTATCATCTGAACAAAAACTTTAGTAGGATTCAGAGATGGACTGGATTTTTGTTTGAGAAACCACACAATTCAATTAAAGTAGTGAGGGTTCCTTAAAATTGTTTTGGACGATTATAAACACTCATGATTTACACCATAAAAATGTTTGTTTAGTGCCTGTCAGGAGCAATCTTTCTCTGGAAACAGGTACTGCCACAGCTGTCTATTGCATGCAATCTTCCACCTTCCTCTGAAGCCTGGTTTTGTGGCAAGCGGAGCTGTTCCAAAGATAAAGTCTAGAAGGTTGCAGCTGAACTTGGAACAGGATTCACTCAGCAAGTCAGAGAAGGACATGACTCAGAGCAAAATCCAGAGAAGGAAGTGTCACGGGATGCACATCTTTGCACCCTAGATTATGATCTATAGGATTTTCTTGTTCACTTGCACACTGTGCATATATCTACACTGAGAAGTTATTTCAAAATAAGGATGCTTATTTCAAGATTTTTCTTCCTGTCCATGCAGGCAGTTTGTTATTTCCAAATAAGAATTTTTCCTTATTTCTAAATAAAGAAGCACTATTTCAAAATAATAAAACATGCTTTTATTTCAAAATAGTGTTTATTTTCATATAAGCCTTTCTAAGCCATGAAATAGGCTTATTTTGAAATGATGGCCCTATTCCTTTGCTTGCCTTCCCCTAATCCAATATAGAGTCTAATGAAGACTCTATTTCAAAATAATAATTCCTACCTTATTTCAAATTAGAGAGTCTTCATTGTAATCCTAATTTGAAAGAATATATTCAAAATAGTGCTAATTTGAAATAGTTATTTCAAATTAAAATCAAAATAGTTATTTTGAAAATATTATTTTGAATTAATTTTGTAAGTGTAGACATAGCCTCTGACTGTATGGGTATGTCCACACATCTCTTTTATTTTGCAATAACATTGGTTATTTCAAAATGAAAAAGATTAGGTCCACACAATGTTTTGTTATTTCAAAATGACGGCTCTGTCATTTCGAAATAAGAACCGTCATTTCAAAACAGCTTGAACGCTATTCATTTTGAAATGGCTGTTATTTTGAAATGATTATTTCAAAATAAGGCTGTTTGGACATGTTGTTTCAAAACAACACCATTGTTTCGAAACAACTGTTTCAAAACAACATGTCCAAACGGCCTTATTTTGAAATAACCATTTCAAAATAACAGCCATTTTGATAGCAAGCTTTCCCTTAATTCAAATTAACATTTTCTTAATTCGAATTAACTTATTTCAAAATAAGACATTTGTTTTGAAATAACTCATTTTGAAATAACTTATTTCAAAATAACGATGCATGTGTGGACATAGCCTATGATTTGTTGCCAGTCCCATGCAATGTTTCTTTTCTGATGTTCAGAGAATGTTCTACATTAATACTATGTGGTATGTTTCCTGCAGCCTCGTACATGCGTACAGATGTGTAGCATGGCTGAGGGTGGTGGGGGACAGACAGAGATGTCTTCCAATAACATGTAAACAACCAAAGCTGTGAGTCATCAAGTATCTGGAGTGGGCAACAAAGCTATGCTAATTGAGTTCCCTGTCTCAGAGCAGACAAAGAGATCACCTCTGCCCAAAAAGGGAGCAGTCCGGGAGTTTTGGAACTAAGTGAGACACTTGGAGGGATTTGGGGCTTTTTGACTGGGAATTTCCACCTTGAAATAACTTCATAGAATCATAGAATCATAGGGTTGGAAGGGACCCCACGA
>ML682181.1:1054810-1065764 GCA_007922195.1 Podocnemis expansa | reverse complement strand
ACACACACACACACACACACACACACACACACACACACACACACACAGAGTGGTCTGAGAGAGAGATAGTTACCAACTTCAGCATTGCTCAAGTGAAACCACAGGGCATGTGGATGAGCGTGAGGGTGGAGTGAGGCACTATAGGTTGTGACATAATGCTCTTTGTAGTTTAGAGAATGAACCTAAATATCTCATTTTCTTCACCCTTTCTGTAGGCCCCAGACTACATGCAAGTCTTTGACAAATGCTGTGTCATGCTATTCCTATATTGCTAGTGATGATCTATCACTCACAGATTTAACAAACATAATGGTTTTACTATTCTTGTTCCTGTTATACATTTTATCATGTCCTGTCCTTGGGTGGGTGTTAGCTCCTTTGTTTCTTGCTATTAATCTTTCTCATATGTTTCAGCCATATGGATCCCTATTATCCGGGAACAGGAATATCTCCCCTCCTTGCATCTTCTTATCACTTTCAATGTCTATTCACATTCACTCCTTGGTCACATAAATTGACACATTAGTGTTTTTTTGTTTGTTTTTTTAAATTTCTATTCTAATTAATTAACTTATACATTATAACAAAGACAGGACAGATCATTTCTCTTGAGTTTACATTTACAGAAAAATGTTCAAGATGGTGCAGTGTTATTCTTTCGGTCCTTGATGCATTGCAGTTTCAATAAACAATTGTTATCAATGGTTTTCAGTGTTCCTCTGCCTTTCAAAAACACAATTTAAAAAGACAGTTCACTACTGATCAGTATATACAACCTTGACGCTTTACAGCTTACTATCACAGAATGTTACATTATGGAGATAGTCAGGCTACCTTGTTTGCATGTAACACATCACTTGCTGCACTACTCCAAAAATCTTCTATTTAACATATTAATTTGTGTTGGCAAGCCTATAGGTCTACAACATGTCTTCGGTACAGGTCAATGAATACCATTAAAAATAGAATCTAAATATATGTATTTTTTTAGTAGTTTTCACACAGATCTACAAAAGCACTTGGAAACACAAGATTATGCTATACCATTAACACAGAAACCTATTGTGTTCTTGCCATTGTCGTCTTACATTGTGCACTTGCATTCTATGTTGGTGTGAAGAGGATATGTGATGTAATTTTTGACAAATGTTGAGAATCTACACTTGCCTACAATGGTGCATCTGGGGAAATATACTTTGGAGCATAGAATAATAGCTTTTTGTGATTTGGAGGGACAAATCACATTTAATATCACCAAAATGAGAGACCCCAATAGCAAGCCAGCCCATATGACTTGTCTTATTTACAGAGAATAAATTGGCCCAGAGGGGAATGGAGCATCTCACTCTCATGATCTCTGAAGTAATTTATAGCAAAGCTGGTGTAAGGCACTGGTGGAAGATGATAATTTTTTTCAGTAGAAGGCTAAACTCAGTATATTTTTGAAAAACTAGTGATTTTGTTCAATACCACTGTAAGACATTAATTGGGTGGATGGACTTGGCAATATGCCTTCTTATTTAAAACTATTAATGTCCTAGAGCAGGTCCAACTATTAGGAGGCAACACTGATTTGGTAGAATGCATGCTAAACTGATCAAATATGACAGCCCTGCTTACACGGCCAGAGACAATTCAGATTCATAAATGTTAAAAGAGCCTCAAAGCACGCCAGAAGGGACATTTAATGGAAAATTTTCTGCAGTGGAGGGGGGTCACCATATGAAATTCCTTGACAGGAAGTTTAAAATAAACATTTATTCACACAATTCACAGTAAACTAGTGCATTTTCTTCCACAGTATATTGTTAAAGTCAACATTATATTGTGTTCCAAAAATAATTAGAGAAGATGATGAAAGAGAAGTTCATGAATGTTTATTAACCAAGTTAGTATGAAAGGTAGCTCCACAATCACTAAACCTTTGGCTTCTAGAAGCAGAGTTTGGACAAAATTTTAACCCAAATGAAAATGTTTCCTTTTCATCCATTTGGGGAGTGGATTTTGAAAGAAAACTTCTCACTCTTCACTAAATGCTCAGTCGTCAGGACACTGCTCAGCTGCATCTACCTGGATCTTGAAGAGAAATTGGTGCCTTTGTGTTACCTATTCTTGTAAAGGAAAAAAAAAAAAGCTTTTGGAAATGAAGGCTGTACTGACAGAGTCTGTGGCTACACTCTGGGAATGGAATGATCTAAAAGTCCCACCCACTCTGTTACTTGAGTTATGCATCTCAACAGGTACTCTAAGCACCTTCCCATCTCTGTCCTGCCCACTACATGTTGTACAAAGGCCCCTTTATCAGATCCTTTTGAGTAGCATCTATTGAAAGAGGTGTTGTGGGCACATCTTCCATGAAACTTTGCTGCCAGGGAGCTGGAGAGTCTCTAGAGCAGATTTGAGGGCACAGTGATTATGATGGAAGACTCCAACTACCAGGAGAATACAAAGATCTGTGAATAATATAGGGATCCATAAATGGTGGGGCCCTTGTCTGTATCTCAGGGAGGAGGAAACAATGTCTCTTCTTGGAACAGTCAAAGGGAGATATTCAGATATGAAGCTGTGTGGACTATTCCTTTCCTAGTCTGTACCAGCGGTTAGAAGAGGGGGCTGCAAGGGATAAATTTTATCATATATAACAATTATTTGTCTATTTTACTATGTTGTAGCAAGATTATAATTATAATAAGAATATCATTAAAATTCAGCCACACCCTGAAGGAACCCTATGAGCCCACTGAGCCATATACACAAGCTGACTAGCAATAGATCCTGTGGCTGGGTTTGGCCTGCATTCAAATAAGGTAGTGTAACCCCAAATCTTCTGTGATTTGGGGTTCCTTTGCTTTGTCATTGGCCATTACATGGCTAAATCTGGCTCACACTGAACCAATGAACTGAGGGTTGCAGGTGCCCAAGTGGCCACCAAGGAAATAAGCAAACACTTCAGAAGAACTGATGTACCATTGTCTCAGCAGACATTGTTTTCTGCTCATGCAAGGGCTCCACTGTCTCCTTCTCGGTTAGGGTGCAAAACTCCATTGGCAGCTGTTCCCCTTCTTGTAGGCACTGGGTACATTTGCAGGTTTCTCTGTTTTTAAGACTTTCAAACACAAAGGGAAGGGTAAAGGCTGTCAGCTAGTGAAATGGGCAGAAGTTCTGTGCAGTGACAGGTAACTGCTGAGCTGTGGATGTGACTTAGGTTATGTCCACACACAGCCTTTAAATCAAAATAATGCATATTATTTTGATTTAAAAGATTGCAGGTCCACTCTGTTTCCTTATATCAAGAAAAGGAGCCCCCTTATCTCACAATAAGGAAAGTAATTTTGATATAATAACACCTAGTATTGTATTGAAATGACAGTTAAATCAAAATTGTTATTTTGAAATAGCACTGTGTGGACATGTTATTTTGTTTTAACTGTTATTTCGATTTAGTACTTTTGGTCTTCTCATTCCCAGGGTGCTGTCCTTTTTTATATATTGGGTGGGGACATGGCCCTTCGAGGGGGCCATCTTGCCACACGTCCCATGGTACCCCTCTCCGAAATCAAACTAGCAAGTCCTGTCCCTAGACATGTTAGTTCGATTTGACTTTCTAGCAGGAGCATCTTAAATCAATGTAATGACTTTTATAGTGATTTTATTAAATCAGTTTAACTTAAATTAATTTAACTGCCTAAGTGTGGACATAGCCTTAGTTACAGGGGCAGGATAGCCTGCAGCACTAGTTAGCCAGGGAATCTCCCACTCTACGTGCCCATGGTCTTGGGGGGGGGGGGGCATTAAAGATATATAGATATCTCTTAAAAAAATATGGGGGAAAGAATGGCTATACCTCGGTGTGATAATCTATAGTTCTAGAAATATAATATCAAAACTTTTCATTGTAACAGAGCAAGAAAACACAAACATTACTTTGAAGAAACTTCCCTTACCTGCATTTTTGTCAAAATTCAACAGCAGATGACATGAAATTGAAATAGCTTTACTATATAAAAGCCTTTGAGTTAGAAAATATTTCAGAGGTATTTCAAATTCTGTTTGCTCTATGTTTGTGCTATTAACTCTATGTTCAGCGATCAGTTGTACAATATTGTCTCCTGGTAACTGACCATAAGCTGTTTTTAACAATTACCTTAATTGCTCTACTCACAATAATTCCCGTACAATTGTGCAATATGTCCCAAAAACTCAACAACTGGTCTCTGTTTCAGCTAAGAGCAGAGCTGACGTACAATCAAGGTGATTATATAGTGGTTATATAGTCTTTCTATGTAATTAAAGGCTATCACCTGGTACCTGAGTCTGCCTAAAGTAACTTCCACACTCTGCTGGATATTAGTGCATAAGGAGTTGTAACAGGGTGCCGCAGTGACTTCCCTGTTTCTGTTGCATTCACAAAGTCACTCAGAGCCCCCTGGGTTCAGGAACCACTGGTGCCATTTTATATACAGGTTGTGATCCCAACATCTTTGCTCCTTAATACACTTACCGTTGAGAATATGCAGCACAGATGAGGAAACCATTGCTCTATTTCCCCTTCCTGGGATTGTCCTCTAGCAACCTTCCTATCAGCACTTTATGTACCTCTAAGCCTAACTGTCTCTATTTCTCCTACTATGCACAAGTATTTCACCCAGCAGTTATAATTTCCTTCCCTAACATGGAGCTGCCATGACAGAGGCTGACTTTCCAGTTCCTGCTCTGCACCAAGTTTGCACTATACATTATTTGGGTTACCAGTCCCTCTCCCAATCACCTGAACTCTGTGAACTCTCTGTGGCTATGTCTACACTGCAGCTTTAAGTCAACTTAAGGGCCCTTAAGTCCACTTAAAGAAAGCACTATATATATTTAGAAATCATTAAGTCAACTTAAGCAAGTGCTTAAGTTAATTTAATAACTACTGCACTGTAAATCACCTTAAACTTTTAAGCTGACTTTACAGGTCAGGCCCCACCCCCTTCCTCACCCCTAGGAGTGATCGAGCTCAGGCCTGATCTGGCCTGGGGGTTCAATCTGGCTCCAGCCTTGTGGTGACGAGCTGGGGCTGGATTGGCTCCCAGCCCCTCACTGCCAGGGCTAGGGACTAGCAGTCAGTTCCTGCAGCCTGCAGAGAGGGGCTGAGAGCTGGATGGGGCTCTCAGCCCCTCTCTGTAGGCTGTGGGGGCTAGGAGCCCTCTGGGAGCCCATCTGGCTCCCATACGCTTGCACTGCCCAGCCTACAGCTCTGAGTCTGGTCAATTTCACAGACTTTGTGTCTGTGAAATTGACCAGCTCATGGGGGAGATTCAGGGTCCCCGACCCCTGGCCATTTGCACACTGACCTGAATCCCACCCCCTATTTACTGGTGGCAGGGGCTTAGACCCAGCTCCTGCCAGCTGTTACAAGTGACTGAGGGCCAAATTTGCCCGCCCCCTCTGCCATCACTTATCAGGGCAGGTGGCTCTGCAACTTGGTCAATTTCACAGAAGTGTTATTGATGGGTTGCAGAGTCCAGTCACTCTGCAGCCTGGTCAATTTCAGTCCAGTGAATTGACCAGGCTGCAGAGCCTCCTGCCCTGATAAATGATGGGGGGCAAATTTGGCCCCAGGTCACTTGTCACAGCTGACAGGAACCATCTCTAAGCCTTCACTGCCAGTAAAGAGGGAGTAGGAGCCAGGTCAGGCTCTTAGCCCCTCTTTGCTGGCCCCACCACTGGCAGAGAGGGGCTGGGAGGCAGAGCCAGCTGCCAGCTCCTCCCTAGAGGGCAGGAGCCAGATTGGCCCCAGTCCAGATCAGCCCCTGGAGCCAACTGGGCTCAAGGTACCCAATCTGGACTGGGGGGTGGCATAGGAGGAGGGACGTCCTTGTATGTCTGGTCCTGGTCCACACAGACATACCCTGAAGTCAACTTAACAAGGTCAACTTAAAGTCTACCTTATTAAGTTGACTTCCAGTTCCCCCCAGTGTAGACATAGCCTGTGTTAGCTAATAAAGTGCCAAATATCTACAGAACCCTTGGCTGACTAGAGGATGGGGTTGCTGAGAGGATAAAAAGTAAGTTACAGTATTGTTGAATTCTTTGGATCCTAGTCAGAATTGGCCAGCCCCAGCATTCACTTTGCTCAGGAGGGATTCTCTGGCATCACAGTGGGGGAATCTTCAGAGCATCTGACAAAGTGGGATTTTTCTCCCACAAAAGCTCATGAAATAAATATATTTGCTAACCTTTAAGTGCTACGGGCCTCCTTTTTTTGTTTTACTGAACTAGACTAACATGGCCATCCCTTTGGACCTTTAAAATGTTAGAAGCTTTTTTGCAAGAAAAATCCCAACCTGTAATTTATGCATCTATAAGAAAAAAAAAAATCATGCCCTTCCATGGATGGGGAGAGACAGGTTGCAAAACCATAAATGGCCAGATTAGAGAGAGGAAGCAGCTTTGATTGTCCCCTCCTTGAGCTTTGAGAAATACATGGGAATATGTTTCATGTCATGCCCTGGGTGTACCCAACTATAATTGCTAGTTAATCTCCTAGACAGTTTTCTGTGCTGTGATCTGGAATTCTAATAAACAGTTATGACTTCCACATTTCCTGAGACAACCTTTTAATGGGAAAGTTGGGTGCTGGGCCTTTGTGCCATGGAGGAAGCCTCTGGGACTCAACTGGGAAAAAGGGCTCCCACAAGGGAAGTTCAAGGAGGAGAAGGAGACAGACACTCTGATGCTGGATTTTAAGAGCTGGCTGCATGGTAGCATGGGCTATGTCTACATCTAGGTAGGACTCGGTTAGTCCAAACTAAGCAGTTCTAAGGTTAGTTTGAACTAAGCATTTTTTTTTCCAGTTCAAACTAACTTTTAGTTTGAACTAGGCATGCTTTTCTTAGTTCAAACTAAAAAAATTAGTTTGAACTAAAAAAAGTGTGGCTAGTTTGAACTAAAAAAAAAAAAAAAAAAAAAGCACTTAGTTCAAACTAACCACAAGTTCAAAATTGTTTAGTTCCAAATAACATGTCTACACTGTGCTAATTCAAAATAAATATTCAAATTAGTTTTAACTAAGCAGTTAGTTTGAACTAACCAAAAATATTTCAGTTCAAACTAGGCAAAGCCTAGTGTAGACAGGATTCAAATTAGTTTGAATTAAGGATCCTTAATTAGATCTAATTTACTATTGTATACATAGCCATGGCTACATAGGCTAGATTGGGACAAACATCACAGTGGCAGACTTTTTATCACTAGTGACCAGAGAGGACCCAGAACTGATTCCTGAGGAGCTCCATCACAGGAGGTATGGCCCCAGAGATTCTGATAGAGGAGGATTGTGTGTCTCCTGGTGTGGAGGGAGTGGAGGCCACCTATAGCCTGACAGAGAGGAGCAATATATCTCTTGCGCCCAGTAAAACTGTTTTCAAAACAAAGGTCCAGCAGGGTGTGACTGAACAGGGAACAAAAGTCTCTAAGCAAGTCAGGAAGGCCGTATCTGAGAGGGAAATCCAAAGAAGGAAGCTAGGGTAGAATTTCTGTAGGTGCAGGAATGCTGCCCTACTGTTCCCTTGTATGATGGTGCCCACGACAAGAGGTACAATCCAGGACATCTACATCTAGATGACGAACAAGGAGTCCTGTGGCACTTAAAAACTAACAAATTTATTTGTTACATGAGCTTTTACGGGAGAAAATCCCACTTCATCTGGATGGACAGCCTGTAGCCCAAATATTGCGGGAACAGTCCTCTGAGAAGCTGGAGAGAGCACATCCACTGCCACTGATAGATTAAACACAGGAGGTTGGTGTGGTCTTACCCAGGAGTGGGCAGCAACCTAGCAAAAAAGGATACATTGGGATCCCAGAATGGGTGATCAGGGAGGCATGGTGGCACAATGGACCAGATAGAGGCAGGATAACATCACACTTGTGTGATAAAAGTGACCAAGGAGAGGTGTTTCATAAGGAATGAACAGAGCAGATAATCATCAAGTTTAAATCAAGAGTATGTTTTGCTGATCTTCCTTCAATTCCTAAAATCTGTAGATGGGCTCAGAGAACAGAATGATTTGTAGTGCAGTATCATCTAGTCTCCTGTTATTTTTTCCTTTCAGGCACTGCAGTTCAAATCTCCTTGGACCTTTGCAGTCATTATGTCAGCTGTAAATAACACCAGATTCCAACCTGCACTCAGGGGCGTCGCTAGCGCTGGGCACCCGGGGCACATGCCCAAATCCCAGCGCCAGTGCCCCGGATCTGGTGGGGCCACCGGTCTCTGGGCCAACCGGGCTGGAGATCTGGGACCCAGCCTCCAGCAGCTGTGGCAGCCCTGTCTCCAGCGAAGGATCTAGAGCCCAGCCACCTGCGGCCGCTTCCTGCCCCATCCCCACCCAGGGATGCGGGGCCCGGCCATGCGCGGTGGCTTCTGGCCCTGTCCCTGGCCAGGGGGTGGAGCCTGCAAGCTGGGGGTGGGGCCTGCTGGTTGGGAGGTGGGGCCTGGCCCTGTGCCCTGGGTCCCTCCCTGGGGCAGTGATGCCCCTGCCTGCACTCTTCTTTTTTACCAGAGTGCCTCAGCAGGAATATGCCTGTATCTAGATTTCTAATCCATTTGGCTTAATATATTTTACCATTTTAGGACATTCACTCACTCAATTCATAATAAAAAGAGGGCAAACCCTCCATGATCCAACGCATGTTGTGCTTTCCATGTTGGCCACCAAGACTTTGGCTTACCCATATCCACCAAGCCAACAATACTCGGCATATATTGATTTAATTCTACGTAGATCAGCCACAGGTGATTGTTTTGCTCAGATCATTTTTCATCCATTCATTTGGATTCATTGAAAACTCTATACTTTTTCTGATTGCCTTTGACCATCTTGTCGCAATCTGTAACCCCTAAATTATGTTTCCATTTTACCCCCACCCAGAATAGTGAAGATGGTATTGACGACTCTTTTAAGAGGGCTGGGTATAGTGTTACAATCTGCCATTCTCCTTAAACAGCCCCAATACCGTGATGCCAACATCCTCTACCATGCTTACTGTCTGCACCAGGATGTCATGAAGCTGGCTTGTTCAGATATCAGAATCAACATTATCATTGGATTATTTGGAATTCTGGCTTCAGAGGAGTTGGACTTTTTGCTCATCCTCCTGTCTTATGCCATGAGCCTCAAAACAGTGTTGAACATTGCGTTCCACTCAGAGTGCCTCAAGTCTCTGAACACTTGCATCTCCCATATTTGCATTGGTCTGCTCTTTTACATATCAGCACTTGACTTGTCTGTGATACACAGATTTGTAAAGATCTGTTCCCCTATATTTCAGACTTTCAAGGGCTATGTTTAGTTGCTGGTTCCTTCTCTGATGAACCCAATAGTGTACTGAATTAAAAATAAACACATTTGTGGGAGGATGATCAGGGTGTTTGGTAAGTGAATGATCAGTTTCTCATCAGCCCCCCAAAATCATATCCAAAGCTGATCCTGATCCTTTGATTTCAGCACTGCTCTACACAATGGCATTGTTATGTCTCTGGCCAGGTGGATGAGCTCGAGAATGGAGCAAGGTCTAGTCATCTGCAACATGATGCTTCTAGTACTCTGCAGAACATACTCAATGTCTCTGCTTTTTTCACCCTTTTTATAGCGCCTCGACTGCATTTAAGTCTAAGAAAACTGGTGTGTCAAGTTGTTCCTATGTTTGATGTGACAATCTATCACTGACAGATGTCACAAACATGACATTTTACTGCTCTTGTTCCTGTTACACATTTACTCATGTCATGTCCTCGGCTGGCTGTTACCTCCTCTGCAGCATCTCACTGTTAATCTTTCTCAAAATTTTCAGCCCTCTAGATGCTTGTTATCAAGGAAACCATACATCACTTCTTCTTGCAACTTCTTATCACTTTTACTTCTATTCACATTCACTCTTCAACCACACAAATTGACACAGTATTTTTTAATTTATTTTCTGATTAATTAACACATTAATTTTAGCAACAACAGGAGAGGCACTTTCCCCTGAGTTTACAATTTTGGGCAAGTGCTCATGATGGTACAATTTTAATCTTTTGGTCCCTGATCTGTTGCAGTTTCAAGAAATAATTCTTATCAGTTGGTTTCAGTCTTTCCTTGGATTTCAAAAACAAAACTGAGCAAGACTGTTCATTACTGATCAGTATTTACAACCCAGAACTTTTACAGCTTAAGATCACAGGATGTTACACTAAAAAAAAAGTCAGCCTAACTTATTTTCTTATAACCCTTTGTTTGCAACAGAAACATAAAATCTTACATTTTAAATATTATTTTCAGGAAGGCAGGCCTATAACATGCTGTGACAGGCTGGTCCCAAGATCCCATCTGGCGTGCCCCTGTGACCCCCTAATTTCCACTCCTGAACGCTGATTCACCCCACTTTGCCATGTGACCACTTATTTCTGAGTCAGTCCACTCTATTCTCTCATGTTCAATTGGTCCCACACAAGGGGTTTATGCCCCTTGGCTATTCACAGGACAGTTCCCAAGAAAGCACCCCCAACCCCTGATGCCTCAGCAGGACCCACTGTCTTACAGGATTTGGGACCCACTCCCAGTTACCGTGCACTCTAGACCATCCATTTAACAAGGAAATGGACTGTGCCCAGCCTTCTTGATCTACACCCTCTAAAGACCACACAGCTTTAGATAAAACAACCACTAGTTTATTAATCAGATGCCAATTCTAAGTGTGAATATGGCCAAACAAGGGATAATCTTAATATAAATGGCTGTGTTCACACGGCACTTTTGTTTCGAAACAACCTTGTTGTTTCGAAACAAAAAAAAACATGTTCACACGACGCACAGTTGTTTCGAAACAAGTTAAACCCCATTTGGGGACGAAACAACCTTGTTTCGAAACACTTGTTTCGAAACAACACATGTGAACATGTTGTTTCGGAACAATAGGTTCCGAA
>ML682181.1:1038578-1054410 GCA_007922195.1 Podocnemis expansa | reverse complement strand
GGTAACGAAATAGCATGTTCACACAGTGAACTTGCTATTTCGTTTCCCGCTTTTTTTCTTATTTCGAATTAACATTTTGTTAATTCGAAATAAGATATTTCGAAATAAGTTGTTGTTTCGAAACAAGTTGTTTCGACACAACTTGTTTCGAAATAACCCTGTGCGTGTGAACACAGCCAATGAGTCAGGAGTGACCACAAGGAAATAAAAGATAAAACACTCATAATACTAATAAAACTAATATAAACACTCATAAAGTAAATATCTTGAACT
The DNA here is from genome assembly GCA_007922195.1 of Podocnemis expansa. Lineage (NCBI taxonomy): Eukaryota > Metazoa > Chordata > Testudines > Podocnemididae > Podocnemis > Podocnemis expansa. The sequence goes on along the minus strand of ML682181.1, from coordinate 1,054,137 downwards.
TAAACTGACATAATAGTCCAAGTTCATGCTTCACATGTTTAGCTGTCAGACATTTGTGCAGCCACTCCCTGCCTGAGCCTAGGAAGGGCCCAGCATTTGCTTGAATTTTTTTCAAGATGCAGATTCCCAGGCAAAAATCTCCAAACCTTCCCAGGCATGTCTCTTTCTTCCCTAACCCCCTCAACTCCTCTCTTCCTGGGCCAATATGATCTGTGTGTGGCCAGAGCCATGGAGCTCAATTTCCATACTCTTTTTCACTTTAGATGAGTTTGGTAACACAACAGCAAAAATCCTGTGATTGGGCTTTCTGCAGTTTGCCTTTGATAGTGAGGGGGTTAAAGTTCAGGCACATTAAGCCAACAAGTTGAGTGTCCCAGGTGGCCAAGTGGCCCCCACGGAAATGGACAAACACACTTCATAAGCACAGATGTGTCCCTGTCTGAGCAGACACTGCCTACTGCCTGTGCAAGCTCTCAGATGGCTCCTTGTCTGTTCTGGTGGAGACCTCTGTTGTCAGCTGCAACCTGTCTCACCGGCATTGGGTATGTTAGTAGGTTTCTCTGTCTTTAAATCTTTCAAAACACAAAGGGAAGGATAGTGGTTTCCATTTGCTGAAATGGGCAGATGCTCTGAGCAGCAGCTGTAGACTCTGCTGGACTGTGGCGGTGTCTCAGTGAAAAGAAATGGAGAGCAGGAAGCATGAGGTAGCTGGAGAACCCTCCACTCCATGTGTTCATGGTTCATGGTGAATCCCTCCAGAGACACAAATATGCCAAAGAAAAAGTGAGCTTGGAGTGTGGATACTCTAATGTTCTAAGTCAGTTTTTTTTTTCCATTGGGTCCCATTTGCAGTGGGTAGTGTGCTGTGTGCCTGAGAAGAGCTCATGGAATATCAGTTCATAATCACCTTTTTGTTTACTTGCTCCTGGATTGAATCATCTAATCCAAGTTCAAATATTTTACTTGCTGGCTCTATTGCGACCACAGGAAAGAAGAGATGTGTTGCTTTGAGGTAGCAGATCAGTTAAGTTATGTGGAATAGTTCTTTTCCTGACTGGATGAAGGCTGAAATATTTATTTTAAAAGGGATAGCCGTGTTAGTCTAGTCCAGTGAAAAAACAACAAGGAGTTGTGTGGCACTTTAAGACTAACAGATTTATTTTTTGCAAATTTTTTGAAATATTTATGCCCTGTTGATGTCCTTCAAAGTTACAGGACATCCTGCATCTTTGGTCTCCAAGTGCCAGATGTTAGCCTTGTCCCTTTCCCTCTCCTCTGTTAGAACCCCACCGTTTGTTTACCCTCAGTCAGTACCGTGTGAATCAACTAGGCCAATATCGTCTGTCTGACTGAATTTGGAACCTGTGGTTCTTCCCCTGGGGTGTCTTTGACCTGGTGTGAGAAGATTGACCAGTCCCTTTTTCTTAATCAAAGTAAAGTTTCAGGTATGGAGCATTAGGTGTAAGAACAAAAGGGCGTTCAAACGGCCGTCTTTATAAAGTTGGTTCCTCTAGCACCCCATGTCTGAAGAGCATCAAAGGAGATTGAGCATTTTCTGTCTTCCCAAGCATTGTCAGTCAAACTAAGACTAGCCATGTTTATGAATTTGCTCAGAGATCTTCAGTTTCAGGAATCCCTGGTGCCATTTTGTGTACAGGTTTTTATCCCAATACCTTGCCTCCTTAATAGATTTACTTTCCAGAATATGGAGGAAGGAGTTAGAAGCTATTGTTCTGTTTCAGCTTCCAAGCATGGTCTCCTGGCTACCCACTGCTCAGCACTTTATTGAGCCCTAATATAACTCGGCAGGCAGCTATCTCCAGTCCTCCCATTACGCACAGGTATCTCACCAGGCAACTTTAATTTCCTTCCATAAACTGGAGCTTCCATGCCCAAAGCTGACTAAGCATTTCCTTCTCAGCACCCAGCCATGCTACATTTTTCACTCTTTACCATTACAGATACCAGACACTCTCCCAACCCCCTAAATTAACCCACTCTCTGAGCTTAATACTTGCCAAATACCTACAGAAACATTGGATGATGAAAGGATGAAGTTACTGAGAAGATAAAGAGAAGCCTGTAGTGTAGTAGAGCTGTCTGGACCCTGTCACCATTTGCCAGCCAGAGAATTCAAGTTTTTAGGAGGGATTCTTTGGAGTCTCAGTGTATCACCAGGAACATTTTTTTTCTTTTTTCTTTTAAAGTAAAAGTAAAGACGGCCCCATTATTATGAATTTTATACTTGTAAAGAGGAATTGATGCTCTTGTAGTCTAGGCTCCTGAAATTAGGATGTGACTATAAGAATTTATCCTGCGTTCTATGCAGAGGCAGTGACATAATTTGAGCTCTTTGTAGCACAGAATATAATGTGGGGGGGGGAGTAGAACTGATAAATATAAAGACCATTTTTGCCAGGCACTTACAAGACCTTAACTTTAAAATCAAGGAGCTCTGAACTTGACTGTTGAACTCACAGCCACAATATATCATGTGGACCAAGAGTTTAGCAGGATTCAAAAAAGGATTGGAATTTTATGTGGGAAGCCATAAAGTTCAAATACAGTAGTGAGGTTTTCTTAAAAGGGTTTTGGAGGACTATAAATGCTCCTGATTTACACCATAAAATGTTTATTTACCACATGTCGGGAGCAATCTTTCTCTGGAAATAGGAACTTGCACATCTTTCTATTGCATGGAATCTGTTACCTTACTCTGAAGCCTCTGACACTGGCCACTGAATACTAGGTTAGGTGAACTACAGGTTTGATCCTGCCTAGCAATGTCTTTTTTTTCTTATTGATGTTGTATATAACAACAGCCATGCCGGGTCAAAAGGATTGTTCAGTTATCCAAGTATCCTGTTATCATGGGATGTCCCCCACACTCACACACACACTACGGGGTTACGATCTGTGTGACTTTTCTGTTCACTTTTGCAATGCAACTGTGTTTTTTAATGCAGCATATGACATGCACGTTTCCTTCTTGAATGATATTAACATGCTCAACATTATTGTTATGGTGACATGTTTCCTCCAGAATTATGTATGTATATGGTAGTGAAACACATTCCCAGGAATCTCACATGCCTCCTGGAGGAGACGATCCGAGTTGTCTCCCAGTGGCATGTAAACAGCCATGTCTGCAAGTCCTCATTCAGAGAAAATAAGAATGTCAAAGGGCTAACTCAATGTCTGTGGCATCTTACATCTCCTGTCCTTTCTGAACAAAAAGAACAATCTAGAAACAAAAAAGCACAGGGAAGGGGAGGTAGGAGTGCGCTAAAAAGGAGATACTTTGATCTGCTAGAGACTTTCTTTCAAAGAATCCCCATAGTCTATCATCTATATCTCCCAACCTGTGGGCTGGGATCTGGGGCAGGATGCTGCAGAGGTCTCCAGCTGCCACAGAGACTCAGACTTCCAGCCAAAAGAGGGCTTCACCCAGGACGGGAGTTTTTAAAACTTCTACCCTGAGCATGCAAAGCATGCTCGGGAAGAGTAGCCTGGGGCAGCCAGGTTCCCCAGCTCCAGTGCCAGGTATGGGGAGGGAAGGTACCATGGGGGGGGGTTTGAGAAAGGGGAACCAGTGGGTGAGGGGCAGAGAATGGGCAGGCAGGCAGTGAACACTCAGGGGGGCAGGGGTTGGGGCAGTGGGTTACAGACACATCAGCTCCCAGCTCCCTGGGCAATGGGAGGGAGCCATGGCTGCAACGACTCCCCTCTCCCCAACAGGAGAGCAGCATGGGCCACATTCTGCGCAGCTTGCTCCCCCCACCCCCGGGGCATTTTTTTCCTTTTAGGGGGGTCCCCAGCCATAAAAGATCGGGAATCCCTGATCTACATCTAGGGACAGACATGGGTTGCAAAACCACCATGGCACAATTTCAGGCATAATCTGAGCATAATTATATTAGCAATGTTTGGTTAGATTCACTTAGGCCTCAGCTGACATATTGTGTCCATCTCTAGGCACCTCATTGTTGGAAACACATGGGCAAATTGGAGAAAATCCAGAGAAGAGCAGCAGAAATGATTAAATGTCTAAAATACATTTCTTGTGAGGAAAGATTGAAAGAATTCAGTTTGTCTAGTCAGAAGTAGATGAAACTGAGAGCTGCATAATATCAGTCTTCAAATACCTATAAGGTGGTTATGAAGAGAAGGGAGAAAAAAACTATTTTCCTTAACTTCCAATGACAGGACAACAAGTTATGGGCTCACATCATAGAAGAAGAGGTATGGTTTGGCCATTAGCGGGAAAAGATATTTTAAGTTGCCTAGAATGGCTATGGAATCTCCTTCACTGGATGTTTTAAAGAGCAGTTTGGAAAAGCACCTGTTCAAGATCGTTTAAGATGGCACTTGGTCTTACCATCACTGCAAGGGACTGGACTGGGTGACCTCTTTTGGTCCCTTCCAGTTTCTGTGATTCTGTGATTATGGTTAATTTTTATTTGCTTGTGGTAACTCCTGACTGTTTTATTAAAAGATTTTCCATTGGCTTGCCATATACTCACTTGAAATAGTGTTCTAACTGATTAACTAGTATTTGTTTTATCTAAAGCTGCATGATTGTTAGAGACTGTAAGAGAGTGAAAAAAAAAATCCATTTCCATTGCTTTGTAAAATAGACAGAACCTGTTTCTGTGAGCTTGCCGTGATTTAGGAAGGTCCATAGACTGTGATAGATGGAAGTTCGAGTCCAGTGTCTATGGGAGCTGGTTGGGGGACCCTCCAATGAGTGGCTGAGAGTGCAGATTCACTGGCAGGAGTAATTCACTGAAGGAGGAGGATGTCGGCTGGCCTTGGAGTTGGTGGCCAACCAGCAAAGCAGAATAAGTCAGGGTTTGGAAGTGGGCAATCAAGGATGGACAGCAGAACACCAGACACGTTATTTGGTGAATAATATCTCATTGGCACAGTGAGAGCAGGATATATTTACAGCTTGCTGCTATAATTGGTATTGATGATTTTAAGTGAAGTAGTCAGGAGTAGATCAGAATTTGTTGTTTTCTTCTTCTTTATTTTTGGAAGGGGAAATAAACACAGAGAACCCTGAAGATGTCCAGCAATAAAACCAGTTTGAAAGAACTAGCTGTGTTAGTCTAAATTTCTGGAGGGGCAGCCATTATAGTCTGTGTACAGCATAATCAATGAGAGTCCTGTGGAACTTTAAAGACTAACAGATTTCTTCAGACTTAAGGATCCTTGGTCTCCAACCCACTTTGGCAGATGCATCTGATGAAGTGGGTCAGAGTCATGAAAGCTTATGCCTGAAGAAATCTGTTGGTCTTTAAGGTGTCCCAGGATTCTTGCTGTTTTTATTAGTTTTGTTTAAACAAAAACAAACAAACAAACAAACAAACAAAAAAGGAGTCTGTTGGCACTTTTAAAAACTAAGAAATTAATTTATCACATGAGCCGTCTTTTGAAAAAGTAGTATTTTCTCCAATGAATGTTTATGTGATAAATCAAATGTTTTAGTCTTGAAAAGTGCCACCAGACTTTTTTTGTTTGTTTGTTTCACTGCAAAATGGAGCATGCCTTTTATAGTGGAAGATCAAGAAACAACATTTGGAGAGGAAAAGAGACAAAGAATGTGAATTTACAGTACAGTTGGCAAATGTTAAAAGGAAAGTGGCTATAGCCAGAGAACCCAGGGAAGCTGTCCACAGATATGTGATGAAGCTAAAGCAGCAGAAAGAGGAGGAAGAGGAGGAGCAAGACTATCAACTATTGGTGTTGAGAAACAAGCCACATGTCAGGAGGTTCTGCACCTACCGTGTGTAAAACATTTGACTTTGACAAACTGTTTATGACTTTTCATGAAACAGACTGTATCAAGGAATATTTCACAATTTTTGATAGGCTTGTAAAAAGCACTAGATCACTGAAGGGCAAAAAGTTCCCTTACTCATAGACAAATTATTGGGTAAAGCTAAGGTGGTATTTAATGAAATGCAAACTAGTGAGGCATTGAATTACAAGGTTTTTAAAAGGACTGTCTTCCAGAGGTTCCTGATTACATCTAAAGTGCACAGAAGGAAGTTTAGAAACATTAAGAGGGAAACAATCTTGATTCATAATGAATATATTCACAATTTGTGGGATCAGTTAAACAAAAGAGTCATGCACCTAAAAGCAGCTCTTTGATCTCATGGTACAGGAGGAGTTTCCGAGCAGGTATACAGATAAGGTCAGCATTGGTCTATGGCATAAGAAGTGAAAACTGAGATAGAGATGGCCACAGTGGAGGATGCCTTTGAGCAGGCCCAAAACTCTATGGGATGTGACCCTCCTTGGGAGGGCAGCCAGCGAGGCAGATGAACACCCACCAGGAGCCTTGTCTATTAACACACAGTACAACCAACCCAAGAATAAAGAGAGAGTTTGGGGAAGCAGACAGACATCCCCGCAAAAACGCCATAATTCATAGGAAAAACCAGTACATTTACTTTGGGGAAGAGGGGAGCCTGAGAACATGTTTCCGATGAAATTCCTCTGAGCATTTGGGAAAGCAGTGCCCAAGATTGGCTGATGATGATTCCCTCCCATTCCAGGTGAATTCAATGATCTCAACATCCTAAGCTCTTGAGATGCAGGATATACTCCCTGTTTTCATGAGTGACTTTGAGGATGTGAAGGGAATGGGGGGAATGAGGACTTTCTAGGGGATATCAAGATAAATGGACAGGAGCTTGTTGTACACTGTGACATCGGTACTCAGCTGTCATTAGTTAGGCCAGGATGAGTCACAGAGGGAGCCAGCTTTCATGGGCTGGAAGCTAGTATCTAAATTGTGGGAAGACATGGGATCTCCATGCCTCTTGCTACAGTGCAAATACAGTGTGAAGGCTAAGAACCTGATTTGAGATTTCGGGTACTAGATTAGATTCCTGAACCAACGTTAATCAAAAATTGCTTTCCATGTAGAGCTAGGACTGCCAGCTTGGTGACTTCTGACATGCTGGGAAACTCTGTAGAAAGCCCAGAGTCCTTGGGTAAAACCCCAACATGTTCCCATGGAGGAGGATTGTGTGCCTCCTGGTGAGAAGAGAAGAGAGATCAGCTTCTCTCTGCCAGAGGGGAGAAACATAACTCCTGTGGCTAGGGAAGCTTTTCCCAAGACAAAGGCCAGTGTGTTGCATCTGAACTGGGAATGAGTCTTACTCAGCAAGTCGGAGAAGGTCATGCTTAGGAGCAAAATCCAGAGAAGGAAACTAGGGAAGAATTTGTTGTGGCACAGGAATAATGCCCCAGTGATCACTTGGGCTGTGTTCACACAGCCTCCTTATTTCGAAACAACCAAAGTTGTTTCAAAATAAGGTTTTGGCTGTTCACATGATGCACGGTTTCGGAACAACAGGAACGTTTGTTCCGAAACAACCGCGTTGTATCAAAACAAGTTAAACCTAGTCTGTGGGCAAAACAACTTGTTTCGCAATGGTTGTTTCGAAACAACACCATGCGAACGTGTTGTTTTGAAACAATGCTGGTTTTCAAACGACTTGTTTCGAAACAACCGTCGTCTGAACATGTTGTTTCAAAACGACGGTGAGTCGTTTAGAAACAACTGTTGTCCGGAATTGCTATTTTGATTCCGTCTTTTCTCCTTATTTCAAAGTGACTTTTTTGCTAATTCAAAATATATCATTTTGAAATAAGGTGTTATTTCGATACAAGTTGTTTCGAAACAACCGTATCAAAATAAACCCCTGTGTGTGAACACAGCCCTGGATGACAGTGTCCAGGACAAATGGGATGGTTCAGAAAATCTGTCAGCATTCAGATGTGCAGCCCATGGCTGAGGTACTGTCGCTGGAGACCACACATCCACTATTTGAAACTGATTACACACAGCATCTTAGAATGGACTGATACAGGAGTGGGTGTCCACCTAGCAAGGCAGGGTACTTTGGGAACCAGGAGTTGGTCATCAGGGAGGAACAGAGGTACACCAGAAAAGAGAGTAGGAGGAGAAGATCATACTTGTGTGCCAACATTGACCAAAGCAAAGTGCTTCATAGGAAAGGAAAAGAAAAGATAATCATCTTGTGTCAATCCAAAATCATGGTTTGTCGATCTTCTTTCAATTCTTAAAAAAATCTGTAGATATACATGCATAACATAATGTTGCATTGTTCAATATTATCTAGTTGCTTGTTGTTTTTCCTTTCAGGAAGTAGTGTTTAAAACTCCTTTGGACCTCTCCAGTAATTATGTCAACTATAAATAACACAAAATTCCAACCTGCAGTGTTCTTACTTACTGGAATACTTGGGCAGGAAGACTTCTATGTTTGGATTTCTATCCCTTTCTCATTAATATATTTGATTTCCATATTAGGAAATTCAGTCATTCTGTTCATTATAAAAACAGACCCAACCCTCCATGAACCTATGTACATTTTCCTTTCCATGCTGGCAATCACGGACATTGGCTTATTGATGTCCACAATGCCGACGACATTGGGTATATTTTGGTTTAATTCTAAGGAGATCAGCCACGATGCCTGTTTTGCTCAGATGTTTTTTATACACACCCTTGGATTCACTGAATCCTCCATACTCTTGCTGATGGCCTTTGACCGCTTTGTTGCGATCTGTAACCCTCTGAGATATGCTTCCATTGTAACGCTACCCAAAATAGCCAAGATGTTACTGGCAATTCTTTTAAGAGGGGTAGCCTTAATATTACCACTCCCCATACTCCTGAAACAACACCAATATTGTGAAGTAAAAATCCTCTCCCATTCCTACTGTCTGCACCAGGATGTCATGAAGCTGGCTTGTTCAGATATCAGAGTCAATGTTATCCTTGGATTATTTCGAATTCTGGCTTCAGAGGGGTTGGACTTTCTGCTCATTCTTTTATCGTATGTGATGATCCTGAAAACCGTGTTGAGCATAGCATCCCACACGGAGCGCCTCAAGTCTATGAACACCTGCGTCTCCCATATCTACATTGTCCTGCTTTTTTACCTACCATTACTTGGCTTGTCTGTGACACACAGATTTGTGAAGTTCTCTTCTCCCTTGGTTCAGATTGTCATGGGCAATGTGTGCTTTCTGCTTCCACCTCTGATGAACCCAATTGTGTATAGCATTAAAAACAAACACATTCGTTCGAGGATGATCAAGGTGTTTTTCAAGTAAAGAGTCAGTTTCTAATCAGCTCCATTGGATCATACCCCTGTTATTGTCTCCTTTCTGTCCCCACTCTCTACAGTGTAGGGGGCAGGATAAAATTCCCACCTGTCCAGCTTCAAAGCTGATCCTAATTCTGTGGTATGTGGCACTGCACCCTATTTACTGTGAATGAAAGGATCCAATATATCTTATAAAGCATATGCATAGCTTACGCACACGTGCATGCACAAACACACACACACATACAGATTTGCAAGAAGAGGATAGTTACCAACCTCAATGTTATCACTTTTAATGTTTATTTGCATTCACTCATTGATCACACAAATTAACACATTAGTTTTTAATTTCTTGTCTAGTTAATTAACTCATTAATTTTAACAAAGACAGATGGGATCTTTTCCCGAGTTTACAATCTCAGGAAAATGTTCATGATGGTACAATGTTATTCCTTTCATCCTTGATGTCTTACAATTTCAATAAACAATTCTTATCACTTGCTGTCAGTTTCTCCTTTTGCTCTCAGAAACAGAACTTGTCAAGGCAGCTCATTATTGATCAGTATATGCAATCTAGAAGCTTTACATCTTAATATCACAGGACATAATGTTACAGACATAGTCAGTCTACTTGGTTTTCATGTAAACCTTTGTTTGCTGCACTAATCTAAAATCTTAAATTTTAGATATTAATTCCTATCAGGTAGGCCTACAAATCTGCAAAATGCCTCCAGGTACAAGCCACTGAATATCATCAAAAAAGGAATCTAAATATATGTACAATTTTTAAAATAGCTTTCACACAGTTCTACAAAGGCACTTGGAAACATAAGATTAAGATATGTCATTAAAATGGAGACCTATAGTTTTCTTGCTGTTGTTGTTTTTCACTGTGTGTTTCCTTTCTATGCTGGTGTGAAGAGGATATTTAGACAGACTGAGACTCAGTACACTTGCCTACAACCGTGTGTCTGGGGATATATACTTTGGAGCTCAGAGTAATAGCTTTCTCTGATTTTGAGAGGCAAATCACAATTAAAATTACCAAAAGGAGAGACCCTGATACGATGCCAGCTCATATGATGTGACTTATTTACAGAGAATTAATTGGCTCAGAGGAGAATGGAACATCACACTATCGTGGTCTAAGAATTGGTCTGAAGTAATTGATAGCAAGACCAATTTGAGCCATTGGTTGAAGATGAAAAATTTTACAGTAAAAGTCTAAAGTCAATATATTTTTGAAGAACCACTGATTCAGTCTCTATACCACTGTAAGAACAATTAATGGCGTGTGTGCACTTGCCAACATCCCTTCTTATCCAAGACTATTAATATTCTAGATCAGGTTCAGCTCAGGATATTATGTGTCAACACTGATTTGGTAAAATGCATGCTGAAATACTCAAATATGACACCCTTGCTTACACAGCCAGAGACAATGCAGACCCATCAGTTTTAAAAGAGAGTCAAAGTGTGCCAGAAGAGACAGTTACTGGAAATTCTTCTGTAATGGTCACCCACTGCCACTCATAAGACCTATAGGAGAGGGTCACCATATGAAATTCCTTGAAAGGAAGCTTAAAACAAACTAAGCAAAAAATATTTATTCACACAATCCACAACAAACTTGAGTATCTTCTTCTGGAGTATGCTGTGAAAGTCAGGAATATATTACAGTCCAAAAAATAATTAGAAAAGATCACAGAAGATAAGTTAATTAATGTCTATTAGCCAAGCTAGTGTGGCAGGTAGCTCCATAATCACTAAACCTCTGGCTTCTTGAGCTGGCTTTGGATGAAATTTTAACCCAAATGAAAATGGTTCCTTTTCATCTGTGATGATGACTGGGTCTAGCGGCTGTTTATGATCATCTCTCATATTATTTCATATTTTGAAGAATTCCTATGTGATGTGCCATGTTTCGTACCAATAGAAAGGCTGTAGTTTGCTAGGAATGATTATAATTTTTATATGTAGGTATCATATATGTATTAGAAATGAGGAATATATTTGTGATATGTGTGTTCCAAGATATTGGATTCTAAGACATTCCCAGACTGGGTGGGCTGTAAAACATTGTCCTCTTAATGACCCATTAAGGAAGCTTCCTGTTACAGTGGGCTTAGGAAGAAGCCTGTTCGACTTGTCACCCAGACTGACCATGTGATTATACTCCATTTTGATTTGGCAAGGACTCTGAGAGCTTGGGGAAACCCAGAGGTGATTAAGGGCAGTGGTCCCATCTCCATTTTGTCTTCATTCTGTCTGCAACCAACACTCTCCTCTCCAAATAGTGTTCTGGAACTAAACAAAGAACTGAGAGACACCCAGGTGCTGGGCGCATACCAGGGGAATTGAACTAAATTGCAAACTCTTCAGGAACCTGCTTGATATGCACTCTAAATCTGGAATTGGACTAACCTACAAACTACAGATTCTTCAAGGAATTGCTTTCTATGGACTCTAAATCATTTGTATGTGTGTGATTCTCTTTGACTCTTTAACATCTCTCATATTTTGTTTATTTTCTTGTTACTAAAGGATCACATGGCATTGTAGTATTTTGGGTAAGCTCCAAGGCTATATTCATCAGGATGATGTGGCTGGCCCTTTGGAGTCAGGAGAACCTTTTACTTTAAGAGACCCAGTTGCTCGGTGAGGACTAGAGCAGCTGATGTGCAAAAAAGGGGCAATAAATGATAAATGATGACTGGAGTGGGGAATCAGAAGCATGTTTCGTTGCCTACTGGGAGACTGATTTAAGTACCATCCGTCAGTGATTTGGGGGTTTGGCCCCTGGTTTTGCAGCTTGCCCTGATTTTGACACATTCAGAAGGTTATCCCAGGAGGCCCAGGTCACATCATCCATTTTTAGATGGTGGATTTTGGTAGTAGACTGATCAAGCTGCCCTGAAAGATGAGTTGGCAGGGCACACTCAGCTGCAGCTACCTGGAACCCAAAGAGAAATTGGCGGCTTTGTGTTACCCTGCCATGTAACAGCAAAGAAGGGTAAAGGAAATGAAGGTTGTACTGACAGAGTCTATGGTTACGCTCTGGGAATGGAATGGTCAAAAAGTCCCACCCACTCTGTGACTGGGTTTTTGTGCCTCAAGAGGAACTCTAAACACCTTCCCACCTCTATCCCACCCACAACATGCTGTACAGTGGCCCCTTAATCAGATCCTTTTTGGCAGTGTCTATTGAGAAAGGCACCAGGAGCTCACAATCATGAAACTTTGTTGCCAGGGAGCTAGAGAGTCTCCTAGAGCTGATTTAAGGACATAAAAACTGTGATCAAAGACTCCAGCTATCAGGGGAATACTAATATCTGTGCATAATTTGAGGGTCCATAAATGGTGGGGCTTGCTGTTTGTATCAAAGTGGGAGGAAAGATGCCCCATCTTGGAATAGTTCAAGGGAAATAAAGCGATTGGTGAATTGGGATTTTCTCCCACAAAAGCTCATGAAATAAATGTATTTGTTAGTCCTTAAGTGCCACAGGACTCCTTGTGGGTTTGTTTTACTGAACTTGACTAACACAGCTGCCTCTTATATAACACATACATGAAGCAGTGTGGAATATTTTTTCCCCGGCCTGCACCACAGCTTAGAAAAGGGCGCTGCAAAGGGGAAATCTTATCATATATAAGAGTTATTTGTCTACTTTGCTACATTGCAACATGACTATAAATGTAATAATAACATCTGTAAAATTTAGCCACCCCCTAATGTAGCCCTATGATCTCCCTGAGACATACTCACAAGCTGACCAGCAATAAATTGTGTGCAGGCTTTGGCCAGCAGCCAGGTAAGGTAATTCCTTTGCTTTGCTTTTGTCCATTACCTGCTCAAATCTAATGCACCCTGAAACAATCAATTACGGGTCACAGATGCCCAAGCAGCCCACAAGAAAATGGGCAAACACACTTCAAAAGGGAAGCTTCACCCTGTCTTAACGGACAGTGTTTGCTGCCTGTGCAAGCCCTCCAATGACTCCTTCTTGGTTAGTGTGCAGATTTTGAAGGCAGCTGCTCCACTTCTCACAGGCACTGGGTGTGTTGGCAGGTTTCTCTACATTTAAGGGTATGTTCACACACAGTTCTTATTTTGAAACAACAGGGGTTGTTTCGAAATAAGAACTGCCATGGCCACATGACGTGCGGCCATTTCGAAACAAGCAAACTGCTTGTTTCGAAATGGCCAGGGTTGTTTCGAAATGGCTTAAACCTGGTTTCATTTCAAAACGGCGTTGTTTCAAAACAAGTTGTTTCGAAACAACACCAGCGGGACATGCCGTTTCGAAACAACGGTTGTTTCAAAACAACTTGTTTTGAAACAACCGTTTTAATGGCTGTGTTATTTTGAAACAACAGTTGTTTTGAAATAACTGGCTGACCTTCCTCCCAGGATGCACAGCGCCCTGGGGGAAGTCCCTGCCTGGGTGTGCATGTGAGGGTGTGTGCCAGACAGGGCTATAGCAGGCAGCCATGTCTCGGCAGCCAGGCCCCTCAGCTGCAGGACACCGGAGAGCCCCTGTCTGGACCCAGGAGGATATTACCTGCCTCCTGGGCATTTGGCAGCAGCCAGACATTCTCAGACGGTTCCAGGCCAGCCACCAGAACCTCAATATCTACAGCGACATCGCGGATGCGATGGCGCAAAAAGGGCACCCCCGCACAACCGAGCAGGTGAGGAGTAAGGTGAAGTCACTCCGCCAGGAGTATGCCCGCACCCGGGATGCCCGGGCGCTGCAGGGGCCTGGCAGCCAGGCCACATGCCCCTATTATAAGGCCCTGGATGCATTCCTGGGCACGCAGCCCAGCGGTCTCCCCACTGTGGCTGTGGAAAACTCAGGGGGGCATTAGAGCCCCTCGTCAGGCCTGGAGGCAGCCGGGTCCGACGTTTCCATCGGGGGGCCTCCAGCTGCACCACCACCAGCGGAGGAGGCCAGCCCCACCACCCCGGAGCTGTTCATGGCCATTGAGGCGGGGAGCAACACAGAGGAGCAGGGGCCCACCACCGCCCCAGGCTCCGACTCAGACCCTGGGACATCTTGGCAGACCTCTGGAGCCCCTGTGGGTAAGTATACCCCTCCCCCACATGGAGACACACAGGGCTGGGCCTGTCCAGCAGGTCCCGGGACGGGAGGAGGCCAGGGCCGGGCACTGGGGCAGGTAGGGCCCAGGGTTCGTGGGCACAGAGGGACCCCCCAGCCACGGGTCCCACAGACACAGGTGGCAAAGGGGTCACAGGCCCGTGTGTGCTGGGGGGTGGTGACCAGGGACTGGCTGGGAAAGATGCAGCAGCATCATGGGTTGGGTGGGGTGGGGAGCAGGCAGGGCACACCACTGGCAAGTGGCCTCAGGAGACCCCCAAGTGCAAGGCGTGGCTGGGTCCAGTTCACCCTCGTGGGCACCACGAGCATGTGTGCCTCCAGGGTATGGTTCCCAGATGTCTGGCAAAAGGAGAACATGGTCTCCTTTTCTCTGCTCTGTTCTTCTTTTTATCCTCACATTCTCTGTCTGGCAGGCAGTTCAAAATACAGGGGTTTGTCAGTCTTTTTCCTAGAGGGGTTGGAGGATCCTGGAATGCCAGAGGATACTAATTTATATGGGAAAGTGTTCCAGGGCACCTTAAACCCTGATGACTACCCCGGCCAGACAACTGTCTTGCCCAGGGACCTCCAATGTCCTCCATCGGGTACTGTCCCGGCCTCCTTCTGAGGCTTTGGGGGCCAGGAGCCCTACCCCAGGCCAATGTCCCACGGGATCCTGGGACCTGTTGACAGTCAGGGCAGAGGTGTGTGCTGCAGACAGGTGCACACAGACAGGACCAGCAGGCGGCAGGGGCCAACTGTGTTTTTTGCTCCCCTGCAGCAAGTCACAGAGCTCCTCCCCGGGAGCCACCACCAACGCCCGGACCCCAACGCCCAAGCCCCAGGACACCCCGGTGACGGCAATGGGCCCCCCGGACCCACAGCAAGCTCCTGGAGAGCCTGGAGGAGCTTGGCCAGGACATGCACACTGCCACCCAGGCCTGGTGGTGGGAGCAAGCACAGCGGCAGGCGGCTGGGCTCCGTGCCCTGCAGCGCCTCGCAGGCACCAAGGACAGGGTTGCAAGGGCGCTGGAGCTCCTGGCAGCAGAGCTGCCAGCCGCCATCATGGCGCAGGTGGCTGAGAGCCTGGCGTCCCGATGCCGCCAGGAGGCATCGCCACCGGGACCGCCCCAGCGAGGACGGCGGGCGAAGGACGGCCTTGGGCGTGGGCGTGGGCGTGGGCGGGGCATGCCGCCCCCCGGACCCTCCCACAGGCCAGGCCTAACCCCCCTCCCCGCCCCCTGGACATCTTCACCCCTGTCCCCTCCCAAGTTGCTGCCCCCTCCCCCAAGTCCCCTCCCAAGTT
>ML682181.1:1011205-1038568 GCA_007922195.1 Podocnemis expansa | reverse complement strand
CTCCCAAGTTGCTGCCCCCTCCCCCAAGTCCCCTCCCAAGTTGCTGCTCCCTCCCCCGGACCCCCCCACATTGCCCCATCCTGTATTGCCCCCATCCCTTCCCTGACTGATTGTTAATAAACCCCTTGAAAGTCATTTGTGGTTGTCTGTGTTTTTACTGGGGTGGGGGGGGTTGGCAGTGCGGGTGGATGGTTGTGGGCTGGCTGTGGGTGGATGGGGGGGATTGTGTTGTGGTGCAGGGCAGGCCTGGCTCTCAGTGTTCCTCTGTGGCAAAGGCAAGCCAGAGGGCATCACGGACAGCAAGGGCTCGTGCAGATGGCTGTTCCCGAGTTGGCCAGGATCTTGGCTGTTCATAGCCCGTGGCAAGTCCTTGCACCTCAGCCTCCCATGTGAGTGGGATGGGTTCCCCCTGCTGCTCGCAGAAATTGTGTAGCACTGCACATGCTGCGATGACTTGTGGCAGGCTCCACTCTGCGAGGTGGAGGCGGGTTAGCAGGCACCTCCACCGGGCCTTGAGGCGTCCGAATGCCTGCTCGACCACCTGTCGACAGCGGGCCAGGCGGCGGTTGAACAGCTGCCGCCTGGGGTCGAGTGGCCCAGCATATGGGCACATTAGCCAGGGCCGCAGGGTGTAGGCCGCGTCCGCCACTATGAGGGCGGGCACCTCTACTCCCCCAAGGTGGAGGGTGTGAGGGGGAAAGTGGCTGCCCGCCTCCATGCCCCCGTACAGGGCAGAGTTGCGGAGGACTCTGGAGTCATGGGCCCTCCCTGGCCAGCCCACGTAGCAATCCTGGCACAGGTCCTGGTGGTCCACAAGGGCCTACATGATCACCGAATGATAGCCCTTGTGGTTCCGGTACACCGCAGCCCTGTGGTCCTGGGCGCGCACACGGATGTGTGTGCTGTCCAAGATCCCAGCACAGTTCGGAAATCCAAGGGTGGCCATCCCGGGCATGGTGTCCTGCAGGTCCCCACATCTCACCAGGTGCTGTAGGAGGACGTGATTGATGGCCCTGGTGACCTCGAGGAGGATGGTGCAGGTGGTGGATCTCCTGACGCCAAACAGATGGGCCACTGCCCTGTGGGACTCCAGAGTGGCCATCTTCCACAGGGCAATGGCCACTCGTTTGTCCACCGGGACGGCAGGCCTCATGGGGGTGTCCCTGTGGTGCAGGTGCGCGGCGAGTTCACCCACCAGGCGGGTGAAGCTGGTCCTGCTCATTCTAAAGTTCTGCCGCCAGAGGTCGTCGCCCCAGGTGCGCAGAACGACCCTCTCCCACCAGTCGACGCTGGTCTCCTGCGCCCAGATGCGGCAAGGCCCGGGGAGGGGCAGGGACAGTAGCTCAGCCCTGTGGATGAGCTGCATGTACTCCTCAGGCAGAGGACAGTCATCCTCGGGGTCTGCAAACAGAGTCTCCCACAAGTGCCGGAGACCCTGCATGCGCTCCGAGGGGCTGGGTACTGCACGGCGCTGTCTAGGCAGCCGAGCAGAGTCCATTGCTTGAAGCATGCTGCTAGCGTGGGTGGACAGGGAAGTGAGGTCAGGGCCGGCTTTTATGCAATTGGCTAACAACATGGCCACCGACGTGGCCCAAGGAGACGGCCATGTTGCCACACCTTCCATGCTGCACTGCCCCTGGATCAAAATAGCAAGTCCACACTGTGGAAATGCTATTTTGATTCCCGTTTTTTGCTTATTCTGAGGACACAGTTTGGTTATTTTGAAACAAGTTATTTCGAAATAGCTTGTTTTGAAAGAAGCCCTCCCTGGGTGAACATAGCCTAAGTGTTTGAAACACAAAAGGAAAGGGAAAGGTTGCCAGATGCTGACATTGGCAGATGTTCTGTTCAGCAGCAGGTAACTGTGTTGGGCTGTGGGCATGATTCAGTGATGGGCTGGAGCGCTGGCAGCACGAGGTAGAAGGGAAATCTTCTACTCCATGTGCCCATGCTCGTTGGCAGGGGTCATTCAAGATACACAGATTCCTTAAAAAAACATAAGGACGAATTAATAACTATGGGTGGGTGTCATGAACTCAAGTTCTACAAATACAGTATCAAAACTTTCATTGGCCCCTGCCACTATCAGCCCAGCCCCAAACCCCCAGCCAGGCTTCAGGCCAAGGAAGAAAGCTGCCACTGCAGGTGTCTCGGCTCCAAACAAACACCCCCCCAACCCCTGGCACTCAGGGCACTGTGCTGGGACTCAGGGCACAAGCCCCATTTGCCCAGCGACTGCAATGCCTCTGCTTGGCAGGTAGCTGTCTCAGGATCTCCCAGTATGAACACGTATCTCACCTGGTGCTTATAATTTCCTTCCCTAGCCTGGAGCTGCCATTGCAAAGGCTGATTTTGCAGTTCTTGCTCTGAACCCTGTCACGCTAGAGTTTATACTATAGACCATTTGGGATACCAGTCCCTCTCCCAACCAGCTGAACTTACTCTCTGTGTTAGCTAATAATGTGTCAAATATCCACAAAACCTTTGGCTGGCTAGAGGATGGGGTTGCTGAGAGGATAAAGAGAAACCTGGCTCATGGCTGAATTCTCTGGACCTAGTCAGCATTGGCCAGCCCCAATATTCATTTTGTTCAGGATGGCTTCCCTGGAGTCACAGTGTATCATCAGGAGCATTTGTTTAGGGAAAGTAAATCCAGCCTTGTGACAGACTGTTGCCCAGATCCAGCATGGTGTGACAATTTGACCCCCCCCAATTCCCACCGCTGAACCCCAATTCACCACGTTTTCTAGGTGACCACTCTCTCCAGCGTCAGTCCACTCCAGCCTCTCATGCATAATAGGTCCCAGGATTTCATTTCAGGAGTTCATTTGACATGCTGATGCCCAGCTGCAGCATCCATGACCCCCTGAGAGAAAAATGAAGTTTTTTTTAATCTGCCTTTCCCCTGTAACAGCAGTGAAGTTTGCATTGACTGAATCTAGGGCTGCACTCTGGATGTGAAAAGGTCTCCATCTACCTACCACCCAGTTTATGGCTGGGATTTGGTACCTCACCAGCTACTCTAGCCACCCTTCCCAACTCTGTCCAGATCAATGCAACCTGTACTATGAATCTGTCAGTAGCTTCTCTGGGCAAAAGCTACTGTACCAGGCTCTAGGAGCACATCTCTGATAAACCTGTTGTTACATGAAACTGGAGAGGTTCCAAACCAGTTGTGGAGGCACAGGGATTGTGGTGGAATATCCTAACAATATGAAAATCACTGAGACCTATACATAAGTTGTTGCATCTGTAAATGCTGGATCACTATATGTATATCTCATGGAGAAGGATAAGAATGAACCCTGCTGGAATTATACAAGGAAAATGTCCAGGTAGGAATCTCTGAGGAAAGTTCCTTCCCCAGCCTGCACTCTGGGTTTGTTATGAAGTAAGAGGACTGCCAGGGAGTGATCTTACTGTATACAACTATTAATAGCCTATGTTAGTGCATTAAAGCAAGATTAGAGCTGTTACTGCATCATCTGTACCACTCGGCGACCTTTGTGGAGACCTGTGTCTCCCTTGAATCATACACACAGGAAGGGCAACATTGATTCCAGGAATAGAGCTGTGGCAGGGTTTTCACTTTACTCCGGTTTGATAACATCACAGCAAAAACCCTGTATTTGGGCTTCCTGCAGTTTGTCTTTGACAGTGAGGGGGTTAAACTTGGGCCACATTGAACCAATAAGTTGAGCGTCCTAGGTGGCCAAGTGGCCCCCAAGGAAATGGACAAACACACTTCATAAGGACAGACGTGCCTCTGTCTGAGCAGACAATGCCTGCTGCCCATTTGAGCTTTCAGATGACTCTTTGTTCATTCAGGTGCAGACCTCTGTTGGCAGCTGCTCCCCGTCTCACAGGCACTGGGTATGTTGGCAGGTTTCTGTGTTTTTAAATCTTTCAAACACAAAGGGAAAGACAATGGCTGCCAGCTGCTGACATGGGCAGATGTTCTCTGCAGCAGCAGCAGCTCACTCTGCTGGAGTGTGGCTGTGACTCAGTAACAGGATTTGGAGAGCAGGAAGCAGGAGGTAACTGGGGAACCCCCCACTCCATGTGTTCATGGTTCATGGTGAATCCCTCCAGAGACACAGATATCCCAGACTCAAAGCGAGCTTGGAGAGTGAATACTCCAAAGCTCTATGTCATTTTCAGTAGATCCAATTTGCAGAGGGCAGCGTGCCCTGGAACAGGGAAGAGCTCATGGAATATCATTCCTAAATCACCTTTTGCTTATTTTATCCTGGATTGAATCAGATAATCCATGTTCAAAAGTTTTACAATCTGCCTCTATTGAGAACACAGGAACGAAGAGCTACATTGCTTTGAGGTAGCAGATCAGTTAAGTTACGTGCAATAGCTCTTTTCCTGACTGTATGAAAGCTGAAATATTTATGCCCTCTTAATGCTCTTCAAAGTTACAGGACATCTTGCATCTTTGATCTCCAACTGTCAGATGTCTGCCTTTTCCCTTTTGCTCTCCTCTGTTCAAATCCCACAGTTCACTCACCCTCTACCTGAACTGTGGGCTACAGCAAAGTGTGAGTCATCTAGGTTGAAATAGCTTGTCTAACTGAATTTGAACTTTTTTTTCCCCCTCCCCCTGGGGAGTCTTTGACCTGTTGTGAGAAGAGTGAACAGTCAGTACTCTCCTCGATAAAGTTTCAGGAACAGACCATAAGGGTGCTAAAATGACTGCCTATATGTGCTTGCTTTCTCTACCACCACACCTCTGATGAGGACACAAGCAGGTTGAGATTTATCTGACTTTCCAAGCATTGTTAGTTTTGTCAGTCTAACTAAGACTAGCCATGCTGACAGCATCATGATTTTAACCTAATACAGCCATAAATCAATAACCAAAGAACAGAGGTTAACCTAATTATTTAAACTCAGCTCTACATCTTTAACAATGTTTAACTGTGCTGTACATATTATAAATGAAGTATGTAGTCACAGAGAGACTGAGAGAGGCATTTGCTGATGACTTTTGACAGACAAGCATATAATGAAAGTTTGTTATGTAGTAATTGTATAAAAATAAAATTATTTGGAATTAAAATTATAGACCTATAGTTTAGCACACTCATATAACCCTACATTTTCCCCTCTAATATATTTGATTTAGAAAAAATATATCACAGGTATACCAAAATCTATTTGTTTGTACTAGTAAGTCGTTGCTAAATGATCAGTTGTATGATACTCTCTCCTTTTAACCGACCAGAAACTGTCTGTAACACTTTCATTCATAATTCTCTGAACAATAATTCTAGTACAATTGTGCAGCTCATTCCAGAAAGTTAAGAAAAAGCAGAACTGGTGGTCTCTGTTTCCACAAAGAGTAGAACTATGTAGAATCAAGGTGATTATTAAGTAGGTTCATTTAATTTTAAGACTATCACTTATTACATGACCCTGGCTGAGGTAGCTTCCATACTCATCTGGATGTTAGCACAGCATAGGTGTAGCAGGTTGTTGCAGTGGCTTTCCTGTTTCTGCTGTGTTCATGAAGTCAATTAGAGATGCTTGGGTTCATGAACTTCTATGCCATTTAATATCTATGTTTTTATTCCAATACCTTTCCTTTTTAATACACTTATCATCCAAAACATGGAGCAAGGAGGTTGAATCTATTGCTCTATTTCAGGTTGCTAGGGTTGTGAGATGGCTCCCTGCCACTCATCCCTACAGGTTTTATTCTGCCTGACGATATCTATCTTTTTATCAGTGGTGAATATAACAATGGCCATATTGGGTTAGAACAATTGTTCAGTTATCCCACTATCCTTTTAACACAGGATTCAAGTGCCCCCCTTCCCGGGATATGATCTGGGTATCTTTTCTTTTCAGTTTTGCAATGTAACTGCATGGTGTAATAGACATGAAAGTTTCCTTCCTGAATAATATTAAGATGGTCAGCATTATTGGTGCACTGACATGTTTCCTACAGTATTATGAATGTGAGCAGATGTGAAACACATTCCTGGGTTCCAAAGAGGCAGCCATGTTAGTCTGTTTCAGCAAAACAAGCAAGAGGCCCTGGGGCAGTTGAAGACTAATAAATTTGTTTATTGCATGAGCTTTTGTGGGAGAAAACGCCACTCACTCAGATGCTTTGAAGATGGGAGATCTTATAGAATGGGAGGAAAATAAATGCAGAGCAGTGTAAGACATGGGATCAGGTCATACTGCAACAGCAAATTGAAGCAGTTAAGATTCAAACACTGGGAAACAGCATATGGAGGAAGGTGAAGTCAAATAACCTGATGCAATGGGAAAAGAAATCATAATCAAGTTTTAATCCTGCATTCTCACAATTGATTCCGCATGTCATTTTCAATATTGCTGTTTCTTTTTGAAACCTTGATGTCTTACTGACTTCCGTGAGCACAGCTCTTAACAAACAATAAACAGACTGATAAGAAGCTTAAAGTGCTCAGCAACAGGCTTTTGTGTTTTGTGATTTCTGATGTCAGTTTTGTGCCCATTTATTCTTTTGTGCAGGGATTATCCTGTTTGTCCAAAGTATAAGGTGTGAGTGCATTTCTGGCACATGATGGCATAAATCACATTAGTGGATGAGCAAGTGAATGATCCTTTGATGGAGTAGCCAGTTTGATAAGTCCTCTGATGGTGTCTTTTGTGCAGATATGTGGGCAAAGCTGGGAATGTGGTCTGTTGTAGGGGTGTGTGCCTGCTTTAATGTTTCTTTTGTTGGGTCTGTAGTTGCATGTGAATATCTGTTTAAGCTTAAGGGGATGTCTGTAAGTGAGGAGAGGTCTGTCTCCTAGTCCTTGAGAGAATGAGGGAGCATCTTTTAGAATAGGAAGTAGGTCATTAATAATTGTCTATAGAGGTCTGACTTGGGTGTTGAATCTGATGACCAGTGCAGTTCTGTTGTTTTCTTTCTTGCACTTGTCTTGTAGTAGTAGTCCCAGGGTGGAGACAATCAGAGTTTTCTCCCAGAGGCAATTAAACAGCCATGTCTGCAAGTTCCAATCCAGAGAAAATAAGAATGACAATGGGCTAACTAAACATCTGTAGCACCTTCCATTTCCTGTCCTTTCTGAACAAAGAGAATAACCTATCAGCAAGAAGGCATAGGGATGGGGAGAGAACATTGGTTGAAAAAGAGACAGTTTGAACTGCTAGAGACGTTTTGTCAAAGAATCCCCATAGTCTAACATCTACATCTATGGACAGAGATGGACTGCAAAACCATCATGGCCAAATTTCACTGGTGAACTAAGAACAATTGTATTAATTATATTTGATTAGATCAGGGGTCTCAAACATGTGGCCCACAGGCCACATGCAGCCCCTAAAGCTATCTCCTATGGCCCACAACAACACAGTCATTGCCAAGACTTACAATATTGTTGTATGAAAAGGTTTCAGCAGTGCAGCCCTGCGGCTAATGTCCTAGTTCTCATGCGGCCCTCCACTAGTCCTCATGCGGCCCTCGTGGTGATTTGAGTTTGAGACACCTGGGTTAGATTATCTTAGTACTCAACTGAGGTATGGTGTCCAGTTGTAGGGATCTCATTTTTGGAAACATGAACAAATTGGAGAAAGTCCAGAGAAGAGCAACACGAATGATTAAAGGTCTGGAATACTTGATTTGTGAGGGAAGATTGAAAGAAGCAGTTTTATTTAGTTGGGAGAAGAGGAAACTGAAAAAGGCATAAGTTCAGTTTTCAAGGACCTAAAAGGCTGTTATGAGAGCTGGGGCGGGGGGGGGAGAAGAAAGGGAAAAACAAAACTATTCTCCTTAGCTGCTGACCAGAGGACAAGATTTTATGGGCTGAAATTACAGCAAAAGAGATTTAATTTGATACTATGAAAAAAAATCTGTCAGGGTGATTAATCAGTGGAATAATTTTCCAGGGAAGGTTGTAGAATCTCCATCACTGGTGTTTTTTAAGAGCAGGTTAGACAAGCACCTGTCTGGGATGGTTTAACAGAGTACTTGGTCCTTCCATGAGTGCAAAGACTGGACTCAGGACCTGTCATGGTTCCTTCCAGTTTCAAAGATTCTGTGGTTGGAATTAATTTTTATTGGCTTGTGGTAACTCTTGTTTGCTTTATTAAATGTTTATGCATTTGTTTCCTATATTCTTACTTGAAATCATGTTCTAATTAATAAACTAGTGTTTGTTTTATCTAAAGATGTATGCACCTAAGAAAGCATGAGAGAGGAAAATGTGTTGCATTTCCATTTCTTTCTTAAACAGACAGAATCTGTGTTTATGAACTTGCAGTGATTTGGGAAGGGCTATAATCCCTGAAAGCTGGAAGTTCCCAGTTTGTTGACTATGGGAGACATTTGGGGGACCATCTGCTGAGTGGCTGGACAGTGCAGGTTCACTGTCTGGGGCTGATTAAGTGAAGAAGCTTGATACTGGCTGACCCCTGAGTGGGTGGCCACCCAGCAAATCAGGGTTCAGAAGTAGGTGATCAATGAGGCACAGCATCACACCATATGACATAGCTGGAGGGGAATATCGCAGTGGCATAATGGGAGAAGGATACATTCACATAATTGGTATTGATTATTTTAAGTGCAATAGCAGAGAACAGTCAGGAGATCAGAGTTTGTAGATTTCTTTTTTATTTAATTTTGGAAGAGGAAATAAACCCAGAGAAACTTAAAGATGTCCAGCAGTGAAACCAGTGCACAACTCAAAAGTCTGAAAGAGCTTGCTGTGTTTGTCTAAATTTCCAGTGGGTCAGCTATGTTAGCCTGTGTACAGTAAAAGTGAGAGTCCTGTGGCGCATTAAAGACTAATAGATTTCCTCAGGCATTAGCTTCCATGGGCTCCAACCCACTTGGTCAGATGCAATTTCATCAGACTTGCATCTAATGAAGTGGGTTGGAGCCATGAAAGCTTATGCATGAAGAAATCTGTTAGTCTTTAAGATGCCACAGAACTTGTATTGTTTGTATTAGGCTATGTCTACATTTGGGTGCCTTCTGATGTCAATACTGAGAAGTCTGTGTAATAAAATCAGAAGGGAATGGTAACATTTCACTCTTGCTCCGATGTCATGCATCCCCACTGCTGGCTGTTACCTACACTTTAGAAGTGTAGCACTGTGGACAGGAGTCCCACAGTGCGACAAAGTGCAGGGGCTTCTTGGAAGTCAGCTGTCCTCCCATGATGCAATTCCCCACCCTTCCCTTCTCATAGAGAAATGGGAAATGCCTTTCCTGCCCTGTATCTGCTACAGGAATGGAGCCAGTTCATTTCCCAAGCAGCAGTACTGACAGTGTTTCAAACACATCTCAGCTTTTCCAACAGCATGGGTGTCACAACTTCCAGACCAGAGGACAGGATCTGGCCCACCAAGGGCAATTATCCAGCCCTGGAGCTGCTACCTGTTTCAGTGATTTGGGTCCTCAGCCTTTCTCTGCTGCCTGAAGCTGATCTGCCATTAGCAGTGAGAGAACTGCCAGCCCCTCCTGCTTCGTCACTTAGCCAAGGCAGAGAAAATTTAACCACTACCTTTCTAGCCCAGGCAGCCTGATCTGTCCTTCAGACTGCAGAACATAGTGGCCCCAAAAGGGAAGGAAAGAGCTGTGGTGGCAGCGGTTCCTAAGCCCTGGAGGAGGGGGAGCCCAGAGCAAAGTGTGGGCTTCAGGGTTCCTGGTGGTGAGGCGGTAACATGAAGTTAGTGGGGAAAGTAGCCCTGAATGATATGAAGGCCACAGGGTCCCCCAGTGGTGAGGGAGGACCCAGAGCTGGATGGGGGCTTGCACAGCAGGGTCCCTTAGGTGGGACCCTGCTGTACAGGGCTGACTAGGTGGGCCCTGGGAATAGGTGAGTGTGATGGGGGGGTGACCTGAGTCTCCTGGGATAACCTTCTGAATGTGCCAAAATCAGGAAAAGCTTCAAAAACTAGGGGTTTGGCCCCTGAACCACTAATGGGTTGTACTTAAACCAGTCTCCCAGTCAATAACAAAACATGCTTCTGATTCCCACTCTGGTCATCACCAAGAATAACAAAATAAAAACAGCCCCCTTTATTGCACATCAGCTTCTCTGGTCCCCACCTAGCCACTGGGTCTCCTAAAGAAGTAGATTCTCCTGACCCCAATGGGTCAGCCACATCTCCCAGAACAATATAGGCTTGGATCTTACCCAAAATATCACACTGCCAGCCAATCCTTTAGTAGCTACAATTAAAGGTTTAATATATATAAAAAAAGAAACAAAATATGAGAGATGTTAAAGAGTCAAAGTGAATCACACACATATAAATGATTTAAAGTCCATAGAAAGCATTCTTTGAAGAATATGTAGTTTGCAGGTTAGTCCAACTCCTCTGGTATACACCCAGCACCTGGGTGGGTTCAGTCCTTTGTTCAGTCCCACGAGAATAGTTCCAGAGGAGGGTATTGGTTGCAGACAGACTGAAGACTAAAGACAAAATGGAGAAGGGGCTGTTGCCTTTCATCTTCTGCTCTTCAACGCTCTCAGAGTCCTTGCCAAATCAAAATGGAGTTGAATCGCACGGTCAGTCTGGGTGACTTGCCAAACATGTTTCTTTCTAGGCCCACTGCAGCTAGGAGTCCGCATAATGGGCTCTTAGGCTGACAATAGTTTTACGGACACCCAGGCTGGGATTGCTTAGAGTCAAATAACTTGGAGTATAAATATAATAAACACATTCTTAATATCTTTTACAGATATGATAGCTACATATAAACCATATAATCACTCTTAGCAGATTACAATGCTTCTGTTAATACCAGACATGGTATATCACATATGTATTATTGCAAATATGAAATATTAATATGAAAGATAGCCATAATCAGTCCCTTAGACCCAGACAGCATCATAGGGGGTATGTGGATGCGGGGGACTTTGATGTCAGAGATGGTGGAGTCAGGGGGTGAGCAAGGCTGTGAGGTGATTTATTTGGGGGCCAAGTATGGTGACAGGGCAAGGGGTTGAGGGTGGTGGAGTGAAGTTTTTTCCTGAGCAGCAGTGATGCCTGAGCCCTCTGTCCCTGTGCATTTATTTCACATCACTATCATAGTCTTTGACAATTCCCTCCCCTTCTGTCACCCCCCAAGACATTGTATCATGGCAGCAAAAATAAATACACATATTGAAAACGAGTATTGCTTTATTATATATACAGTTCTGGGCTGGGGAGGTTGGAGTGATGAAATTAGCAGCACAGAGTCTATCTGGCTCAAAATCACGTTGGAGAAGAAAGCTACTAGAGTGTCTCCTGGATTAGTGCTTGGGGTGTGTTACACACCACCGGAATCTGATTTGGACATGGATAGAGAATTCTTTCAGGCCTTTAAGGAAGTAAACACTCCTGGGAACTGTGTGATTATGGGTGATTTTAACTTCCCAGATATAGACTGGAGGATATGCGCTAGCAGCAATAAAAGGGTCCAGATGTTCTTGGAGGTGATAGCAGATGAATTTCTCCATCAAGCAGATTTTAAACCAACGAGAGGAGACACAATCTTAGATTTGTATTAGTCAGTAGTGAGGACCTCATAGAGGAATTAGTTGTAGGGGACAACCTAAGTTCTAGTCATCATGAGCTAATTCAATTTAAACTGACTGGAAAGGGTAAACAAAAATAAATCTGTGACCAGAGTTTTTGACTTCAAAAGGGCTAACTTCAAAAAATTAAGGGAATTAGTTAGGGAACTGGACTGGACCAAAGAATTCATGGATATGAACATTGAGGATGCTTGGAACTGCTTCAAGACAAAGCTGCAGGAACTATCTGAAGTCTGCATTCCAAAGATGAGGAAAAAAATTCAGGTATGAGTTCCAAACCAAGCAGGATGAATGTACATCTTAAACAGGTGATTAGGAAGAAACACAAGGCCTACAAGGAGTGGAAGTTAGGAAAGGAGGGCTACCTTTTAGAGGTCAGAGCATGTAGGGATCAAGTGAGGAAGGCCAAAAGCCAAGCAGAGTTAGACCTTGCAAAGGGAATCAAAACCAATAGTAAAAGGTTCTTCAGCCATATAAATAGAACAAAAACACAGAAGGAGGAGGTTGGACCACTATACACTGAGGATGGGGTAGAGATGAAAGATAATCTAGGCATGGCTGAATATCTAAATAAGTACTTTCCCTCTGTCTTTAATGAGGGTGATGGTGAGATTGGGGACAGTGGTAAGGCAGCTAATGGGATTGAGAATGTAGAAGTGGAAATTACCATATCTGAGGTGGAAGCCAAGCTTCAGCTGCTTAATGGAACTAAATCATGGGGTCCAGATAACCTTCATCCAAGAATATTGAAGGAACTTGCACATGAAATTGCCAGTCCTTTAGCAAGGATTTTTAAAATATTGGTGAACACAGGGGTTATATCTTATGATTGGAGAATTGCTAATGTAGTCCCTATTTTCAAGAAAGTGACCCAGGTAACTACAGGCTTGTTAGTTTGACCTCAGCAATATGCAAGGTCTTGGAGAAAATTTTGAAGGAGAAAGTACTTAAGGATATTGAGGAAAATGCTAACTGTGATAAAATACAACACGGATTTACAAAAGCTAGATCATGCCTGACCAACCTGATCTCCTTTTTTGAGAAGATAACAGATTTTTTGGATAAAGGGAATGCGGTGGACCTAATTTACTTAGATTTCAGCAAGGCATTTGATACAGTTCCACACAGGGAATTATTAGTTAAATTGGGGAAGATAGGGATTAATATGAAAATAGAAAGGTGGATAAAGAACTGGTTACAGGGGGAGACTATGAAGGTCATAGTGAAAGGTAAACTGTCTAGCTGGAAGGAGGCTACTAGTGGAGTTCCCCAAGGATTGGTCCTGGGACCCATCTTATTCAACCTTTTTGTTACTGACCTTGGCACAAAAAGTGGGAATGTGCTAATTAGGTTTGCAGATGACACCAAGCTGAGAGGTATTGCCAATATGCAGATGGATTGGGATAGCACACAGAATGATTTGGGTGACCTTGTAAAGTGGAGAGTTAGAAATAGGATGAAATTCAACAATGTGAAGGGCAAGGTCATGCACTTAGGGACAAATAACAGGAATTTTTCTTATAAGCTGGGAATGCATCAGCTGGAAGTGATGGGGGAGGAGAAGGACCTGGACGTACTGGTTGATCACAGAATGACAATGAGCAGCCAATGCAATGTGGCAGGGAAAAAAGCTAATGCAGTTCTAGGGTGCATCAGAAGGGGTAATTCCAGTAGAGATAGGGAGGTATTAGTACCGTTACACAACGCGCTGGTGTGACCTCACTTGGAGAATTGTGTAGAGTTCTGGTCACTCATGTTTAAGAAAGATGAAGTCAAACTGGAAGAGGTGCAAAGAAGGGCTACAAGGATGATTTGTGGAAAGGAAAATCTTCCCTATGAGAGATGATTTAAAGAGTTTGGTTTGTTTAGTCCTCTCAAAAGAAGGTTGAGAGGAGATATGATTGCTCTTTATAAATACATTAGAGAGATAAATCCAAGGGAGTGAGAGGAAGTATTTGAATACAGCGCCAATGTGGACACAAGAACAAATGGATACAAACTGTCCTTCAGAAAATTTAGGCTTGACATTAGACACAGATTCCTAACCATCAGAGGAGTAAAGTTCTGGAACAGTCTACCAAGGGAAGTGGTGGGGGCAAAAACCTTAGGTGCCTTCAAAACTGAGCTTGGTAAGTTTATGCAGGGAATGATATGATGGACAGTGTAGCTTGGCCATTGTCTGCCTTTTACTAGTGTTGATGGGTATGATAGTGACCTGGGAAGAGGCATTGGATCAAGTGGGTTCTGAGTTATTACAGAGAAGTTCTTCTTGACTGGCTGTTGTGGACTTGCCCTCACGCTCAGGGTTTAACTGATCACCATATTTGGGATCGGGAAGGAATTTTCCCTCAGGGCAGATTGGCTTGGGTGCTGCGTTTTTTTTGCTTTCCTCTGACCTGGACATTGCATCTCTTACAAGGGTTGCTGTAAAGTCTGCCTGCACACAATGGTGTGGAGGCAAGCACATATTGCATCTTGCTCCTTCTTCTCCTGAGTGACAGCGTATGGGACTGGTATGTGAAAGGTGTTCTTTCTGGAGCTCATACAGGTGCAGCAGAATATTGGACTGATTCCTCATGGTCTGTAGCATCTCTTGCTGTGTTTTGGAATCCTGTTCCCTTGCTGCTCTTCTGTCCAAAGTTCCCCAGAAAAACCTTCAGCTGCCCTCTCTCTGTCTCTCCCACCCAAAGCCCCTGCCACCCTCTACGATTTTACCCTCCTCCTGTAATACAGTACATTTTCCTTTTAGCCCATGGACCAAGCCTGGGCTACAGGCTGACCTCTCTCTCTCTCTCTCTCACACCACACCCACAAACAGACTTCTCACCCCACGGGTTGATCATACATACACCCCCCCAACACACACCCCATATCCACCCACTCCTCACCCCACAGGCTGATTTGATCTACGATCTCGGGACAACTCCAAGCTGGGGCAGGTTTGCACCACTCAGCTGCCATTACCTGCTCAGGAAAAAGCTGTCCATTCTGCCTAGTCAGAAAATGGAGATCAAACCTTCCCAGAGATGAAGGCATGGGCGAAGTTTCCTGACGTGGTAAAGGAGCAGCATATCAGCCAAGACAGACCTGAAAGAACATGGGACTTTGGGACAAATCCCACATCCAACTAATGTGTGATTCAGTACGCATTCATGTGCACCTGTTTTCTTAAGGGCAAACTGAACTTTTTGTCTCCTGCAGGGGTGGAGTTACGATGCCAATGTCCAGTCCCACATAATGCATATTTGGACTCAAGTGAGTGTGTAAGCACACAGCTGAAAGGCAAGGTAACTGCGCATAGGTTGACCTGAGCCCTCAGTGTTGCTCAAGCCTTAGTCTTAAAAAAAAAAGGGGGGGGTGTCTGTTGGCGCTTTTCAAAACTAACAAATTTATTTATAGTGTGAGCCTCCCCCAGGCAACTTGGCATTTTTCTCCTATCCTATGAAAGCTCATGTGATAAATAGTTTAAGTCTTTAATAGTGTCACCAGACTACTTTTTTGTTGCAGTGCAAAATTGGAACTTAACCCATTTACAGTTGCAGATTGAGAAACATATCTCCTGGAGAGGTAAAGAGACAAAGAATGTGAATTTGCAAAATGGTTGGCAAAAGTTAAAAAGAAAGCAGCTATGGCCAGAGAAGCCAAAGAAGCAGTCCACAAACATGTGATGAATCTAAACCAGCAGGAAGTGGAGGAAAAGGAGTTGTGAGAACTTCAGCTGATGGTGTTGGAGAAACAGGCCACATGTCAGGCAGTTCTGCACCCTCTACATGTGAAACACCTGGCTTTGATAAAATGTGTCTGATTTATCATGAAGCAGACTGCCTTGAGGAATATTTCACCACTTTTGAAAAACTTAAGCAATACATAGGATCCCTGAAGAGCAAAAAGTTCCCTTACGCATGGGCAAATTATTTGGTAAAGCTCAAGTAGAGTTTAATGAAATGCCAGCTTGGGAGACATTGAATTAAGATGCATTTAAAAGGGCTGCCTTCCAGAGGTTCCAGGTTACCGCTGAACCATGCAGAAGGAAGTTTAGAAATCATAAGAAGGAAACAAACTTGACTCAGCAAATATACTCATGAATTTTGTCATTGGATAAACAAAAGAGTCAAGGGAAAAGGGGTCAGCACTCACAAGCAGCACTTTGATCCCATGGCACAAGAGGGGTTCCCAAGCAGGTATACACACAAGGTCAGAAATAGTCTATGGCATAAGAAGTGAAAACTGAGATAGAGATGGCATCAGTGGAGAATGCCTTTCAGCAGGCCCAAAACTCCATGGGATGTGAAAGCCAGTGGGAGGGGGTCCAGCAAGGCAGACAACCACCAACCAGGAGCCCCATCTTGCCTATTAACACCATGTAGAACCAACCCATGAAGAAAGAGATGGTTTGGGTGGCAGATGCACATCCCCCAGAAGCCCCATATCTCCTAAGAAAAAACAGTACAGTTTCTTTCAAGAGGAAGGGAGTCAAAGAAGGTGTTTCCAATGCAATTTCACTGAGCATTTGGGAAAGGAGTGTCCAAGACTGGCAGGGAATGATTCCCTCCCAGTCCAGGTGAATTCAGTCACCTCAATATCCTAACCTCCTGAGAAACAGGATACACCTCTGTTTTCATGAGTGTCATTAAGATTTTGGTGGGGAGTGGGGGGAATAAAGACTTTCTAGGGGATATCAAGATACATGCACAGGAGGCTGTTGGGTGAAGGTGCACAAGAACACAGCTGACACTAGTTAGGCCAGGATGAGTCACAGAGAAAGCCAGGTTTCACACACTGGAAGTGAAGATCCAAGTTATGGGAGGACATGGGATTTATGGGCTTCTTGACACAGTCCTAATACAGTGAGAATGTTCAGAATGCTATATGAGAGTTCATGTGCTAGATGAGGCCCCTGAGCCAATGCTAATCGGAAATACTTCTAATGTGGAGCTAGGGCTGCCAATGGGGTGACTTCTGCCAGACCAATAAACCTTGCAGAATGTCCAGAGGGCTGGGGTAAAACCAGAGAGGTTCCCATGGAGGATGACTGTGTGTCTGCAGGTGGAAAGGGAGCAGAGGCCAGCTCCTGCCTGCAAGAATGGAAAAACATGGCTTCTGTGGCCAGGGAAACTGTTCCACAGACAAAGGCCAGAAGGATGCAGCTGAGCTGGGAACAGGACTCACTCAGCAAGTCAGAGAACGCCAAGCCTTAGAGGAAAATTCAGAGAAGGAAAGTACGGAAGAATTTGTGGTGACACAGAAATGCTGCCCCACTGATCACTTGGATGACAGTGCTCAGGACAACAGGGCTGATCCAGGAACTTTGTTTGCATCCACTTGAGCAGCCTGTGGTCTGGATAATGTAGGAATTACACCCGGAGTGGCTAAAGAGCACACAGCCACTCCCCGAGACTGATTACACACAACAACTTAGAGTAGGCTGACGCAGGAGTGAGTGGCCACCTAGCAAGCCAGGGTAAGATGGGAACCAGGAGTGGGTGACCAGGAAGAGGCAGAAGCACTCAGGACCACATGGCAGGAGGAGAACATCATACTTGTGTGCCAACAATGACAAAAGCTAACTGTTTCATAGGAAATTAAGAGAACAGGGAATAATCACGCATAAATTGAAAATAATGTTTTGCTTACTTTCTTTCAGTTCCTAAATTCTGTAGATTTACACAGTGAGGAGAATCATTCATTCTTCACCCACTCACTTGCTGTTTTTCCTTTCAGGAAATAGAATTCAAATCTCCTTTGGACATCTTCACTGATTATGTCAACTGTAAATAACACCAAATTCCAACCTGCAGTGTTCTTACTTACTGGAATACTTGGGCAGGAAGACTTCTATGCCTGGATTTCTATCCCCTTTTCCTTAGTATATTTTACTTCCATATTGGGAAATTCAATCATTCTCTTCATTATAAAAACAGACACAACCCTCCGTGAGCCTATGTACAATTTCCTTTCTATGCTGGCCATCACAGACGTTGGCTTATCAATATCCACCATGCCGACAACATTGGGTGTATACTGGTTTAATTCTCAGACAATCACCCACGATGCCTGTTTTGCTCAGCTGTTTTTCATTCACTCCCTTGGACTGACTGAATCTTCTGTACTCTTGTTGATGGCCTTTGACAGGCTTGTTGCGATCTGTAACCCCCTGAGATATGCTTCTATCTTGACCCCACCCAGAATAGCCAGGATGCTACTGGTGATTCTCCTAAGAGTGGTGGCTGTAATGTTACCACTCCCCATTCTTCTGAAACAGCACAACTTCTGTAAAGCCAATATCCTCTCCCATTCCTACTGCCAGCACCAGGATGTTCTGAAGCTGGCTTGTTCAGATACCAGAGTCAATGCTATCCTTGGATTATTTGGACTTCTCTCTTCAGAGGGGTTGGACTTTTTACTTATTCTCCTATCTTATGTGATAATCCTGAAAACAGTGTTGAGCATTGCATCCCACACAGAGCGCCTCAAATCTCTTAACACTTGTGTCTCTCACATCTACATTGTTTTGCTTTTTTATGTACCATTACTTGCCTTGTCTCTGACACACAGATTTGTGAAGTTCTCCAGCCCCTTGTTTCAGATTGTCATGGGCTATGTGTGTTTTCTGCTGCCACCTCTGATGAACCCAATTGTGTACAGCATTAAAAACAAACACATCCGTTCAAGGATGCTCAGGTTGTTTGCAAAGTAAAGGGTCAGTTTCAAATTAGGTCTTCAGCATCTTACCCCTTTTACTGTCTCCCTTATATCCCCACTCTCCAAAGTGCAGGGGGCAGCACAAAATCTTGCAGCTGGAGGCACTACAGCATAGTTATTGTGAAGACAAGGATCCCAACAAATATAATGCATATGCACTGCATTCATACATATGTGCATGTGTGCATGCTCATGTGTGCACGCACACACACACACAGAGTTCTGTGAGAGGGAGGATATTTATCAACCTCAACATTTCTCAAGTCAAATCACAGGCCAGATGGATGAGCTCGAGGGTTGTGCAGTGCCCAATCAGTCAGGACATGATGATCCCTAAAGTTTATGTAAAACCCAAAGTCTCTCATTTTCTTCACTCTTTTTTATAAGACCCAGACTACATGCTCAGTTATGTTGTTTCCAAATTTGTTGTGAGAGTCACTCTCTTACCGTTTTAACAAACATAATGTTTTAACTTTCCTTGTTCCTGTTACACATTTTATGTCATGGGTGTTAACTCCTTTCTTTCTCCTTGTTAATCTTTCTCATATTTTTTGGCCATTTGTATCCCTATTATCTGGGAGCCAGTACATCTCCACTGCTTTCATGTACATATCACTTTAAAAATCTATTCACATTCACTCTTTAATCACACAGATTTACACATTAGGGTTTTTTTTTCTTTTCTTTTCTAATTAATTAAGTCATAAATTTTAACAAAGGCAGGGCAGATTCTTTCCTCTGAATTTACAGTCTCAGGAAAAAGTCAAGATGGTACAATGTTTCTCTTTTGGTC
This sequence comes from Podocnemis expansa, assembly GCA_007922195.1. Lineage (NCBI taxonomy): Eukaryota > Metazoa > Chordata > Testudines > Podocnemididae > Podocnemis > Podocnemis expansa. The sequence continues at coordinate 1,019,530 of ML682181.1, read as the reverse complement.
TTTAATGCATTCCAATTTCAATCAGCAGTTCTTACAAAATATTCTCAGTGTTCCATCATCTTTCAGACACCAAACTTATTGAGACAGTTCATTAGTGATCAGTATATAAAACCTTGAAACTTTACAAATAATCTCCCTGTTTGGTTTTCATGTATACCTTTGTTGGCTTCACTAATCCAAATTCTCATATATTAAATATTGTTTCATGTCACATTCCCCTGCAAGTCTACAGTATGTGGATGGATACTGAATATCATGAAAAATGGAATCTAAATATATGTACATTAAAAATAGTTATCAAACAGATCTACAAAGGCACTTGGAAACACAAGATTAAGATACACCATTAAGATACACAGCTTGCATTCTAAAATATGCATCCAGGAGAAAGGAGTAATCACTCTACTTCTTTTTCCTAGCTCTCTCTGCTCTGAATAACCATTCCTCAGCATTTTACTAAATCACAAGAATAATTGGGTGCACACTGTGGTCTGGAAATGACATTATCTGTGTTGTTTTACTTGAATTATTTTTGGCTTGTGTGTGTGTGTGTGTGTGTGTGTGTGTGTGTGTGTGTGTGTGTCTTTCCTCAGGATTTCCACTGGCTTAGAACTGCAGTGGGAATTGGTTTAGCCTGAAGCCTTGCTCAGACCTATAGCAGGAATATTGTTACCCCGGTGATCCTGTTCCAAAGTGCTCCATTGGTTAAAACTTTGGTTTACCTTTCGCTTAGACCTGAAATGGCTACTCTGCTACTCCAATGGCCAGAAGTCTATGCATCCTCTGTATCAGGGGTGGCCAAACTTGTGAAACTCAGGAGCCACACAAGTTGATTATTAAACTTTTAAGAGCTGCACTGAGTTATATAGCCATATACTTTTACCTACTAAATTGATTTGCTAACGTTCTTCCGTGAGCCACACTTTTTCATTCAAGAGTCACGTGCAGCTCCTGAGCCACAGTTTGGCCATGCCTGCTTTATATGCTAGAGGTAGTCTGACACAGTACTCATGATCAAAAAAAAAAACAACAACAACAACATGGAATCCAGGATTAAAGGCTGAAGAAGACTTCTCACTGCAGTCCAGCTTGATAGCATCACCAGAAAATCCCTGTGATCGGATTTTCTGCAATTTTCCACTGGCTATGACAGCATTAAAGCTGGTGTACAATGAACCAACCAGCTGGGGGACTCAGGTGGCCAACTGGCCCCCAAGGAAATGAAAAAATAGGCTTCATAAGGACAGCTGAGCCTCCGACTGAGCAGATGGTCCCTGCTGCCCATGCAAGTTCTCCTCAACTTCTTGTTCATTCAGGCACAGACCTGTTCGCAACTGCTCCCCATCTTGCAGGCACAAGGTATGTTGGAAGGTTTCTCTGTCCTTAAATCTTTTAAACATAAAGGGAAGAGTAAAGGCTGCCAGCTGCTGGCATGGGCAGATGTTCTGTGCAGTAGCACCTGACTCTGCTGGCTGTGGGTGTGACTCAGTGACAGGGAATGGAGAGCAGGCAGAACTAGGTAGCTGCGGAGCCCTCTACTCCATGTGTATGTCGTACATGGAAGATCCTTCCAGAGACGCAATTCCAAGATTCAAAGACAGCCCAGAGTGTGAATATCCCAGTTCCCAGAGTTAGGATTTTTCCATGGATTTCATTCACCTTGAGGTAGCAGGTCAGTTAAGCTCCAAGAGTAAGTTAAGTTACATGTAATATTTCTCTTCCTGACTGGATGAAAGTAGCAGATTTTCTGCCATCTCAAAACCTCTCAACTTTTCAGGAGATCCTACATCTCTGTCCTCTCTCTAGTCTCCAAATGTCATATATGAACCTTGTCCTTTTCCCTCTCTCTCTACCAAAATCCCACCAGTCTCCCACCATATGAATGGCCCATGGGCTACAGCAGTATGTGGGTCAACTGTTCATGTGCGGGAGGTCTGACTGAATTCAGCACCTGTGTTGTTCACCTGGGAGTGTCTGAACTGTTATGAGAAGAGTGTCTAGCAACCTTCCTCAACCAAAGGACTATTTCATTTAGAGAGTAGGAATAAAGAATCAGGTGATAGAATAAAAGAGTATTAAGACAACCATATGTATATTTAGGCTATCCCTAGAACCCAGCCTCTGATGAGGACCAAAGCAGGCTGATCATTATTTGACTTCCAAAGCTTTGTTGAGTGTGTCTTCAAACTAAGACTAGCCATACTGACAATATCATGATGTTTAACCCAAAATATCCATAAAATCAACAGCCAAATAAATGAGTTTAGGAGACACATCAATAATTATGGTAAATCACCTCCATAGATTGATGATAGATGACAGATAACAGATGATAGACAGATAGATTTTGTGTCAAACACACACATATACATTTCATTTCACACACAAATGAAAGTTTGATTCTCATGAATGCTTAAACATTTCACTTTGAAACGCTCTTCCCACATCGTAGTGCGTAACAGGTGTTGGATTAGAATGAACTTGGCCAGTGGTCCACTCTAAGTTGAGACATCTTTTATGAAAAAAGATTGGAGGGCAAAAAATGGGTATACCTGGGTGTAAGAAGCTGTAGTTCTATCCATGTAATCCCAAAACTTTTGTTGCAATACAATTACTTTAAAAAAACAAAACAACAAGAACAAAAAAAGTCTTTTCATTGCATGCATGCCTGTTGAATGCTAACACCAAATGATTTGGAACAGGAGCAAGGCTAGTATTTAAAAATTTTTGCTTTAGAAATATCTCACAGGTATTCTAAATTCTGTTTGCTGTGGGTTTGTTGTATTAACTCTTTGTTAAATGATCAGTTGTATGACTCTGTCTCCTAGTAACCGAGCATAGGCTGGTTGTAACACTTTCATTAAAAGCTCTCTTCACAATAATTCTGGTACTATGGTGCAAGACATTCCACAAAGTGGTTAAGGGGGAAAAAATAAAAATAAAAAAAAAGCTGGTCTCTATTTCCACATAGGAGAGAGCTATGTATAGTCATGGTGCTTATAAAGTGATTTCTTTTAATTTTAAGACTATCACCTATTACATAAGCCTGGCTGAAATAACTTGCACACAGCTGGATATTAGTGCAAAATTGGTGTAGCACTGGATCTCCTGCTTCTGCTGTGCCCAGAAAGTCACTCAGAGACCCTTGGTTTCTGTAACCACTGGTGCCATTTAATAGACAGGTTGTTATTCCAAGAGCTGTCCCCCATAATTAACTTACCTTTCATAGTATGCAGTGAGGAGGTAGAAGCTTTGCTCTATTTCAGCTTCCTAGAGTAGTACCTTGGTGCCCCACTGGTCCACACTTTATTTAGCCTTAAAATAACTGGGCAGGCCGCTGTTTCCAGTACTCCAATTATTAACACTTATCTCACCAGCCAACTTTAATTTCCTTCCCTAAACTGGAGCCGCCATGGAAAAAGCTGACTTCATATTTCCTTTTCAGCACTCTGTCACACTAGTGCTTTCAATATTTAGCATTAGAGATACCAGCCCCTCTCCCATCCTGTTGAAGTAACTTACTGTTTCGGCTTATTCCAAGGTACCTGAATTTAGGCCCTGCCCAATAGGAATTTATCCCATGTTCTATACAGAGGCAGTGACATAATTTAAACTCTTCACAATGCAGAATGTATATTTTAGGTGATATCAAGATATGTGGACAGGAGATTGTTAGATGAAGGGACACTGGTACACAGCTGTCACTAGTTAGGATTAGTCACAGAGGGAACCAGCTTTCACTTGCTATAAGCAAATATTCAAGTGGTGGGCGGACATGGGATTTCTGTGCCTCTTGTCACAGTGTAAATACAGTGTGAAGGCCAAGAATTAGACATGAATGTTCGGGTACTAGATTTGATCCCTGGGCCGATGCCATTCAAAATGATGTCCCATGTGCACCTAGTACTGCTATCATGGTGACTTCTGACAGCACAGAAAACCCTGCAGACAGGCCAGAGGGCTGGGGTATAATCCAAGAGGTTCTCATAGCGTAGGATTGTGTCTTCTGGTGGGGAGGGAGCATAGACCATATCCTGCCTGCTAGAGGGGAGAAATATGGTTGTTGTGGCCACAGAAGCTATTCCTAAGACAAAGGCCAGCAGGTTGCAGCTGAAGTGGGAACAGGAGTCACTCGTCACATCACAGAATGCCATGCCTTAGAGGAAAAACCAGAGAAGGAAGCTAGGGAAGAATTTGTGGTGATATGGGAATGACACCCCATGATTGCTTAGATGACAGAAACCAGGACAAGAGAGCTGATCCAGGATTCTGCATCCAGATGCACAGCCTGTGGTCCTAATACTGTAGGAACTACACCCTGTGTGGCTGGAGAGTGCACATCCACTCCCTGGAAATGATTACACACAACAGGTTAGAGTGGGCTGACAAAGGAGTGGGTGGCCACTTAGCAAGGTGGGGTAAGCTGGGAAACAGGAATCGGAGATTGGAGAGGGACAGAGTCCCAGCAGACCATGTGGCAGGAGGACAACATCACACATGTGTGTCAATAAAGACCAAAGCTGGGTGCTTCATAGGAAATGAAGAGAACCGGTGATCATCATGTGTAAATCCAAAATATTGTTTTACTGATATTCTTTGAATGCCTAAATTCTATAAGTTTACACAGAGAACAGAATGATGCATTGTTCAGTATCACCTAGTCTACTTTTTCTTTCTTTTTCTTTTTTTTTTCTGTTTTCAGGAAGTAGAGTTCAAAAGCCTTCAGACCTCTCCAGTCATTATGTCAGCTGTAAATAACACCAAATTCCAACCTTCAGTGTTCTTACTTACTGGAATACCTGGTCAGGAAGACTTCTATGCCTGGATTTCTATCCCTTTCTCATTAGTATATTTTACTTCCATTTTAGGAAATTCACTCATTCTCTTCATTATAAAAACTGATCCAACCCTCCATGAACCCATGTACATTTTTCTTTCCATGCTGGCCATCACAGACCTTGGCTTATCAGTATCCACCATGATGACAACATTGGGTATATTTTGGTTTAATTTTAGGAAGATCAGCCACAATGCTTGTTTTGCTCAACTTTTTTTCATCCACTTCCTTGGATTCACTGAATCCTCTATTCTCTTGTTGATGGCCTTTGACAGGCTTGTTGCAATCTGCAACCCCCTGAGATATTCTTCTATCTTAACCCCACCCAGAATAGCCAAGATTTTACCGGTGGCTCTGCTAAGAGGGGTAGTCATAATATTACCACTCTCCATTCTCATGAAACAGCACTATTATTGTAAATCAAAAATCCTCTCCCATTCCTACTGTCTGCACCAGGATGTCATCAAGCTGGCTTGTACAGATATCAGAGTTGATGTTATCCTTGGATTATTTCGAATTCTGTCTTCAGAGGGGTTGGATTTTTTGCTCATTCTCCTATCTTATGTGATAATCCTGAAAACAGTGTTCAGCATCGCATCCCAAACAGAGCGTCTCAAGTCTCTGAACACCTGCGTCTCCCACATCTACATTGTCCTAATTTTTTACCTACCATTACTTGGCTTGTCTTTGACACATAGATTTGTGAAGCTCTCTTCTCCACTGGTTCAGATTGTCATGGGTGATGTGTGTTTTCTGCTCCCACCTCTCTTGAACCCAATTGTGTACAGCATTAAAAACAAACACATTTGTTCAAGGATGATCAGGGTGTTTGTCAAGAAAAGAGAAAAAAACAAGGAGTCATGTGGGACTTAAAGACTAACAGGTTTATTTTTCGCATGAGAGTTCATGGGAGAAAATCCCACTTCATCAGATGCTTTGAAGATGGGCGAATTTACAGAATAGAATGAAAATAAGTGCAAGGGAGTGTAAAACATAGGATCATGTCATACAGTAACAGCAAATCAGAGAAGTTGTTAGGTTCAAACCTTGGGAAGGGTGAAGTCAAATTACCTTTTGTAATGGGAAAAGAAACCATAGTCTTGATTTAATCCTGCTTTTTGCATATTAATTCCAGTTCAACGGTTTCTCTTTCCATTCTTTAAGTTCACCCATTTTCAAAGCATCTGACAAAGTGGGATTTTCTCCCATGAAAGCTCAGGAGAAAAATAGATCTGTTAGTCTTTTAAGTGCCACACGACTCCTTGTGTGTGTGTGTGGGGGGGTTATTTATTTATTTATTTTGCTGGACTAGACTCACACAGCTGCCCCTTTGGAATTTCTCAAGGAAAGAGTCAGCTTCTCACCAGCTGCATAGAATCACACTCCTGTTACTGGCTCCTTTCTGTCCCCACTCTCCACAGTGCAGTATGCAGGACAAAATTCAGTTTGTTCCATTTGTAAGTTTATGCTCATCACATGCACACGCACATACACACATGAGCTCAGCCAGAGGGAGATAGTTATCAACCTCAGCATTACTCAAGTGAAACCACGGGCCATGTGGATGAGCTCGAGGTTGGAGTGAGGCCCCATGGGTTGTGACATAATGATCTTTTTAGTTTAGAGAATGAACCCAGGTCTCTCATTTTCTTCACCCTTTGTGTAGGCCCCAGACTACATGCAAGTCTTTGACAACTGCTCTCTCCTGTTGGTCCCACATTCCTAGTGATGATATCTCTATCTCTATCTCTATCTCTGGGGGGGGGCAGCTTCCTCCTCAGCCTGTGGAAGTCTCAGGCCTAGAGACAGCTTCAATCCTTCCCCCTTCCTTCTGGTAGCAGCAGCTTTTATGGGCCTGGGGCAGCCCTTGATTGTGTCCAGGTGTCTTTAATTGGCCTGCAGAAACCTCTTCTCTGCAGCCAGGAAAAAGGACTTTTAATAGCCTAATATTAAAAGTCCTGTATTCTATGCTCAGACTTGTGCTTGTGAGTTGGGAAGCCTTGCGCCTTTGGGGCTCCCAGAGAATAGTGCATGATTTCCCAAAAGACTGGGTGGGGACTTGAGCCGGTTGGGGCTGTAACATTGTTAGGAAATCCCTAGATATAGAAACCTGGACCTTGTTCTTCCATCTCGCCATGGCAGAAGAGTTACATGTAGAAACAATAGCAAGAATCAGTGCAGGACAAGATTCCCACAAAACCCAATACAGCCCTCACTCTCAAGGCCATTCCTATGGTGGTGTGAAGTCCGGGGCAACCATCCTGCGGCAGAGCCCCCACACCTCCTCCATGCACTGGGGTGGCAGGGCAGGCCTGTCTGGGGGCTGGGCTCCACTCTTCTGCCCCACCTCCAGGGGGTCCACCCTACCTCCAGGGTTGAACAGCCGGCCCAGGGGAGGGACAAGAAAACAAAGCCCAGGCCCCGGACCAACCTGTTCCACCCCTGGGCAGGCTGTTGCCTGTCCTGGGGGCAGGGAAAGCCAGGCCGGAGCAGAGGCTGTCTTTGCATGCTCCCACCGCACTCCCCCTTTCCTTGTTGCCTTCGGCTCCACACTCAAAGCAGTGGCGAAGGGGCAGGGGACAGCGCAGGCATGAGAGGGCAGCAGTGTGGGCCCAGTGCTGCCCTGTACATAGCTGGACAGCACGGGGTCGAGGGAACCCTAGGGCCAGGAGCCATCACCCCTCTCACCTGCACCAAAGAAGGCACTGCTCACTCCACTCCAGTGTATGTAGAGAAAGTCCCTCATGCCCACTGTCTTCTGGTGCCACACACTGGTCACTAACACCCTCCAGCCCCAGAATACACTTTGTTCAGGAGGGATTCTCTGGAGTCCCCATCTTAAAAGCATCTGAAGTGGCTTTTTTCTCCCCTAAAAGCTCATGCAATTAATTTATTAGTCTTCAAAAGGGTCAAAGGACACCTTGTCTGTTTTGCTGAACTAGCCTAACAGGGTTGCTCTTTGGAACTCTGCTATGTCAGGCATTGACTCTTAAAGTGGTCTCTAGCTGTGGGAGGAACAACACCTCAGCCCTGCCACACGGGCTTGCTCTGCCTCGCTTTAACCCCAATTCCAGCCTTCTGGTGGAAGTTTAGTTTTGGGCAGGGAAGTGGGGAGTTCAGCGCTAGCCCTGATGTACAGAGGACTCTATGGGTATGTCCACACACACTCCTTATTTTGAATCAGCAGAGGTTGTTTCAAAATAAGGAGTGCCATGGCCACACAACGCACGGCCATTTTGAAAGAAGCAAACCGCTTCTTTTGAAATGGCGGTGGTCTTTGCGAAATAACTTAAACCTCGTTACCTGTCGAAACAGCGTTGTTTCGAAACAGAGGTTTCGAAACAGCCCTGTTCGGACATGTTGTTTCGGAACAAAGTGTTCCGAGACAACATGTGCCGCTCCTCCCAGGGTGCTAAGCACCCTGGGAGGAAGGGCTGACCGCTCAGCACCCTGGCCAGGGTGCTGAGGGGTGTCCACGGGCTGGGGGG
>ML682181.1:996411-1010805 GCA_007922195.1 Podocnemis expansa | reverse complement strand
GAGGGCGTGTCGGGGGGGGGGAATGCCCCGACACGCCCCCTGCCGGCACGTCAGGCCGGGGATTCCGGCCCGCGCTTACTCCGGCCCCGGCAGCGGCGGGCTGCAGCCGTGCGCCGGGGCCACGCCTCCAGGTTGGGGGGCAGCAGGGGCTTTAAAGCCCCTGGGGTGAAGTGCCCCGCTGCCCGCTCCTGGCGGGTGCTTGCAGGGGGCTGCATGAACCCGCCAGGTGAGGCGCGGTGCCTGCAGTCCCTTGCAGGTACTGGCGGAGTGAGGCGCAGCCCTGCGCCTGACTCCGCCGGTGCCTGCAGCCCTCTGCAGGCACCCATGGGGTGCATTGCCCCTCTGCACTGCACCCTGTGGGTGTATGCAGTCCCCTCCCCAAGTGAAATAGCAGGTCCACACTGTGGACCTGCTATTTCACTCCCTTATTTCGCGGACATGGTTTTTGTCCAGCGAAGTAAGTTGTTTCGAAATAACATATTATTTCGAAACAGCTTGTTTCGAAACGTGTTGTTTCGAAACAAGCACTCCCCGTGTGAACATAGCCTATGGGTGCCTAACCTAAAACAGTGTTTCAGCAAACTCCTCATAAATGCTTCTGCTCCTGTGTGTGAGTGTGTGTGTGTGTAGGGGCCTTTCTATGAGGAAAGTGGTGTCACACAATCTCCATGACAATGCCAGATTTTCTCCCATGAAAGCTCATGTGATAAATCTGTTCCTCTCTAAGGCTGTGTTCACACACAGGGGGTTATTTTGATACGGTTGTTTTGAAACAACTTGTATCGAAATAAAACCTTATTTTGAAATAACTTAATTTGAATTAACAGTTTGTTAATTTGAATTAAGGAAAAAAGCTCAAAGCAAATAGCAGGTTCAGGCAACAGTTATTTCAAAACAAGTCACTGTTGTTTCGAAACAACATGTTCGCACGGCGTTGTTTCAAAACAATTGTTTCGAAACAACGTTGTTTCATCCCTGCATGGGGTTTAACTTGTTTTGAAACAACCGTGCGTTGTGTGAACAGCCTAAATCTTATTTTGAAACAACCTCTGTTGTTTCGAAATAAGAGGGCTGTGTGAACACAGCCTAAGTGACAAAGGACAGGTAATACAGCTACCCTTTTGAAACTTAGAAACAATAAGTAAATTATATATATTTTTAAAATCATTTTCATTTGGGATGCTACATAACTTTTATTCATGATCAAAATACAATCACTCTTAATTTAATAAAATGAGGACAGACGCTTCTTGAGAAATAGTAATGATAGCAATCATTGAAGACAGGTATACCTCAAAGAAGTTTGGGTGCTTATTTTTGGCTCATCCAAACTTTGAGAACATCTGGATTCTGCAAAGCTGAATTGAAAAATTCTTAGACAAGATTTTCTCCGCTCTGTTTCCAATAAATATCCTTATTGTTCTGGATGGAAACTTGATGGGGAAACCCACAAACAATCACCATCTAAAATTTTCAATAAATCATCAATAGATTTGGATTTGAGTTTGGTTTCCAAAATGTCTGGGGAAATATTAATACACGCTAGTAATCTCTACTACCAATATGCCAATTTGCATTATTTCCCTGATGACACAGTGTAATTACTTGTTGTGGGGGAGTGGGTATAGGGGGCACGATCCCCACACTGCAAGAAGGAGTCCCAATCGAGAGGCAAGAGACCAAACCACAATTTTTTGGGTTAACTACTTTCTATGTGACTTTTATTGAGATAAATAAAATTACAACAAAGAAGGAAGAGAAAAAAAAGGTTAAATAAGAGGTTTATATTATTCAATTACTAATATTCCTATTACAAAAACTAAAACTTGCAATTCCTATTAAATTACACTTAACAAATTTTATACAAACTGCAATTTTAGAACTCTATTTTTAAAGCCATTTAAAGATCTTCTAAGTACAAATTAATTGTCCAATAAACAGAAAATAGAGCACAAATATCACTATAACATTTATCCTCATTTTTGTGCCTAACCCTGAATTAAACCGCCCCCAGTTCCAATCCTGTTTGATATAATTTAACAGAGTGGGGTTTATGAGAGACAGAGAGAGAACACACAGTCTGTAGGCAAAAAGAGCTTTGCTATTTACCACATACACACACTGAAACAACACACTAAAACATCATACACAGCCCAGGACAGCACGAACACCCTGCTTCTCCCCCTGGCTCTCCAGACACCATGGATCACTGCCCAGTGAGGCTAGCCATGGGCTGTTTGCGGCTAGGAGTTACAAGGGTCAGCTGGGGTACCTGGCAGGGAACACAAGTGGATTTATGCTTTCATCACTCTTTCACACTGCTGTTTCCCAATTTGATTGTGGAACACCAGCTTGATTCTGATTTGTGAGATTAATAGGTTCAGAGCAGTAATAATACATATACACATCCCCAAAAAACATTTCCCAGTTTTAATCCGAAATTTGACCAGAGTATATTTACCACATCTGTATGTTATCTCCGGAGTGACAGACAGCAGACCTGTTTTTTAAGAGAAAGATAGCAAGACGTGATAAAACAGCCCGGTGTTAAAATGGCTTGACCAACAGGCAGCCTCGTGGCTCTTGCCTGTGACCTTCAAATCCAGAGCCCACTGGTCTGGTGCCTACCGACTGTGTGCTCCTTCTGCACTTCACTGGCCCTGTGTTAAAATGGGTCGACCAACAGGCAGCCTCGTGGCTCTTGCCTGCAGCCTTAAAATCCAGAGCCCATCGTGACCAGCTGCAGTGGTCGAACACCCCCTGCCACCCCCTTCGGAGCGCCTGAGCTCTACTGCCCACCTCCCACTCCAGGGTGAACAGGTGAAAATTAAAGAATTCAAAAAGAAAAAGAAAAAGATCTGCCAAAAGGGGGAGGGCGGAACAAACTGCAGACTCCCTTGGTGATCAGTCAAGGGGTTTAACACTCTTCCTTGTGAAGAGTGGGGAGATGCCTAGGGGGTGGCCAAATCCCCTGGTAACATGACAGGCTGCTGACATATCGCTTCTCCAACGTGCCTAAGCCAGAACCCCGGCTTTATGCCTTGGACCCCCCAAAATTAGCATATTGCTTGTTGTCATAGAAACTTACTGACACTGGTCTGGTCAGTAGAGGAACTCGAGTCTTTCAGCTGTAACTCATAAGTTTTGCAGCTGTAACCTATAGTTTATTTTATCACTTTCTTCAGGTCTGGTCCCACTCAGCTTGGATACTGACAATAACTCTTCTTGAAGGCCATTACTCTCTGCTGTCAAGAGATAACACCATCTAATTCTAGAGGCCTAACAGGTCACATTCCATAAGACAAGCTGAAGTTTGGCCACAGCAAAAGAAAACACAAAGAGGGGTGGAAAAATCCACCTCTCACATTACTCATAGAGGGAATGTCTACACTACAGGGCTCAGTTAAGTCGACTTAATAGTGTCCACTTAAAGTCAACTTTATTAGGTTGGCTTAGTGAGTCAACATTTGTTCAAGTCAACTGTATAAAATTGACTTAAACCAAGGGACCCATTTAACATAGGCTTAATAAAGTCATGTTTAAATGGATCCTCTGGCTTAAGTCAACTTTATAAAGTCTTCTTAAATGGCTCTCTTGCCTTAAGTTGACCTAACTTTACTAAGTCAAATTTAATAGCCACATTTCGTTGACAACTTAGTGACTTTGACTTAACGCTTAATTTCCAAAGAGGCGGCCATATTAGTGTAATCCGGGGGGGGGGGAGGGGGGGGGGGTTGTATGGCACTTAAAGACTGAGATTTATCCTCCGTAAGAGCTTTCATGGGAGAAAAATTCCACTTGATCAGATGCTTTGAAGATGGAGCAATTTGTAAGCATCTGATGAAGTGGGATTTTCTCCCACAAAATCTCAAGAGAAAAATAAATCTTAGTCTTTAACTGTCACATGACTCCTGTTTTTTTTTCTTGACTCTTGATGTCACCATTGTGTCAGAGTTATTAAACTGACTTAAACAAGTCTTTGAGTCAACTTTTAATGAATGCCAATGTACCCAGGGAGTTGCTTAAGTCAACATAAGCCTTCTTGAGTTGAGTTAAGCCCCTAGTGGTGACATAGCTAATAGCATATTATCATTTAGAAAAGTATTGCTTTCCATTTATCTATTAAAAAAAAAATAAATCCATCCTTGTATAAGCAGATGCAGCTTCTGCAGGGACTTATTTTATTTTGCCTGAACTGAAGCTGGTTCTTGTTTTGGGTCTATGTATAGGACATGCCAGGACATTTAAGGCTAAACTTTCTAAGCTCTTTGTGATGTAAAACTGATTAACTTGCAGAAAAGGTACATGTACCTGCATTTTTTTCATTTTTTTAAGTAAATGATGAAAAATATAAGAACAGCTATGTTCACATGTCTTTTTTTTTTTATTTTGAAATAACACTGGTTCTTTCAAAGTAAAAAAGATTGGGTCTACATGACATTTTATTTCAAAATGATAGAACCTGTCATTTCAAAATAAAAGTCCTTGTTTTGAAATGGCTTCCATTTTGAAATGGTGGTTATTTCAAAATGGATCATTTTGAAATAATGCTGTTTGGACATGTTATTTGAAACAACCATTGTTTCAAAATAATGGGCCTTACCTTCCTCCCGACGTCCCACCCCCCCCATCACCCTGGCCTGAGCCTGGGTGGGGGGCAGAGCAAGCACTGCACCTGCTGTCCCCCTCCAGCTGCCACTGGAGCCTGGATTGCATGGCAGAGCAGGGGGTGCTGCTCCTGTGTGCAGGGCAGCCTCCCCTTAGCAAGCCAGAGCTGGGGTGGCAGGGAGAGCAGGGTGCTGCAGCTCTCCCCCACTGGGCTTCAGGGCAGCCTGGCTGGGGGAGGGGGAGAGCCAGGAGCTGGTTCCTCCCCCCTGCCCAGCTTCAGGGCAGCCCCAGGCAGCATAACCTACCTGCCCAGGGTGCCCCACACTCCCTCCCTCCCGAGTGCATCCCCCACTGCCCCAACAGCAGCGAGGGACAGCAGGGCAGGGGGATCCCTGCCCTGAGAGCAACTTTCCCCTGCCTGGCTCTCCAGGGGAGAGCCAGGCAGGGGATTGGGTGGCAACATGGCCCTGCCAGTGGCCTTGTTGACACACCTCCCATGCTGCTCCTCTCCTGAATCAAAATAGCATGTCCATATGCAGGGCATGCTATATCAATTTCAGGGTTTCCCTTATTTCAAAATAAATAAAAAAGAAAGTCATTTTGAAATTAGTCTTTGTGTGTGGACATAGCCACCATATGTGTTGCTGTTTCTATACTAACAGGTAAAGTTATGACTATTGATTATTTGTAGTACCTCTAGCACTGCACCAAGTTGAATAATCGTTAAATTTTACTATATTTATTGAAGTCTTGTAAAAATGGGGTTAAGCTAATTATTCTAGAGCTATTAATAATAGGCACTGCCTTTTTGGTGAACTCTTTATAGGCTTTACGTACAGGAAATCCTATGAAGTGCATTGAATAAGGGCACAAAGTAAGCAATAAACTTATTGTTCAAATCAGCAGCCAGTCAAATATGACCATCTAAATCCCTGTATCCAAAACTCCCATTGACATCAGGCAGCATTAATCACAAGAAAGTCCTTAAATCAGTTCCAACCCTGTTCATTAAGATTTTAACACTTGGTGCATTTTCTGAGAATGAATGGGATGACATGAAGTCTCCTTAAAAGTTGTTTTATGTTTATGAATGCAGTAAATCTCTGCACCCAGCAAAGTCTGTTAGGTGATCAATATTCACTGATTACTACTGGCTTCCGAGAAGAGGAAGTAGTGTGAGAGTTACAACATGACCTCCGAGAAACTACATGGAGCAGAGTACAGGAGAAGATGCAAAACTGCAAAAGAAGAAAGTTAAAAGGTGTTAACAGTATGCACAGCTGGCTAATTTTGCACAAAGAGGCAACCTTACAAACAGATCACCTCGGAAGGTTTGCAACAGAAGATAAGAACATAGAACACTCTTCAGGCTTCTGTGAATCCAATGTTACAACTGTGAACGAATAACCAAAGCCAAACCTCAGCACTAGTGGAGAGCAAGTGGAAGAGGAAGAAAGTAATTCTTCTGAATTATTGGAATCTGGAGCTGACATAAGTGAAGATCATAAAAATGATGATCATTTTTTTTAACCTCAAAGAACTTAATGTGTCAGATGAAGCACAAATAAGCAATTTGATTTTTGTCACAAATTACAGACAAAATAAAAACTGTCTTGATCACTCGCAGACCCGAAGAAAGCAAGGATTTTGACTTTATGTAATCCACATTGCAAGAGGTATGTACATTTTCTGCTGCTTGTTTTTTTGGAGAAATATCCTACCAGTGAAGTTTTTGATCGTAACTGGCTCATTTATTCGCAGAAATCCAGGTCACTCTTTTCTTCCCTTGTATATTGTTTTCAAATAAATAAATAAATCCAAAAACATATTCAAACCATTGTAGTAGATTAAAAGGTTTTGATGATTGGAAACATTTGGGCTGACTTATTGATCATGAAAATACAGCAGACCATGAAGATGTTTTGAAATGGAAAGGTTTAGAAAAGCAAATAAAAGGTGGAGGATTAACTGATACTTTAGAAAGAACATTTCTGTCCAAGAAACAAACATGACAACATATTTTGCAAGTTATGTTAGGTATTCTCTTTTGCAAGAAAACAAATCTTGTCCTTACCAGAACTAAAGGAATCATCAGTAGACCTGACACTGGAATTTTCTTAAATTTTCTTGAATTAATTAGTCATTCATAGTGATCATTTCATAGTCATGGGGGAAAAAGTGATGAAACATTGAAAGGGAACTGTACACTTCATGGTACCCAAAATACAAAGCAAATTTCTCAATGTATTGTGGAAAAAAAAATCATGGGGAGATAGCTTTCTTTACTCTGGAAATTATGTACTTTTTTCTGTAGTTCAATAGTTCTCCAAATGCTTTGCACAAACAAATGGGTCATATTATTAAGTCCATACTGATGCTGGAAGTATTTTGATCAAGGAAAGTTTTTTACTGAATTTACCAAAAAAAAAAAAAAAAAGGAGAAAACAGGCATAGGTATAATGGACTATAGGAGAAAGTAAAAGGTTAAAATAGAAAGGATAAGTTGAAATGCCTAGGTTTTGGCTTAAGGCATGACAAATTAATCCAACTGTGGGCCTGAATGAAATGTACAATGAGCCTGAACTGAAGGTACGGACATGCTACAAATTGAGAAGATCAACTTCACTGAAATTGGCGAGAGACAAGCTGAAATTGTTAAGTAAGAAAAATGGAAAAGTTCCTAAGAGGTGGGAGGGGTTGAGTCAGTCTAATGCCAATAAATAATGCCAATGAGATAAGAAAGTATTACATAAGTAAACCATGCAAAGGCATGACTTCAGTCAACCCATGACAACTTGATGGATAGAGATAGGTAAGATTTCAGTTAAACCTGACAACTTGATGGATGGAGGTGTCCAGTAATGCTTGGATCTATCAAATTAATAGGTGGCATCAAGAAAGGGGAAGATGAACCAATCAAGGTAAACTTGGATTCCAAAGGGGGCTGAGTCAGTAGGTCTGAGTAGAGTATAAGAATAGATGTCCTGGATCCCAAACTTCATGCACCCAAGAAGGTGACAGCTAGTCCTGCTCTCAGTTGAGTTATTACATTGCATTGAGAGCCCCAGTGCTGCCCACAAATCTATTGATGTGGATTGTTTGCCTTAGTGCTACATTGCAAAAGAGCATAGCCTGGCACCTTTGTTTCTACAAAGAGCTGTGGTCATGTTTTCCTAGATCGTGAGCGTTGCCTAAGTTTACCTCTTGCACACAGGGTGTGCCTAGGCTCCAAATCACTGAGCTGACTAAGTCCTCACTTGAGATTTGAGCCAAAGGTAGCTCAGAGTGTTAACTAAAGGATCACTTTGGCTTAAAATCACCAGGCTAACTCAGTTCCTGTTTAAGATCCAAATCACTGAGCTAATTGAGATCACTAGAGATTTCAGCCAAAGGTCATCCTGAAGAGCCAGACCGTCAGACTCACATACACATTCACTCATGAAGCCAGACTGATATCAAAGCTGGGCACAACAATACTGATGTGAACAGATCTTGCCTGACATACCTGACTGCATTCTGCCCAGAATACCACAGTGATGGTGGCCAGGGGCATTAGATGAGTACAGAAAAGGGGTGGGTGGGGGCAGGAGGTGTGGTGCAACCCCTTGTTAGTGCCATGCATCGGAGGGATAAGAAAGGATGAGGTAGAAGGCATGGCAGAAGTGAAAGTGAGGGTTGTGGGTTGGGGTGGGAGGCTGAGGGTACAGGATGTGGAGGGAGGGTTGAGACACAATGGAGCAGGGGCAGTAGTTAGCGGTGTCTGGGGGCAGGGGCAGGAACTGGGGGCAGTGAAGTGAGGGGCTGAAACCAGGATGTGCCAGGGTGGTGAACGGGGCCATAGGAAGCTGTTGGGGTAGGAGAATGGGTGGAAGGAGATAGGGGGCTGGGGCAGAAGGTGGGGTGGCTGAGGGAGACAGAGCAGAGATGGGGTTGGGGGCAGGAGGTGGGGCCTTGGGCAGGAGAGGCAGTGGTGAAGGAGGGCATGGGAAGGAGATGGGGTCAGAAAAGGGGTGGGTGGCAACCGGAGGTGGGGCAGGGACACGAGGTGAGGATGGTGATAAGGAGCATAGGCAGGACATGATGGCAGAGAAGGGGTGGGTGGGTGTACCATGTGACAAGCCATTGTGATGTCAAAAGTGACTGAACCAATTGCTCCTTGCTCCAAACTTGGGAGCAATACTTGGGAGCAATTGGTTGAGTCACTTCTGACATCACAATGGTCTGTCACATGCTATAATTCATGTCACAGACTCATTTACTCATTCACAGAGCAAATTATTATTATTTATTTATTTATTGAATCTGTTATGAAGAACTCCAATTATGTCACTGCCTCTGCATAGGACTCAGGACAAATTCTTCTGATCAGGTCATAAATTCAGAAACCTAAAGAGCAGCAAAATCAATGCAGACATAAGTATCAATTTCATAAGAATGGGGATGTATTTACTTTCATGTAACAAATGTCTTGGTGATACATTGTGACTGAAGAGAATCCCTCCTGAAGCAGCTGAATGATGTGGCTGGCCTTGCTGCCTCAGTCCAGAGAGCTCAACCATGCTATGGGCTTCTTTATATCCTATCAGCAACCCCATCCTCCCATCCTCAAAGGATTTTGTAGGTAATTGACAAGTTATAAGTTCACAGAGGCTATGTCTACACTGGATGCTTAACTTGACTTAAAAAAGAAAAAAAATAATAATAATGTGGCATATAAAGACTAACAGATTTATTTTTGTGCATGAGGTTTCATGGGAGAAAATCCAAATTCATCAGGTACTTTGAAGTAACAAAGTGGGATTTTCTCCCATGAAAGCTCTTGCACAAAAATAAATCTGTTAGGGCACATCTACATGACACTTTTATTTTGAAATAACACTCGCTATTTCAAAATAAAAGAAATTAGGTCTACACAACTTTTTCCTATTTCGAAAGGATGGATCCCGTCCTTTTGAAATAAGAATTGTCGTTCCAAAACAGTAAAACCTCGATGTTTTCGAAACAGCCGTTATTTCAAAAAGGATATTTCGAAATAACGCCATGTAGACCTGTTCTTTCAAAACAACACTGCATAGACCTGTTGTTTCAAAATAACTGTTTCAAAACAACGGGCCAATCAGCGTTATTTTGGAATATCCCTTTTGAAATAATGGCCATTTCAATTGTGGGGTTTTGCTTATTTTGAAATGAGCCCTTTCAAAATAAGGGTTTTATTTCAAAATAAGTCATTTCAAAAGGACGTATTTCAAAATAACAACACATGTGTAGACATAGCCTTAGTCTTTATGTGCCACATGACTTTTATTTATTTACTGGACTAGAGTAACATGGCTTGCCCTTTTGGAAAGTGTTGAGTTGTCTTAACCTTGCCTAAGCTGAGTTAAGCAACTCTAGGGGTGTATCTGGACTTTAAGTTGACTTAAGCACTTGCTTAAGTCGACTTAACTCCCACCCTAAAACTCAAGTTTAAGGATGTAGTCGACTTTATTTAAGTTGCCTTAAGCCTATTGGAAGCAAGAGAAGATCTTAAGTATGTCTTTATTTATTTTTAATTCGCTAAAAGATCTCTCACATGATGCTACAGTTATGCACAAGGTTGAAAATATCCTCATTGCAATTACCAGGTTTGAAGGTTTGGATAACATTCTTTAAGTTAATGTTTGTGTATCATTTTCAGTAAGTCTAATGTTGACACTGACTCCAGAACTGGGAGTATTGATAGTGCTGATGTTTAAAGCTCTCAGTTCTTGATGAAACGTCAGCAGGATTTAAATCACTGCTATAATTTTCTGACAGTTGCACTGCTTTGGCCTTTAAATCTGTAATATTAATTGAAAAAAATTGGTTCCAGAAAGAAATTCAAAATCAGTGGAATCTTCATTTAATTTCTCATCTCCAAGTAATTTTGGATGAAATTGTGTCCACTGACTTTTTAGTTCCAGACTTATACAACTGTTACCCTGAAAGACTACTTCCTTCATCTTGTGACTCAGTGTCCACACCAGGGTTTTATTTTGAAACAATAGCTGTTGTTTCAAAATAAAACCGGGCATGTTCAAATGACATTTCCCTAGTCAAAATGACAGGACCCCATCATTTTGAAATAATGGCCATCATTTTGAAACCTTACATGCAATCAAAATAGCTATTGTTTTTGAAACAGTTGTTTCAAAACAATGCCATTTGGACTTGTTATATCAAAAGAACGATTACTTTGAAATAACGCTTTTGCCCTTCTCCTTCCCAGGATGCCTTCCATTTTGTATATATTGGCTGCCCCTCTCCTGAAGTGAAATAACATGTCCACATGCAGTGCATGCTATTTCACTTTGAGGGTTTCCCTTATTTTGAATTAACATTTTCTTATTTTGATTTAAGTTATTTCAAAACAACAGTTTATGTGTGAACACAGACATAGTAATGCATTGGTATGACTCTTTGTTTAGGTTTTTCACGAAATTCTGTAAATATTTCCATATTTTTGGCCACTATCTTAGTTTTTTGATGTGTAATTCTAACTAATTTTCACATTTTATCTTATAAAGCATTTTTCAGTCCATGAATATTTCTACTGCTTGAAATACAAACAATATTTTACCTTGCCAGATTTTGGTTATTTGGTGCCATGGCTAAGAATAGAATACCATATAGATAACATACATAAATAATTATAGTGAATTTGCATAATATTGTCACAGTAGCAATGGTTAATGGCTTATATAACAATGAATTTGACATTGTACAATGCAGGACTCATGGACTTCTTTAATTTGACTATTTAAGACTTTGGCTGTGTTAGCTTTCAAGACAGACATCAGCTTGGTCCACCTACTAGCTGAGCTAGGGAAAAGAATTGTAGATAGTTTGAACTAGCCCAAAAAAGGACATCATAGGTCAACTTACAGAGGCCAAATGCACACACGTAAATTCAAACTGTGTTCAGAAAAGGGAACTGTCTGTGGCAAGCCCTCCCCAGAGCTCCCTGGTGGGGAAAGAGAAGGCAGTGGGGGGGGAGGGTGCCTGAACAACCTCATACACTTTTTACATAAGGACAGTATTGCCCAATGACTACAAAGTAAATATCTGTGTCTGTATGTAGCCCTTGGGCCAGGGCTGTACTGCTTAGCAGCCACGGCATCAATCAAAAGTCTGTGAGCGGCCCTTGATCCAGGAAGCATGACATAGCCAATGTTCCCTCTAATTATTCGTAGACTGTGTGTGCAAACAATTTCTTTGTATGTGCAAACACATTTCTTTGTGAGCACCAATATTAGCACTATTGATTTATTTGTTTGTGCACACTTGTTGTGTGAGCAGGTTTCATGACATGTACATGCTCAGAGCTTAGAGGGAACAGTAGGCCTAGCAGCCACAGAGTCAATCCCATGTCTATGAATAGACCTAAAATCAGAGCAGCACAGCCTAGTGGTCACACAGTGACTAGGGAGACGGGACTAGCCATAAAGGTCATGGTGTCCAGGCATGGTGTCCAGGTAGGGGGACTTATGCCCTCTGCTCCACTGAGCCCCAACCCAGGGGTCTATTACTGTTTGGTTTATGGCATCAAGTCACTGGGGATCCAGGTCGAAACAGGCTGGCATGTGTCCTATGCCACACTCAATTCCCCTTTCCAGCTCCCCCAAGCTACCTGCTAAGCAGTAGCTATGGCGGTTCCCTCATGGGCCTCCATAGTTCATGGCACCCCAGGCATCTGCATCTAAATAATTCATTGGTTGCATCTGCACCTTGGCAGAGTATCCATGGTTGCTCTTA
Organism: Podocnemis expansa; assembly: GCA_007922195.1. NCBI lineage: Eukaryota > Metazoa > Chordata > Testudines > Podocnemididae > Podocnemis > Podocnemis expansa. The sequence goes on along the minus strand of ML682181.1, from coordinate 998,424 downwards.
CTTCGAGGCTGTGGCTATGACAGCTGTTGCTCAGGAATCTCCAGCGGGCGTGTCTCCTCCTCATTGGTCAGCCCATGCTGAGCTGAGTGGCTTCCTTTTATGCTGGGGCAGCAGTCTGAACATGCCCAGCAAATCTTAAGGGGTGGGGCTTCCTTTGCCCACAGGGATTATGGGGCTTCTTTAGTATGGTGTGGGCTCACCCTGTCACAGGTTCTCAATTAATTTGATAGGTTCAAGCATTACTGGACACCTTCATCCATCAAGGTGTCAGGTTTAATCAAAACCTTACCTATTTCTATCCACCAAGATATGATGAGTTGACTGAAACCATGCCTTTGCATGGGTTACTTATATATTATCTCATTGGCATTATTCGTTGGCGTTAGGCCAGCTCAACCTCTCCCACCTTTAAGGTACTTTTCCATTTTTCATACTTATAATTAAAATTTCAGCTTGTCTCTTGCCAATTCCAGTGAAGCTGATCTTCACAATTTGTTTCATGTCCATACCTTCAGTTCAGACTTGCTGTGCATTCTGTTCAGGCCAACTGTTGGAGTACTTAATTAGGCCTTTGTAACCTTTGGGTATACTTATAGTGACTCTCATGCACACATTTTTCTCTGTCTTATAAAAATATTCATCTATCTATCTAAGAATTTATAATCAATGTGTGTTTTAGTTTGAACAAGTAATTCAATAGTTTTGCAGATAGGCCTAATGTTAAATTTACTTTATGCTAAATGTTCTTACCTGCATAGAAAAATTTGCAAGCAATTTCTTCACAATATTAATGTTTCATAAAATCTTGCAAAAGCAGTAAGATCTGTAAACATCACCTATGACATCATAGGAAAATAAGTGGGGAGGGGGTGTCTGCAGGTTGCTGAGTTGGGTGGAAAGGTACCAAACAGGCTATTTCAATCATGTTGTACAGACAAACACATGAAAAGGGGTCTAAACCGCAATTCGGCAGAAAATAGTAAACAGGAATGTAGGGAAAAGGCAAGGGAGGAAAATACATCAATTATATGCATGAACACCAAAACCAACAATCTGAAAGCACCCCAATAATTTTTTGGGGTTAGACCCATATTTGGCCAGGGGGAATGAGGTGATGTGCAAAAAAAGGTATTTAAGGACTCAAAATGAAGGTGGGGGAGAAGCTTCCATTTTTATCAGTCCTGAATTTAACTTCTTCAGAAGATCTTTCAAGACGCACTCAGCTCTTCTTTACTTTGTTTGTTTAGATAAGTTTGTTTTAATTTAATTAGTGTTAGAATTGTTAGCTCCGTACTTTAATTTGCCTTCTCTTCAAGGGTGAGTATAATCTTTGTAATTATACACTATCTTAAAGTTTAGGAAAATCTTAGTTGGTAACCTATGGTTATCTTTAAAATGTATTATATTACTTACTGCTTTCATTTACCAATTGGCAACTCTGTCATATGCTATAAGCTGTTAGGAATAAAAGAAATGTTATAAAATCTTAATTTCAAAGTGTAGCTTTTGTGTCCATTCCCTGAGGGGAACCCTATCATCTGGTTTTGACATTAATGTATCTGTAGCCATTTTGGGCTAGAACACTTACCCTGTAAATAAGTTAATTAAATTCATATGGATCACCCCAAATTCCAACTTAATTACAGAATGTCCCTATAGCTTGAACCAACACCTAGGCATTTCTACTTATTGTTTCTATTTTAACCTTTTATTTTCTCTTACAGTCACCAGCCCATCTCCTGCCCCAGCTTCCCATCTCCTGCTCACATGCACCTCTTATCCCCCCCATCTTCTGTCCATGCAGCCATTTGACATTCCCAGCCCCTGCCCCCCACCTGCTGCCACCATCCACCCCTTCTCTGACCCCATCTTCCGCCCATGGACCCTTTTACCACATTGGCACCTCCTTCCTCGACATAAATTCTGTTTTGATTTTTTTTCCCCTGACATTTTGGACAGGTGGTGGTAATAATAATAATAATAATAATAATAATAATAATAATAATAATAATA
>ML682181.1:981381-991391 GCA_007922195.1 Podocnemis expansa | reverse complement strand
ACTAGATGACCTCATGGGGTCCCTTCCAACCCTATGATTCTATGATTACTTCTAAAGAAGCTCCTTTAAGAGCTTACCCTATTTCAGGCCCAAATCGTACCCCAGTTTCTGGATATGTTCACATAACTTTCTCCTCAGCAGACCTAGTTCTTTAGCAACAGAATACTCCTTGCCTGCGGATGATCCGGAAGCGGTCTATCAAAAGTTTAAAACTATTTTTCAAACTCATAACCCTACATGGGCTGATGTGAACCAGTTAATGGATGCCTTGTTAACTGAAGAGGAAAAGGAAAAGGTTATAGAACAGACTACTAACAGAAGGGAGCCCAGCCTGCTAAACTGGGCACTTTAGAAGACCCTCAATGGTGTATAGATACCAAGCAAAGGCGAACTACTCTCAAGGAACATAGGGATTTCATTTTGGGTGCTATACAGCATGCAGCGGTTAAGGGGTGAAATGGACATAGGTTGAAGCCTGTTGTCAGGGTCCTGATGAATATACCGGTGACTTTTTGGTTAGGTTAATGAAGCTAACTGGGCAATATGGAGGAATTGATCCAGAGGATGCAACACTTGCTCCTATGATTATTGGAATTTTTGTAAGGCAATGTTGTCCAGAAATTAAGAATTATTTTTACAAGAACGCACCTGGCTGGCAGGAGAAACCACTTAGCAAGGTCATATCCATAGCAACATATGTGTTTAATGGTCGCGAAAAGAAAAACTACAGTGTGGCATGGAAAAGACCCCTCCTATGTTGGTGGCTATATTGCAGGTTTTGGAGGGCCCATATAGAGGAGGAAATAGATATGATAAGCATAGGCATAATGGCGGGGGGGGGATAAAACGGGTCATCAAAAAAATGGTCCTGCAAGGGCTATGGCACATAACACTTACAATTACTGTGAGGAGCATGGGCATTGGAAGTGAGACTGCCCCTTGCATCCTCGGCACCCCGCAGGGAATCAGTTACCCTCAATGTTAGTTCAGCAAAAACAGGAAACTGTCACTGAAGAAATGAGAGTTCTGCAGTTGCATCAAGAATAGGATGAGGAGGGAGACTGTGTCCTGCTTTCTTTGCTTGCATCTTCTAGTTGTTCTCTTGACCCTCATGATCCTATTCTAAATATTACTGTGGGCTCTCCAGTTTATGTTTGTTTAATGGACACTGGTGCTACCTTTAGCATGCTACTTGAGGCTCCAGCACCTCTTGACCCATCACGACAAGTCCCAGTGAAAGGCATATCAGGTGAGTTGCAAACTCTTTCTTGTACCCAGTCTTCCCCTGTAACTGTCGGTCTGCTTACCATTGAACAATATTTCTTTTTCGTGTCCAGTGAATATCTTGGGGAGGGACTTATTAACAAAATTAAAAGCTACTATTAGCTGCTCCCCAGATGGAATTTGATTAACTTTCCCAAATTCACAAGTACCCCATTTACAGACCCTCATTGAGGTCAGAACCACCTCTGATTTTCCAAATCCATCTCTTTCCAAGGTCCCTGCCTCCTTTTTAGCAAATTCAGCTACTGATACTGGTCTTTTGAAATTGGCCAAGTTAATCTGAATACAAGTCAAAGTAGAGCCAACCCCTTCTGTTTCTCAATATCCGCTATCTTGGAAGCAGAAACAGTAATAGAGCCAATTATACAGGATTTTTTACAAAGTGGTATCATTATTCCTTGTCAATCTCCTTGCAATACACCTATTCTTCCTGTAAAAAAACCTAAACCTGGTCCTGACGGGAAACCGGTTTATCAATTTGTCCAAGATCTTAGATCAATAAATGCTAATGTGATCCCTCGCCAGCTGGTGGTGCTAAATCCTCCCACTATCTTAACTTCTATCCCTTTGACTACAACACATTTTTAGAGTCGTAGATCTATGTGCAACTTTCTTTTCCATACCAATTCACCCTGGTTCTCAATATGTGTTTGCCTTCACATGGAAGGGCCATCAGCTTTGCTGGACCCGCCTTCCACAAGGGTACGTTGCAAGCCCCACCTTCTTCTCCCAAATTTTATCTCAAGAACTTCAGTCTATTGTTTGCTGAGCGGTACAGTGTATTGATGATTTGCTGTTATGTTTTCCCACACAGGACGCCTGCCTTACAGATTAACAGGGCTATCGCTGCCCCAGGGAAAGTCATGGGGCCCTGGCCAGGAGGCCACATCCCCGGCCAGGAAGCCACGCCTCCAGCCAGGGATGGGGCCAGGAGTGGCTGCAAGGATCTGAGCCCTGGATCTCCAGCCAGGACCAGGAACAGTCTCCGTGGCCATGGGCGGCTGGGCCCCGGATTCTTGGCTGGGGACAGGGCCAGGAGCAGCTTCTATGGCCACGGGCAGCCAGGCTCCGGATCCCCCACCGGGGACAGGGCTGTGACAGCTGTGGGCAGCCAGGCTCTGGATCCCCCATCGGGGATGGGCTGCCGCGCCCATGGGCAGCTGGGCCCCCGATCTCTGGCCTGATGGGGCTGGAGACCAGGAGAGGCAGGGCCCCAGCAGACCCGGAGCACTGGTGCCGGGATTCGGGGCACATCCCCATGTGCTAGGTGCCAGCAACACCCCTGCAGATTCCATTCACCTGCTTGTCTCTTTACACGAGTGGGGACACAAGAATTATTATCAAAGATGAGGTTTCTTTTTTAGGTCACTTAATATCCTATCAAACTCACTTGCTATCTTGAGATAGAATAAAGGTAGTGTTATCTATCCCTCAGCCCATCACTAAGTGGCAGATCAGGGTTCTCCTTGGGGCAGCAGGATTTTGTAAGCAATGGATTCTCAGTTTTGTCTCTTTGGCAAAGCCACTAGTGCTGCTTACTTGAGACAGTGAGGCTGATCCCCCATCCTGGATGCAGGAAGCAGACGAGTCATTTTTAGAACTAAAAAGGCTTCTTTCTGTTGTCCCTGCTTTAGGGTTATCAAATTATTCCAAACCCTTTTTTCTGTACTGCTATGAACAGGAGGGAATAGTATTTGGAGTTTTAACTCAAAATATGGGAACCTCTTAGAGTCCTGTTGCCTAATATTCTTGTCAGCTCGATGCAGTGGCTTTAGGTTTCCCGGTGTATATTCATGCTACTGCAGCCACAGCACTATTAGTTAAAAAAAGCACAGGAATTGGTGCTTGGCCATCCTTTAACTTTGTTTGTACCTCATGCAGTTCAGGCCATTCTTAACAGGGCAAGTACGCAACATCTGTCAGTGCAACATTTATCTTCTCATGAAACAACATTGCTGGCAGCTAAAAACCTTATTATTTGTTGTTGTTCTTCTTTAAATCCAGGAGCTTTGTTGCCGCTGCCTAACAGCGGTACGCCTCATGACTGAGTATGTAATTTCCTCTGCTACCACTCTGCATCCGGATCTCTTAAACATCCCTCTTTCCGATCCTGATTTAATTATTTTCAGAGATGGCTCTTGTTTTATAGATTCTTTTGGTGAGCACTTTTTGGGATATGTGGTAGGTACCCTTTTGGGGGTCTTAGAGGCTTTTTTGTCATCCAGATGTCCATAGCACTCAGGTTGCTGCATCGGTGGCACTAGCCCGTGCGTGTATTTTGGCTCAGGACAAAAGCATAGATATTTATACCAATGCAACTGGTCAAATCTGGAAACAACACAGGTTCTTAACATCATCTGGGCATCCTATTGCTAATACTAAATGGGTTTCTGCTTTGTTACTTGCTATTTCTTTGCTGCTGAGTATTTCTGTTACTTTCTGTCCTGCTCATACTAATAATAAGGATGAAATCTCCCATGGAAATGTGCTACTGATAGAGCAGCTAAGGCTGCTGCAGAAAATGCACCTTCCATGCCCCCAGACCTAATGGATAATTTGGCACTGATGCTGGCCCAATGGACTTCTTCTGACTCACCAACTGAGTTCTAGCCATCAGTGCCAGCTTCTGAAATTGACACATGGAAGCACTTGGGGGCAAAGCAAAAAGATGCTGTCTGGTGGTCCCAGAAGAACCGTCTCATGGCACCCCATTCCTTTTTACCTTTACTCGCATGTGCTGTTCATAATTCTGGACATCCGTGCAAAGTGGGTATAGCTGAGTCTGTTTTAAAGTTTTGGTGCGCTCCAGGTATTCACCAGGTCACTCAACAGGTAACTAAAAATTGTATTACCTGTCAAAAGTTTAACCCAAGGAAAAACCTTGTGTTTCCATCAGGAGCTCCACAGTGGGTATTTTGAACCATTTCAAGGCTTGTAGATAGACTTTGTGGACATGCCAATATGTCAGGGATTTAGGCATATGTTGGTTGTGGTGTGCATGTTTAGTAAATGGGTGGAGGCATTCCCTACCAGGAAGGCGGACACTGCAGCAGTGGTAAAGACTTTGGTAAGGGAAGTAATTCCCAGGTTCAGGTGTCCCCTTCATATCCCATCAGATAGAGGAAATCACTTTTGTAGGCAATTTACGTCCTCACTTTTAAAGTCATTTTTAATTGAACAAAAACTGCACACTCCATATCAGCCTAAGTCCTCAGTGGCAGTAGAACACGTGAACAGTAAATTGAAAGCCCAGCTGGTGAAAATCAAGGAGCACACTGGGCTAAACTGGGTACAAGGACTTCCACTTGCTCTTATGCACCTATAGACCCTTCCTGCCATAAAGACTAGATTGTCATCATATGAAATTCTGTTTGGCTGAGTCTTTCAGCTAGCGGGTCCATTGACACCAGCTCATGTCTCCCTTTTGGGAGGGGATGAACTATTAACAGATTAAGCGATTAAGTTGCAAAAATATCTTAACACCATTTCTAAGTTTTGCAGGGATGCTTAGCCTGTACCCTTAGACACTCTAGTCCATTCTCCAAAGCCAGGAGACTGGGTCTACCTTAAGAAGTTTTCCAAAAAGACCTGTTTTGAACATAGGTGGGAAGACCTGTTTCAAGTGTTACTGACCACCTACACGGCAGCTAAGTTGGAGACAAATGACCCCTGGTACCATTGCACCCACCTGAAGAAGGCAAACCCTCCACCTGAAGCAGTTCCTGTCAGCAAGGCAGTGGAGAGCCAGGTGCCCCAGTGGAGCACTGTTGGGTAATCTACCTGGACTATGGTTACTCCTGAAGTAGGCAAACATATGAATTGCAAAATGCATGGGGTTAAATGGGTTATTGGAACAATTATAAAAATAATTAGTTTTAGTTTGATACTGGCAAACTGGAAGGATAATTCATTTTATAATCTGGCTAAAAATCTTTCCCAGCATGGAACTATTAGTGATTGTTGGGTGTGTTCTTTTATGTCTGTACATCATGATCAGGGGTTTCCAATTATTCCAGTTCCAACTAATATTTCTGAATAGGAGGGTTTGGCCTGGAGTAACCCTATGGAAAGATTAATAGGAGGTCAGGATACCAGGCTGGGAAAGCATCATGACCCTCAGGAAATGAAGCTCCCCTCTAGACGACCCGGGGTGTTTTGTATTGAATGGAAAAGTCCCCAACCAATTAGGCGTATTGACACCCCTTGGCTAAATGTAACCTGTAGTATAAAAAAAAATTGGGAATTTATCCTAAATGTCAATTTGTCTTGCAACTGCCTTTGCTGAAAGCAAGTAAACATAAAGAATGTTGCATTTTATAATACCTCAGGCAAAGCCATTCCGGGATCACAATGGGGTTTAGGGAACAGTAATATCTCGGCAGTGTCAGGGATAAAATGTAATAAGTCACAACCCTTTTGGCTCAAATTAAAAGAAATGACTATAAGTTCAAAACCTGGAAACTCACGTCAAGTTTTTCTTATCCAAAATAACACTAATTTTAACCAGTATGCTAATAAAATTTGGATGGCATGGGCAAATATTTTGTTCTACACATTGTATCAAGATCATAGCAATGATTGTCAAGGTATTACCCCGATAAAGGCAGGTGTCTGGTGGGCCTGTGGTAGCTGGGCTGGAAAGACCCTTCCACCTCGTTGGAAAGGCAGATCTACCTTAGTGTACATGTGGCAGGGAGGAATACACCCAATGGAATTGCATGAGATTAAGCATACTTACAGGCCAAAAAGAAGAACAACCTTGGATGCTCATTATAACCCCTTGCTTGAGATACCCTCAGCTGCCTCTAGATTTTTTTTTTTTGTTTTTTTTGTTTTTTTTGTTTTTAGAATGCTTTTTCCTTGAATGGAGGTTGGAGATCTGGAATATGCTCTTCAAAATTTTTCAGCTGAATTTGAAATCTTTGCAAATGCAACCCTATATGATATGGAAAGAGGAAATAGTGGAAATAGAATCACTGGCTAAATTATCTTTGTAGAACTGCTTAGCTTTAGATCAAATACTGGCTGGTCAAGCAGCAGTTTGTGTGATGCTAAGCCAAACTTGCTGTTTCTATAAAAATGAATTTGGAGAGATAGAAACAGACCTGAATAAAATGTGAACGTTAGTCATTTTTTTTATCAGCTTGCAAATCCTCCCATGGAATCCAATGTGTTAGACTCCCATGAAAAGTTATCTGGCATTTTTTAACTTCTTGCCTGCTGGATATAGCATGTTTAAAATCTTTTTGCTGGAATCATAGTCTGTGTAATTGTTGTTGGTATATTACTGTTGTATTCATTGTTGTTGGTCTTTGATTACTTGGTGTTGTAAATTTCAAACTCCACCAGCAGTTCAGGTAGTTCAATCTTCCCTAAATTACTGGAATATGGAAATAGAATCAGGGGGCTAGTGTGTTGTTACACATGGTGTTGCTATTTAATATGATTGATAGGAACAAAGAGGCAAGTGTGAAGGAAATAACAAGTTGAACAAAATGAAGTCGGTCTAAATAAAATGGACTTAGGGAGTATAAGAGAGAACTGAGAATGTGACTTACATCATGTTTTCAGACCCTGATATTAAGGTGATAACCTACAAGAATGTGAATTGGAATGTGAATTGGGAGGTATTTGCTAGGCCCATGAGAAAGTGAACTAAGACATAAAGAGAGTGGGATGGGGAGCTTTGAAATGTACATTAAGTGGTTTGGAAACTGCGATGAAGAAACAATGTGACTGATAAATCAATCACCCTAGGGATTTTGATGTGTTTTAAGTTGTTTATATCTACCTATAGAAAACAGAAGAAAAGCCTCGTGCAGGGTCCTTCTCTTCTGTCTTTCCGAGAGAGGCATCTTCTTGATCAAGAATGAAAGATCTCTGCTTTGCTATCTTTGCCTGGTTACTTGGATCTCCGCAAGGCAATGAACCTTTATGTGGCCAGTTTCCCCGAAGATGATATAGATATGAAACATGTTGCCAGGTATTTCACATGGCTCATGGGGGAGACAATCAAATCTGTCTCCCAGAGCATGGAAAAAGCCAGAACTCCAAGCACATACCCGGAGAAAATAATAATGATGTTAGGCTAGCTAAATGTTTTCAGCACCTTTTCCTGAGAGTGAGGAATGCCCCAACCTTTCAGAACAAAGAATCAACTAACAGTTGGAAGAAGGTAGGAGAAGAGGCATGCTGAAAAGGAAACACTTTGAACTCTTACACAATGGCTACATTAGGTGAACTTAGTTTGGTCCTGCTATATTGAACTAAGAAGTTTGAGGTTAGTTCAAACTAACTGCAGAATTTTTAGTTCAAAGCATCTGATGAAGTGGGATGTTCTCTGATGAAAGCTCATACAATAAATACATTTGTTAGTTTTTAAGTGCCACAGGATTTTTTTTTTTCCCCTGAACTAGACTATCACAACTGTCTTTTTGGGAGGGGACTGTCACAGTGGCACTGCTTGTTGCTATAACTGGTTTTGATGATTTTAAATGCAGTGACTGAGAACTGTCAGGAGAAGACAATGGTTTGTTGTTTTCTGTTTGTCTATTTCAGGATAAGGATATAGACAAAGAGAAACCTATGGATGTAGAGGAGCTAAACCACTGCAGAACAGGAACTTCCCCATGTAAAAGTGTTAAGTGAGAGACTATGTTGACAGACAGTCAGTTAAATCAATCTAACTTGAAAAAATTGAATAAATAGTGACAAAATCATTGAATCAATTCAAGTTAAATCAATTTAACAGCTCCAAACCAAAAACCCCAAATCAAACTAGCATGTCCAGGGATAGGACTTGCTAGCTCGATTTAGGAGATGGGCACCCTGGGAGGAGTGGCAACATGGCCCACTGGCAGGGCCATTTTGCCACCCAATCCCCTGCTTGGCTGCCACAGGAGATCCAGTGTCAGGGGAAAACAATCCCCCCCCCCCGGCTCTGAGCTCCCTGAGCCCAGGGCAGGGGGGCGTGGAAGACACCTCCCCAGACTAGCTGAAGCATTGGGCTCAGCCAGGCTTGGGGGAGAAAGGACCCTGTGCCTGGCTTGCCATAGACTAGCCAGGCAGCGGGGAAGGAGACCGCATCAGGCTTGTCTCCAGGCGTGCTCCCCAGGCATCGGGGAAGGGATCTCTGCATGCCCTACTCCACTCCCCCAGTGCTTAATGGATGGTGGGGGAGGGGATCCCCATGTGCCTGCCTACACCCACACAGCTTGGGATGTGAGGAAAGCCTAGCAATAGGGCAGGGACCCCGTACACCCAGTGCTCCCACCACTGTCCAGGCGGTGGGGGGAAGACCGTCCCCCAATCCCAGCTCCTGTTGTCCTTGCTGGTGGTGGGAGAAGGAGCCCCGAGGCTGGCTCAAGCCACTGTAGCTGGTCTGCAGGGAAAGCTCCCCCATCTTCCATTGTGCTTCCTGGGTGGTGGGAGAGACAGGACCCCCGCACCCAGATTTTAGAGAGCTTCCTATTCACCAAAAGCCGGGCACCTGCGTCCTGTCTCCTCTGCTGCCAGGGAAGTGCACCAGGAGCCAGGGGTCCATTCCCTGCAGTCTGGCTACCAGCAGTTGAACTGACCTTGAGGTCCCTTCCCCCAGCACTGGCAAATGCATCTGGAGCCAAGATCAGGTGTTCTTGTCCCCACCTGACAGAGAGTGGTGGGAGCTAAGGGTGTAGTAAGTGCCTTCTCCACCACTTGGCTTACTTCCTGGGAGCCAAGCATGCGGGGTGCCTAACTCCACTCCCTGGCCATGGCTGGGGACAGTGGGCATGGGTGATGCACCCTGGGAGGAAGGTCTAACCAGAGTTTAAATTGATGTAACAGTTTATATTTAACTGTCATATAGACATAAAATTAGGTTTTATGATATCAATATGAATTTCGTATAGCAAAATAATGGAGTTTGTCTTTTCAGTATAAGGAAACCTGGTGTGGAATGAACCATTTTTAAATTGAAATAACTAGTGTTATTTTGATTGAAAAGCTGTGTGTGGATATACCCACAAAAAGGACATCCAGGGAGGGAAAGACAAAGAATTTGAATTTGCAAGATTGGAAGCAAAAGTGAAAATTGAAGCAAATCTTGTCAGAAGAGCCAGAGAATCTGTTATAGACAGGCTATGCAACTAAACCAGCAGAAGGAAAAGGATAACCAGGGCCACCCCTAGGAGAGGTGCAGGGCCCTGGGCAAATCACCCTCTGCAGGGGCCCCTGCACACCCCGCATCTTGCACTGGCAGGGGGCTGGCCAGCCAAACAGAGGGGCAGAGCCCTGTGCTGCACCGCCCCATGCCAAGGACTGGGTGAGGGGCCAAAAGGGCAGTCCTGTGCAGTGCTGCAGGTCCCCCAAATCCTGGCCACATGCACTGAGCTGGGCTCTGCGCTGGAGCAGTGCGGTTGGGGCGGGGGGTATCAAAACCAGCTCTGCACTGCCTTCTGCCCCCTTTCCTCTGAGCCAGCAGGGCCATGTTGCCAACCAATCGCTTATCAATGGCTATTCAGAGCCAGTGGCAGGGGAAAAAATGTGTGTGGGGTGCACAGATGGGGAAGCCCCTCTTCCCCCTGGGTTCCCCCGCTGCCACTCTACTCCACCGCCCTAAGCAGGGGCATGGCATGCCTAGCCCCCTGCTACTCCCTTTCCCCACCCCAGCCTCAAGGCAGGAGCAGGGAGCCGGAAGCCTGATGGGGCTGGGAGCTGCTTGCCCAGCAGACTGCAAGCAGCTCCCA
>ML682181.1:947224-978381 GCA_007922195.1 Podocnemis expansa | reverse complement strand
TGGGAGCTGCTTGCAGTCTGCTGGGCAAGCAGCTCCCAGCCCCATCAGGCTTCCGGCTCCCTGCTCCTGCCTTGAGGCTGGGGTGGGGAAAGGGAGTAGCAGGGGGCTAGGTGAGCCATGCCCCCAGGGCGGGGAGCCTACTCTGTCCCTGCCGGGGCTGAGTCTCTGCCCCCCAGCCAGGGAAGTGGCTGCTGCAGCCCTACCTGCCCTCTGCTTACCTGCCTCCAGGGCTGGGGCAGGGGAAGGGGCTCTGGCCCTCCACCCTGCTTCGCTGCTTGCTGCTCAGTTGGGGCGGGGGGGCAGCAGCAGCCAGCTTTGCCCCCTGCTGGGGCTCCCCCCCAGGCCCAGCAGTGGGAGGCAGAGTGGGCACTGACAGCCCCTACCCCTGGGTGGGGCAGGAGTGGGGGAGCTCCAGCCCGCATGTTCCCTGGCCGCTTCCAAGCCCACTGGGGCACCTGCTGTCCCCCCTGTGCTGGGCAAAGGGGAGCGGCGGGTTTTCCCCTGCCACTTCCGCTTGAGCAGGGCAGAGAGGGTGGCATGAACCCCAGCCAGCTTTGCCCGCCACTTCCCCTTGCTGAGGGCAGGGGTGGTAAAGGGGCTGAGGCCCCTGACTCCCCCCTGCTCCCAGCAAGGGGAAGCAGCAGGAGAAGCCATCTGGTGCACCCACCACCCCCTCTACCTCCGGTAAGGGGAAGCGGTGGGGAAAGCTGGCTGGGTCACCTGCTGCCCCCCTGCCCTCCACTCAGCACCCTGGGAGGAAGGTCAATGTTATTTCAAAACAATGCTTGTTTCAAAATAACGTGTCCAAATGGCATTACTTTGCAACAACCGGTTTCAAAATAACTGTCACTTCAAAACGAATGTGGTTTAAGCCATTTCAAAATGATGGCTCTTGTTTCAAAATGATGGGCTCTGTTGCTTCAAAAGAAGAAAACTTTGTGTGGACATTCCATTTCTTATTTCGAAACAACCACTGTTTTATTTTGAAATAAAAGACTTCTGTGGACATACTCATTAGCAGTTCTTAGGGTTACAGGCTTATCAGTCACATTATTTCCTCACAGCATTTATCAAGATACTCCATTTACATTTCAAAGCTCCCTTCTCCACCCTAATCACCTCTTAATTAGTATAGCAGATATTGCTCAGTTCACATTCCAGTAGGTTATCACCCTTTAGTCACATTTAGATATCAACCACCTGCTCAGTTTTTCCCTCATACTCTAACTCCATTTAATTTAGCACAACTCCATTTTGTTCACTTAGCTATTTCTTTTACACTCCCCCCTTTGTTTCTATTAATTAGGAACATCATGTACATCAGCACATTCAACTCCTGATCCCATTTCAAAGTTCCAATATGATGGGGAAAATTGAACTGCCTGAATTGCTGGTGGAGTTTGAAATTTAAAACACTGAGTGATCAAAGAACAGTAACATTGAATACAACAGAGTAACATTCAAACAAACAATTATACAAATTAAAATTCCAGTAAAAAGAGATTTTAACCATGACAGATCTGGCAGCCAGGAAGTTAAAAAAATGTCAAATGGAGTCCCAAGAGAAGTTCAACCTATTTGATACCATGGGGGGATTTGCATACTGATGGAAAAATGACTAATGTTCCAAATTGTATGCAGGTCTATTTTTATTTCTCCAGATTCATTCTTATAAAAACAGCAAGTCTGGTAGAAGATAACACACACTCCTCCTTGGCTTGCTAATATCTGATCTATAGCTATACAGATTTGCAAAGATAATTTGGCTAATGATTCCATTTCTCCCTGCATTCTTCCTATAGTGTCTAGGATTGCATTAGCAAAGATTTTAAATTCAGCTGAAAAATTCCATAGAGTGTATTCAAAATCTCCAATCCCCATCCAAGAGGAAAAAAAAAATCTAAAAGTCCTAGAGGCAGCTGAAGGTTTTTCAAGCAAGGGGTTATAACGGTGTGCACCTAAGGTTATGCTTTTTTTTTTTTTTTTTTTGATCTGTGATTATGCTAAATCTTATGCAATTCCAGCGGGTGTATTCCTCCCGGCCACATGTACACTAAGCTAAGGTGTTTTTTTTTTTTTGTTTCTTTTTTCAGCGAGGTGGAAGGATCTTTCCAGCCCAGCTACCACACACCCACCAGACACCTTCCTTTGTAGGGGTAACACCTCAACAAACATTGCTATGAGCTTGATACAATGTGGAGAAAATATTTGCCCATGCTGCCCAATTCTTATTAGCATACTGATTTAAGTTAGTATTATTATGGATAAGAAAAACCTGATGTGAGTTCCCAGGTTCCAAACTTATGGTCATTTGTTCTAAGCTGAGCCAAAAGGGTTAGGACTTGTTACATTTTATCCCTGACACTGCTGAAATATTGCAGTGCCCTAAACCACATTGTTAACCTGGAATGGTTTTGCCTATGAAATTCCAAAATGTCACATTTTCTATGTTCCCTGCTTTCTGTGAAGGAAGTTGCAAAGCATAACAACAGTTAGGATTACTTCCCAAGTTTTTGATACTACAAGTCATATTTAGCCAAAGGGTGTCATTTTGCCTAACTGGTTGGGGACTTCTCCATTTGACACAGAACACAGCCTCACATCGCCTTGAGGTGAGTTTCATTTCTCAAGGATCATGATGCTTCCCCAGCCTCTTATCCTGACCTCCTACTATCTTTCCTATAGGATAACTCCAGGCCAAACCCTCCCATTTGGAAATATTTGTTGGGACTGAAATGATTGGAAACCCTTGGTCACAGTGTGCAGACACTTTTGCAACTTAATTACATAGTCTGTTAATAGTTCATCCCCTCCCAAAAAGGAAACATGAGCTGGTGTCAATGGACCCATTAGCTGAAAGGGTCTACCAAACAAGATTGCATCTGACGACATCCAGTTTTTATGGCAGGAAGGGTTCATAGGTGCATGAGGCAAGTGGAAGACATTGTACCCAGTTTAGCCCAGTGTGCTCCTTGATTATGTTCAGCTGAGTTTTCAGTTTACCATTCATGTGTTCTACTATCCCTGAGGACTGAGGATGATATGGTGTATGCAGTTTTTGCCCAATTCCCAGTGACTTTAAAAGCGAAGACAGAACTTGCCTGCAGAAGTGATTTCCCCTATCTGATTTGATATGGAGAGGACACCCAAAACCAGGAATTACTTTACTTATGAACACCTTTACCACCGCAGCAGTGTCCGCTTTCTTAGTAGGGAATGCCTCCACCCATGTATTAAACCTACACACTACAACCAACATATGCCTAAATACCTGACACATTGGCATGTCCACAAAGTCTTTTTGGCAAGTCTTGAAATGGTGCAAAAACCCACTATGAAGCTCCTGATGGGAACACAAGCTTTTTTCCTGAATTATTTTTTTATCAGATAACACAATGTTTTGTTAGCTGTTGAGCAGCTTGGTGAATACTCAGAGTACACCAAAAGTTTAAAGCAGACTCTGCTATACCCCCATTTGCATGGATATCCAGAATTATGGACAGCACGTGCAAGTAAAGGTAAAAAGGAATGAGGTGCAATAGGATGGTTGTCCGGGGACCACCAGACACCATCTTTCTGCTTCGCCCCCAAGCGCTTCCACGTGTCAATTTCAGAAGCTGGCACTGATACATAGAACTCAGTTGGTGAGTCAGAAACAGTCCATTGCCCCAGTATTAATACCAAATTATCCATTAGGTCTAGGGGCATGGAGGGCACATTTTCTGCACCAGCTTTAGCTGCTCTATCGGCTAACGCATTTCCCCAGGAGACTTCATCCTTATTATTAGTATGAGCAGGACAGAAAGTAACAGAAATATATTGTGGCAAAGAAATAGCCATTAACAAAGTAGAAACCCATTTAGCATTAGCAACAGGATGCCCAGATGATGTTAAGAACCCGTGTTGTTTCCAGATTTGAACAGTTAAATGGCACATCCCAAAGGCATACTTAGAATTGGTATAAATATCTATGCTTTTGTCCTGAGCCAAAATACATGCACGGGTTAGTGCCACCAATTCAGCAACTTGAGCACTATGGACCTCTGGAAGAGAAAAAGCCTCTAAGACCCCAAAAAGGGTACATACAGCATATCCCGAACGGCGCTTTACAAAAGAATCTATAAAACAAGAGCCATCTGTGAAAAGAATTAAATTGGTGTTGGAAAGAGGGATGTCAGAAAGATCCAGACGTGGAGTAGTAGCAGAGGAAATTACATACTGACATTCATGAGGCATACGGCTGTTAGGCAGCAGCAACAAAGTTGCTGGATTTAAAGTAGAACAACAATGAATAATAAGGCTTTCAGCTGCCAGCAATGTTGTTTCATCGAAAGATAAATGCTGCACTGACATATGTTGTGTGCCTGACTTGTTAAGAATGGCCAGAACTGCATGAGGTAAAACAAAGTTAAAGGATGGCGAAGCACTAGTTCCTGTTCTTTCTTAACTAATAGTGCTGCAGCTCCAACAGCACGTATGCACACCAGAAAACCCAAAGCCACCACGCCAAGCTGACAAGAATAATAGGCAACAGGACTCTAAGGCTACATCTACATGGCATTTTTATTTCGAAATAACACCCATTATTTCGAAATAAAAGAAATTAGGTCTACACAACGTTTTCTTATTTCGAAAGGACGGATCCCATCCTTTCAAAATAAGAATCATCGTTCCGAAACAGTAAAACCTCGATGTTTTTGAAACGGCCATTATTTCGGAAGGGATATTTCGAAATAACACCGTTTAGACCTGTTCTTTTGAAACAACACTGTGTAGACCTGTTGTTTTGAAACAACTTTTCAAAACAATGGGCCAATTGGCGTTATTTCAGAATATCCCTTTCGAAATAATGGCCATTTCAATTGCGGGGTTTTCCTTATTTCGAAAAGACCCCTTTTGAAATAAGGGTTTTATTTTGAAATAAGTCATTTCGAAAGGACTTATTTCAAAATAAAACTGTATGTGTAGACATAGCCTAAGAGGTTCCCATAGGTTGAGTTAAAAAACTTCAGATACTATTCCCTCCTGTTTATGGCAGTATAGAACAAAGGGCTTGGAATAATTATGTAACCCTAAAGCAGGGACAACAGAAAGAAGCCTTTTTAGTTCTAAAAATGACTGGTCTGCTTCCCACATCCAGGAAGGGGGGATCAACCTCACTGTCTCAAGTAAGTTGCACTAATGGCTTTGCCAAAGAGGCAAAATTGGGAATCCACTGTCTGCTAAATCCTGCTGCCCCTCATAAGCCCCTGATCTGCCACTTAGTGATGGGCTGAGGGATAGATAACACTACCTTTATTCTTTCTGGTGACAACAAGCAAGTCTGAAAGGATATCAGGTGACCTAAATAAGAAACCTCGGGTTGACAAAACTGCAACTTTGGTAGTGATGCCTTGTCCCCTGCTTATGTAAAGAAACAAGCAGGTGAATGGAATCTGTAAGACAGGCCTTCTGTGAAAGAGGGCACAACAGTAAATCATCAATATACTGTATTAGAACAGAACCCTCAGTAAACTGAATAGATTGAAGGTCTCAAGCCAAGATTTGGGAGAATAGAGTGGGGCTTTCAATGTAACCTAGTGAAAGGTGTGTCCAGCAAAATTGTTGATGCTTCCATGTAAAGGCAAACAGATACTGAGAATCAGGGTAAATAGGTATAGAAAAGAAAGCAGCACACAAGTCTACTACTATAAAATATGTAGCAGTCGAAGGAATAGAAGTTAAGATAGTGGCAGGATTTGGCACCACCGGATGGCGAGGGATCACATAAGCACGTATTACTCTAAGATCTTGGAGAAACCGATGAACCAGTTTCCCATCAGGGCTGGGCTTAGTCTTCTTTACAGGGAGAATAGTTGTATTGCAAGGGGATTCACAAGGAATAATGATAACACTTTGTAAAAAGTCCTGTATAATTGGCTCTATTCCAGCTTCTGCATCTTGTGGTAGCGGGTATTGAGGAACAGAAGGGGCTTGCCCCACTTTGACCTGTATTCAGACCAGCTCAGCTGATTTTAAAAGTCCAGCATCAGTAGATGAATTTGCCCAAAATGAGGCAGGGACCTTAGAAAGAGATGGATGAGGCAAATCAAAGGCGGTCCCAACCTCAACGAGGGCCTGTAAATGGGGTACTTGTGAACTGGGGAAATTTAACCAGTTTCCATCCAGGGAGCAGCTAATAGTAGCTCTTAATTTTGTTAATAAGTCCCTTCCCAAGAGATTTGCTGGAGAAATTAAAATAAATACATAAATAAATAAATAAATAAATAAATAAATAACTGTTCAGCGGTAAGCAGACATATAGTTACAGGGGTAGAACTGAGTACAAGAAAGAGTTTGCAACTCACCCGATGTGCCTTTCACTGGAACCTCTTGTGATGGGTCAAGCGTACTGGAGCTTCTCATAGCATGCTAAAGGTAGCACCAGTGCCCATTAAACAAGGATAAACTGGAGAGCCCAGAGTAATATTTAGAACAGTATCACAAGGGTCAAGAAAACAGCTAGAAGATGCAAGCAATAAAAGCAGGACAAAGTCTCCCTCTTCCTCCTATTCTTGAGGTGAATATGAATCACTCATTACTTCAGTGAAAGTTTCCTGTTTCTGCTGAGCTAGCACAGAGCATAACCAATTTCCCACAGGGACCTGCGGGGGCAAGGGACAGTTTCACTTCCAATGCCCATGGTCCTTACAATAATCACAAGTCACTGCCCATGCAGGTCCATTTTTTCAATAACCCTCTTTATTCCCCCCCCCATAGCATCTATGCTTATCATCTCCAATTCCCCCTTTATATGGGCCCTCTGAGGCCTGCAATAAAGCTGCCAACAAAGCAGAGGCTTTCTCTGTATCATGCTGTTTCTCTTTTTCATGGCCATTAAACACATATGTTGCTATGGATATAACCTCACTAAGTGTTTTTCCTTGTCAGCCAGTCGTGCTCTTGTAAAAAATAATTCCAAATATCTGGACAACATTGCCTTACAAAAATTCCAATAACCATAGGAGCAAGGGTTACATCCTCCAGATTAATCCCTGCATGTTATCTAAGTACCTTCTTTAACCTAACCAAAAAATCACTTGGATGTTCATCAGGACCCTGACTACCGGTTTCAACCTGAGTCCAATTTACCTCTTTACCTGCTGCATAGCTCCCAGAAGGAAATTCCTATATCCCCCGAGAGAAGCTCGTCCCTGCTCAGAATCCATACTCCACTGAGGGTCCTCTAAGGGCCAAGGTTTAGCAGGCTGAGCTACCTCTTGCTTAGTAATCTGTTCTAAAACCTTTTCCTTTTCCTCTTCAGGTAATAAAGCATGCATTAATTGGTTCACATCAGCTCATGTAGGATTATGACTTTCAAAAATAGTTTTAAACTTTTGATAAACCACTTCCGGATCATCCTGGAGACAAGGATTCTTTTGCCAAAGAACTGGGTCTGCCGGAGAGAAAGGAATGTGAACATATCCAGAAACTGGGGTACCTTTTGGTCCCAAAACAGGGTAAGCTGTCAATGGAGCTTGTGTAGTAGGAATGAACGAGTCATGAGCTAAGCCATAACTCCGAAAGATCATGGGGTGCATAGAAGTAGAAGTAGAAGGGTATTTAGGGGTCAAGCATTTCTCAAGCAGCTTTACTGTCTTTTCAATATTCTCATGAGGTGCTACAGAAGGCGGTGCAGAAAGTCACGCCTCCCACCAGGGTTCCACCTCAGCTGCCAAATATGGAGGAGCCCACTTATCCTCTTCCTGTGCTGCACAAAAATTGTATGAGGGCGGAACTGATGGGCATACATTTGAAACTGGCAGAGCCATTGACGAACCTGCTGCACTCAGTTTTGATTCCATATCCTTTATGGTGGCCTTCAGACTACTGACCTGACACTTAGTGTGTCATCTATAAGTGTTATTTTGCCACAAATACCAGTAATCCATTTGTCCTGGCTTACTACTTTCCAAAATTTTCCTAAGGTACCTTAAAATTTCCTCATCGAAAGATCCTTCTAGTGTCCACCTCAATTTGGGGTCCTTAGATGTAATTGATGGCCATACTTTTGTGCACAAACTTACTAAGTGCTTTCCAGATAACCCCCTACAACCTGGCATGCCTTTCCATTTTCTTAACATATAGTCCAAAGGACTTCCAAGCATAAAGCCAGACTGACCCGCACCCATTTTCCAAAACTCCGACCACCCACCTACAGCTCACACAAAAGGGAAATTACAGCAAAGATTTATAGCAGGCCTCTTGACACTTCGCTAAACAAAACTTGGGATCCTACCTTATCATCCTCCCCGTGTTTCCTCCACCCAGAAGGTACCCACAAAGGTGAACTCACCTGGTGCAGGCAGGGCATTCTAAGTAGGGGGAGCAAAGAGAGTATGCTCTAGGAGAGTCCCTTTGTGGTCGCCAAATTTGTCTTGGGGGAAACTGGTCCCATAAAATGTTTGTTGCCTAGTGGAGATCCAATTAACCAGGTAAAGGTAGCAAAGCAATGATCTTTTCTTCTTAATCAAGCTGCTTTTCTCTGAAAATGTGACAGAAAAGAAGGACCCCTCACAAGGCTTTACTTCTGCTTTATATAGATGCAAACAACTTAAAACACATTAGCAGTTCTTAGTGTTATAGGCTTATCAGTCGCATTATTTCTTCACAGCAGTTATCAAGCTACTCCATTTACATTTCAAAGCTCCCTTCTCTACCCTAATCACCTCCTAATTAATTTAGCAGATATTGCCCAATTCACGTTCCTGTAGTTTATCACCCTTTAGTCAGACTTAGATATGAATCCCATACCAAGTTTTTCTCTCATACTCCCTAACTCCATTTTATTTACCCCAACTCCATTTTGTTCACTTACCTATTTCTTTCACAAAGCTCTGCAGTGGGACTATTTTGGTGGAATAAAGGCTCCCTAAACTGACTCAAGGGATTTATAGATGCCCAGACACAAATGATGTGAGACTATTTGATACACTCTGCTAATACAATAAAATAAAATAAGCTAATCAGTTGCACTTTACCAGGCAGATCCTGACTCCAGTAGGAGATGACTTTCAACAGGTTGTTGTGAAGGCCTGTTAAGTCATGGCAGGGCTGTAACTGGGGCAGAGAGATCAGGGTAAAGCCCTGGGAGCCCCAATTTAGGGGGTGCTGCCAGAGCCAGGGCCCGTCTGCCCTGCCCCTTGCACCGGAGGGGAGCTGGCCAATCTAGATCCAGACTGTAAGTTTCTCCCCCCAATTCACTTGCAGGGGCAGAGTGTACCAGCCCATAGGCCAGCTCCCTCAGCCTCACCCCAACCCTGAGCCAACCACTCTCTTCCTGCAGGCAGATCATCTGGTGCGAATCAAAGCCACACCACCTGGTGCAGTCAGCTTTGTCTCGTACTGGGGCTGACCAGCCAGGCCACAGCTGAGCTTGTCCCCAGCCATCCCTCCATTTTTGGCGCACTGGCAGGGCGGGAGGCCCTCCAGTGGTGGGGCCACCAGTGAGGAGGTGTAGGGACCCTGTGGCCTTCATCCGCCACTGGTGGCAGAGACTGGATTAGGCTCCATGCTGCCCTCTGATGGTGGCTGGGGTCAGATCTGAATCTGGTTCCATGCTGCTGCCAGATCAGGCCCCAGGTAACAGAAGTACTCCCTTGAGGCTGCTAGTCCTCAGCACCAAAATTTCTAGTTCCAGCTCTGAGTCATGGAGGCCACAAAAGAAGGTTTTGTTGGAGGCGAAGTGCAATTTTCAGGTGAACAACATATATTTTTGGGAAAAAAAAAAAAATAAAACAAGACAAGACAAAAAGGAGTGGTGTGGCACTTAAGTGCCACACAATTCCTTGATTTTTTGCTGGACTAGGCTAATATGGCTGCCCCTTTGGAAACTGACATATATTCTTGGGCCTAACATAGATTAAGTTAAATGCTTGCACATTCTGGCTTTGAAAGCTGGTCATCTTCATATTGAAAGTGCCACAGGACTCTTTTTTTTTTTTAATTAACTGTTGGTTTTCAGAACAAATAAAAATATAAACAAATTTAGGTTTCATTACAGGTCTGTACTAGGTCTAGTGATGTTCAACATATTCATAAATGGTGTCAAAAAAGTTTTAAGCAGTAAGGTGTTAATATTTTCAGCTGATACAAAATTGTGCAAGAGAGGTGAGTCCCAAACTGACTGTGAAGAGGAAAATGGATATCACAAAATTGCAGATGAAATATTATCCACAGTGATGGATATTTGGAAACAAAATGTGAACCATTTGTATGAAATGATGGGATCTAAATTAGCCCTTACTACCCAAGAATGAGATCTTGGAGTCATGGTGGTAGTTCTTTGATAACACCCACTCTATGTGCAGCAGCAGGGAAAACAGCTAACAGACTATTGGTAGTATTTAGGATAATAACAGCTAAAAAGACAGAACATAAAGTATTGTCTCTTTATCAATCATGGCATGCCCAGATCTTGAACTGTGCATGAAGATCAAATCACCTGATTGTAAATAAAGCTTTTTAACACCTGGAAAAAAATACTGAAAAAGCAAAGAATAGGGTCTTAGCATGGATCAGCTTCCATGTGAGGATAGATTAATAAAACTAACTAAGGAGGGACATGGTAGATATCTATGAAATCATTGTTGGTGATGAAATAGTGTGGATAAAGTAAAAAAGAAAAAAAAAGGAAGTCTCATTTACTTCTTCTCGTAGCACATAAAGGAGGGGGTGACCACATGAAATTGATTGGCAGAAGGTTTAAAACAAACTAAACAACATATTTCTGCATACAATACACAGTAAACCTTCAAATTCTCTGCCGGAGGATGTTATGAAAGCCAAGAATGTGACAGGTCCAGAAAGTATTTGCACAGACAGTGTAGATTGCAAGAATAGGACTGTGACAGTGTTCTCACTTTACTCCAGTTTGGGAACATCACAGCAAAAACCCTGTTATTGGGCTTCCTGTCATTTGTCTTTGACAGTGTGAAGTTTAAAGCTGGGGCACACTGAACCAATAAGCTGAGTGCCCCAGGTGGCCAAATGGCCCCCAAGGTAATGGACAAACACACTTCATAAGGACAGATGTGCTACTGAGTGAGCAGACACTGCTTGCTGCCCGTGCAAGATCTCATCTGACTCCTTGTCTGTTCTGGTGGAGACCTTTGTTGGTGGATGCTCCCTATCTCACAGGTACTGCATACTTTGGCATGTTTCCCTCTGTTAAAATCTTTCTAACACAAGGGGAAGGACAGTGTCTGCCAGCTGTTGACATGGGCAGTTATTCTGCACAGCAGCAACAGACTCTGATGGACTGTGGGTGTGACTCAGTGATAAGAGCTGGAGAGCAGGGAGCATGATGTAGCTGAGGAACCCTGACTCTACGTCTCCATGGTTCACGGGGGAACCTTCCAGAGACACCGATATCCCATTCTCAAAGTGAGCTTTCTAATGCTTTAAGTCAATATTTTTCAGTAGGTCCAGTTCTCAGCATGCAGTGTGCTCAAGGCCTGAGGAGAACTCATGGAATATCAGCTTCTAAATCACTTTTTGTTTATTTGCTCCCAGAAACTGAATATGAAATTCCATGTTCAAAGGCTTTACACACTACCTCTGTTGAGAACACATGCAAAACGTGCTGTCTTGCTTTGAGGGATGAAACATTTTGGTCCTGTTGAAACCCCTCAAAGTTACAGGGCATCCTACATCTTTGATCTCCAAGTATCATATGTCAGTGTTTTTCTTTTCTGTCTCCTCTGTTGAAATCCTGCCA
This sequence comes from Podocnemis expansa, assembly GCA_007922195.1. Classification (NCBI taxonomy): domain Eukaryota; kingdom Metazoa; phylum Chordata; order Testudines; family Podocnemididae; genus Podocnemis; species Podocnemis expansa. The sequence continues at coordinate 966,623 of ML682181.1, read as the reverse complement.
TTTAGTCAACCTCAACTTGGACCATGGGCTACAGCAGAGTGTGTGTCAGCTACGCCTGTGTAGCTTGTCAGACTGAATTCTTCCCCTGGCGAGTCTCTGACGTGGTGTAACAGGAGTAAACAGTCAGCTTTCCTGAATGAAACTAAAGTTTCAAGAATGGAACATGAGGTATCTGACAAAAGGGTGATAAAACAACCAGCTATTTGTGCTAGTTTCCTCTGATGAGGACCAAAGTAGGTTAAGCATTATCTGTCTTCCAAAGCATTGTCTGTTTTGTCAGTCAAACTAAGACTAACTATGCTGACATCATGATTTTTAACTTAATGTAGCCATAAATCAATAACAAAAGAAAAGAGTTTACCATACACATTGATAATTACATTAAGTCAGTACTATGTCTTTAACAACAATAGGTAGTTTCACAGCTCTCTATTGTGTGGATTCTTTTACCTTTCTCTGAAGTCTCTAACACTGGCCACTGGATACTGGATTAGTTGAGTGACAGGTATGATTCTGTCTGGAAATGTCTATCTTCTTATTGGTGGTGAATATAGCAACAGCCATACCTGGTCAGAACAACTGTTGATTAATCCCAGTATCCTGTTATCACAGGATACCGCCCACCCACCCCACTCTGGGGTTATGATCTATGTAACTTTTCTGTTCACTTTTGCAATGCAAGTGTGTGGTTTAATGCAAAATATGGCACACAAGTTTCCATCTTGAATGATATTAACAGTCTCAACATTATTGTTATGGTAACATGTTTCCTCCAGAATTACACTTGTGCGTGAAAGTGAAACATTCAAATGTATCTCACATGCCTCACGGAGTCGTTTCCTAGCAGCATGTAAACAGCCATGTGTGCAAGTGCCCATCCCGAGAAAACAAGAATAAAAATTGGGCTCACTCAGTGTCTGCAGTACCTTCTATCTCCTTTCCTTTCTGAACAAAGAGAACAACCTAAAAGCAAAAAAAGCACAGAGAAGGAGAGGTAAAGGTGTGATAAAAAGGAGATCCTTTGGTCTGCTAGAGACTTTCTGTCAAAGGATTCTTATAGTGTAACATTTACATCTAGGGACAGTGATGGGCTGCAAAAGCATCATGGATGAATTTCAGTGGTGATGTTTTAGATTAGTTTAGGCCTCAACGGAGGTATTGTCTCCACTTCTAGGCATCTCATTTTTGGAAACACATGGATAACTCTGAGAAAGTCCAGAGAAGAGCAACAAGACTGATTAAAGGTCTGGAATACCTGACCTGTGAGGGAAGATTTAAAAAAAAAGCTTGGTTTAGTTTGTCAGTATTCAAGTACCTAAAAGGCTGTTATGAGCAGGAGGGAGGAATAGATAGATAGATAGATAGATAGATAGATAGATAGATAGATAGATAGATAGATAGAAAAGCAGGTTAGATAAATACCTGTCAGGGATGGTGTTAAGATGTTACATGGTCCTGCAATGACTGCAATGGAGTGGACTTGGTGACCTCTCATGGTCCTTTTCAGTTTCAATTATACTGTGATTATAATTAATTTCTCTTTTCTTGTGTTAATGACTGACAGATTTATTAAATGATTCTGCATTGGTTTGCTACATACTGTCTTGAAATCTAATTCTAATTGATAAACTAGTGTTTTGTTTAAGCCATGTGGATTTTAGAGATTGTGAGAGAGGAAAAAGTTGTTGTATTTTAATTTCCTTGTTAAACAGATGGAAATCATGTTTATGAGCTTGCAGTGATTTAGGAAGGGCCATGATCCATGAAAGATGGAAGTTCACAGTTCAGTGTCCATGGGAGCTGCTTGAGGGACCCTCTCCTGCAGAGTGAAGATTCACTGCCTGGGACTTAGTAAATGAAGGAGACTGATGGAGGCTTGCCCAAGAGTTGGTGGCCACCTAGCAAAACAGATTAAGTTGGTATCAGGAAGTGGGCAATCAAGGAGGCACACCAGCACACCAGACCAAATAGTTGGAGGGGAATATCACAGTGGCACAATAGAAGCATGATACATTCACATCTTGTTGCTATAACTGGTATTGACGATTTTAACTGAAGTTCCTGAAAAGTCAGGAGCTGATCAGAGTTTGTAATTTTATTTTATTTTATTTTATTTTATTTTATTTTATTTTATTTATGAGGAAATAAACACAGAGAAACCTAAAGATGTTCAGCAAAAAGTTCCCTCACTCATGAACAAATTATGGGGTCAAGCTCAGGCATTGTTTAATGAAATGACAACTAGGGAGGCATTGAAGTATGATGCATTTTAATGGGCTGTCTTCCAAAGGTTCCAGATTACAGCTAATGTGTACAGAATGAAGTTTAGAAACCTTAAGAGGGAAACAAGAATGGCCCCTGGAGATTATAGTCATACATTTTGGAATTGGTTAAAACAGTAGTCAAGGGTAAAGAGGTCAGCATTATAATCGATTCTGTGATCTCATGTTACAGAAATGGTTCCCAAGCATGTGTACAAAGACAGAACTGGTCAAAGGGATAAGATGTGAAATCTGTGATAAAGATGGTCACAGCATAGGATGCCTTTGTGCATGGCTAAACCTCTATGGGACATAAGCCTCAGTAGGAAGAGGGGCAGGGAGGCAGATGAACACCCACCAGGAGCCCCACCTTGCCTATTAACATGCAGTACAACCATATCCTGAAGGAAGAGATGGATTGGGGCAGCAGATACATATCCCCCAGCAGCCATGTATCTCCTATGAAAAACATGTTAATTGTCATTGGAAGGAAGGGAGCCCAAGGACATCTTTCAAATGCAAATCCATGGAGCTTTTGGGAAAGCAGTGTTTGGAGCTGGCAGGGTATAATTTTCTTCCAGTCCAGGTGAAATCAGTAATCTCAGCATCTAAAGCTCCTGAGATGCAGGATACACCCTCTGTTTTTATGAGTGGCTTTGAGGGTGTGGTGGGGAATGTGGGGAATATGGAATTCTAGGGGATATCAAGATAAATGGATGTGAGGCTGTTGTATGCAGGAACACTGGTACACAGCTGACACTAGGGTAGAATGAGTCCCAGAGAAAGCCAGGTTTCACAGGCTGGAAGTGGATATCCAAGTTGTGGGGGACACGGAATTTCTGTGACTCTTTTCCCAGTGCAAATACAGTGTGAAGGCTAAGAATGTGATGTAAAAGTTTGTGCAGTAGATCAGATACCTGAGTGGATACTTTAAAAAAAATAAAAAAAGACTTTCCATGTGGAGCTAGGTCTGCCAACCTGGTGACTTCCAACAGTCTGGTAGGCCCTGCAGAAAGCCCAGACAGCTGGGGTAAAAGCCAAGAAGTTCTCATGAAGGAGGATTGCATGTCTCCAAGTGGGGAGGAATCAGGGACCAGATCCTTCCTGCCAGAGAGGAGAAAGATGGCTACTGTGGCCAGGGAGGCTGTACCCAAGACAAAGGCCTGTAAGTTGCAGTTGAAATGGAAACAGGACTCACTTAGCAAGCCAAAGAAGGCCATGCCATAGAAATAAATCCAGAGAGGAAGGTAGGGAAGAATTAGTGGTGGATACATGGAATGCTGCCCCACTGATCGCTTGGGTTGATCCAGGAACTCTGTCTGCATCCAAATGCACAGCCTGTGGCACAGAAATTTTGGAAAGAACTCCTTGACTGACTGGAGAGTGCACATCCACTCCCTGGGACTGATTACACACATCAGCTTAGAGTAGTGTGATGATGGAGCGGGGGGGCCCCAGCAAGGTAGGGTAAGTTGGCAACTAGAAGTAGGTTATCGTGAAGGGACAGAGGAACACTGGACCATCACACTTGTGTGCCAACAGTGACCAAAGTTAGGTACTTCATCGGACATGAAAATAACAGGCAATCATCTTGTATAAATCCAAAATCATGTTTGGCTGATCTTTCAGTTCCAAGTATCTGTGGATTTAGATGAGAACAAAATGATGCAATGTTCAATATCATGTAGTCACCTGTTGTTTTTTTCCTTTCAGGCAGTAGTCTTTTGAACTCCTTTGGATGTATCCAGAGAATATTTCAGCTGTAAATAACACCAAATTCCAAACAGCAGTGTTCTACCTTACTGGAGTTCTTGAGCAGGACGACTTCTATGTCTGGATTTCTATCCCTTTCTCCTTAGTATATTTTATTTCCATATTAGGAAATTCATTCATTCTGTTCATTATAAAAACAGATCCAACACTTCATGAACCCATGTACACTTTGCTTTCCATGCTGGCCATCACAGACGTTGGCTTATCCATATCCACTATGCCAACAACATTGGGTATATATTGGTTTAATTCTAAGGAGATTAGCCATGACGCCTGTTTTGCTCAGTTGTTTTTCATCCACTCCTTTGGATTGACCGAATCCTCTATACTCTTAATAATGGCCTTTGACCGTCTTATTGCCATTTGTAACCCCCTGAGATATGCTTCCATCTTGACCCCAGCCAGAATAGCCAAGATGCTATTGGTGATTCTCCTGAGAGTGGTGGCTGTAATTTTACCACTCGTCATTCTCCTGAAACAGCACCATTACTGTCAAGCTAACATCCTTCCTAATTCCTACTGCCAGCACCATGATGTCATGAAGCTGGCTTGTTCAGATATCAAAGTCAATGTTATCCTTGGATTATTTGGAATTCTCTCTTCAGAGGGGTTGGACTTTTTGCTCATTCTCCTATCTTATGTGATAATCCTAAAAACAGTCTTGAGCATCGCATCCCACACAGAACGATTTAAGTCTCTAAACACATGCATCTCCCATATCTACATTGTCTCACTTTATTACCTACCATTACTTGGTGTGGCTATAACAAACAGATTTGTGAAGTTCTCTTCTCCTTTGGTTCCGATTGTCATGGGTTATGTTTGTTTTCTGGTCCCACCTCTGATGAACCCAATTGTGTACAGCCTTAAAAACACACAGATTCGTTCGAGGATGATCAGGTTGTTTGTGAAGTAAAGAGTCCCCATCCTCTACAATGCAAGGGGCAGCATAAATCCAACCTGTCCAGCTTGAAAGCTAATCCTGAATCTGTGTTTTGAGGCACTATACCCTATTTACTGTAAATACAAGGATCCAAAAATTCTTATAAAGCAGATGCATTGCATTCTGTAGCCTTTGGCTATATCCTATATTTAGCTTGCATGCATGTATTACCACATCTATTTTATACAAATATATCTTTCTTTATATAAGTTTAAGAAACCATAGCTTTATAGTATTTCACTTCTTAGTGGTAAGAGTTCTTGGTGCTAGTTCTTTTCTGCAGACCTTTGTAAAAGGTGCGACTCAGTTTGTAGAGATCTGGAAGTAAGTTTGCTATGCAACAGGATAAGACCTCCAAGCTCTGTAAACCAAAGCTTGAATCTATCTATGCAATAGAGGAAACGCTAACCAGGTTAAAGGTGAGCATAGGCTGTGCAGAATTTGGCAAGTTGGGCTTTGATCATGTTCTGCAGATAAACAAGTGGAAAATATCTATGAATTCACCACAAAACTCACAAGCTGATAAACAAGAAAAGGGGAGAACATGCTAGAAAAATAGATGTAAAATAGATCCCTGAACCAATAATCTAGAAGTATTCCCAACATTTACTGGAAAACATCTGTATTTGGGCCAGGAAGAATGAAATAATTCAATTTATTTTTAGAGGGGTACTGTGCAAACAGGGTATTTAAAGCCCAGATTTGTGGAAGGGTCTAAATTTCCATGTTCCAGCCAATAAACTTGAACAGCACAAGAGGAAACAGCATAGGCTTCCAGAAGCACTCTACCTGACTTCTTTTAGCTAGGTTCTTTTGGCTAGGTTTCTTTATTTTCTTTGATCAGTTTAAAATTGTTAGCTCAGTACTTCAACTTATCAGCATTTCGAGTGTGAATATAATTCTTATAACTGTATCTTAAAGATAGGAAATCTTAACAACAATACTGTTTATAGTGGTTATAGAGATGCATTGATGTACCACTTTATCATTTATTTTACATAGTATTTATTTGTACTTTTATCTATCATTTGCTGTGTACAGTTAGCAATAAAGAAGTCTCTTAAAATCTCAATCTGAATACTTCTTGACTGCTTGCTTTTGCAGAGGAAGTCCTATTTAATTAACATACCTGTAGTCAGTCTGGACTAAGAACATCTGTCCTTCAAATTGATCCATATTGGCCATCGTAAATTCCCAAAGAATAACAGAAATTGGCTACAATTCTCTCTCTCTCTCTCTCTCTCTCTCTCTCTCACACACACACACACACACACACACACACACACAAGTTCTGAGAGAAGGAGATAGTTACCAAGCTCAGCATTGTTCAAGTTAAACCACAGGGCAGATGGTTGGGCTTCTTGGCAGATCGGAACCCAATCTATCACCACACAATGTTCCTTGGACTTTACAGAAGGGACTCCAAGACTCTTATTTTCTTCACTCTTTTTATAGGCTCCAGAGTGCATGCAAGACTATGAAAACTGCTTTGTCATATTATTACCATATTTGTTGTGAAGATCTATCACTCAAAGTTTTAACAAACATTTTTTTTTTCTGTTCTTGTTCCTCTTATACACTTTCTCAATGTCATGGGTGTTAGTTCCTTTGTTTCTCACTGTTAATTTTTCTTCTATTTTTCAGCCATCTGTATCCCTATTATCTGGGAATTGCAACATCTCCACTTCTTGCGTATGCTTATCATTTTAAACTTCTCGTCACATTCAATCTTCAATTAGACTAGTTGACATATTAGTTTTTATTTTATTTTATAATTAATTAACTCATACATTTTAATATAGACAGAGCAGATTCTTGCCCCTGAGTATAAAATCTCAGGAAAGTGGCCACGATGGAGCAATTATATTCTTTTGGTTCCCCCATGCATTGAGATTTCAATAAAAAAAGTTATATCAAATGTTCTCAGTGGTTCTCTGACTTTCAAAAACAAAAGTTATCAGTTCAGTTCATTACTGATCAGACTATACAACCCTGAAGCTTGAAAACTATCACCCTACCTGCTTTGCTTATAACACTTGTTTGCTGAACTTATCCAAAATCTTATATTTTAAATAATATTCCCTGTCAGGCAGCCCTACAATATTCAAATGGATCTACAAGTCTACAATATTCAAATGGATACAAGACACTGAATATCATCAAAAATGAAATCTAATATATATACTTTTAAAAATGGTTATCATACAGATTTTGAAAGGCACTTGAAAATACAAGATTAACCTATGCCAGTAAAATGGAGATCTATGGTGTTTTTGCCATTGTTGCAGAGCCAATTTAAGCCACTGATGCAAGACGATATTTTTTTCTATAAATGTCCAAATTCAAATGATTATAGCATGTGTAACAACATCATCTGATGAGCACATCATAGATATACACATAGAAGGATCTTTACATCTTACTGAGAGAAATGGAGTCTGATGGTGTGACTAGGACATCTTCTTTTACATGCAGAAGGTGCTGGGTTCAAACCCCAGGGGGCTGGACAAGATGATCTCACGAGGGACCTTTCAGCCCTATGAGTCTATTCTATTTTATTCTATTCTATTGAATGGAGCCTGAGGGAGTACAGAATACCTTAGATCAGGATTGAAAAAAAAGGAAATTAAATTTCAAAGTTAATTTCAAAAGATGCACATATAAAACCATATTGGCAACAGAAATGAAATATATTTGTGAAGAACAATAGATTCAGTTTACAGACCCCTGTAAATATATTAATTTTATGAATGAAACTGCCAATACTTCTTCTTCTTAAAGACTCATAATATTCTAGAGCAGGGTCAACTTCTAATATTAGGAGTAAACACTGATTTGGTACAAAACACGCTAGCACAATCAAATATACCAGCTCTGCTTACACAGTGATAGCCAATTAAAAACTGTAAAATATAATTATGGTGCAAAGTCTGCCCCAAGGTATATTTGTTGGAAACTCTACTTGGATGGTCACCTACTGTCACTGGGATCATGAATCCAGCCCTGCATGACATTGTGCTCCTGAGGGTGTTACAGATGGTCCCTATTGTAGCTGCAGTACAACTCTTCCTGTACTAAAAAGGAAAGTAACACAAGTGACTAAAAGATTCTCCAATAAGAGTAATGTGATGCTTTAAAATATAATCTCAAGTTCAAAAAAAGAAAAAAAAATCCACTAATCAGTTGAACTCTAGAAGGCATGTCCTGAACCACAATCAGAGATGAGTCTCCATAAGCCATTGTGATAGCCAATTAATTTATGGTGTCCACCAAAGAAGAGATTTCTGGTGTGAAACTGAACTTTTCAGTTGCCTGACCAATATTCTGGGACCTCAAATAGTTTAAATTGAATGCTTGCAGATTCTAGCCTCTGACATCTTCCAGGTAGAAGAGACAAATAGAAATGCTGAGCAACCCTGCAGACATCTCAATCTGTGCATAGCACAGCACACAGTAAGGTGAAACACAAGCTATATATGTTGACAGCTATGCTCTGATTAATACATTATAACTGAATGGTGGGGGGGGGCATAATTTTCAAAACCAAGAGGCACATTTTGTTTGCTACGCAAAGTATCGATGTTGTTTCAAAAACCCCAATTAATATCCTGAGAATAGAATACATGAGAGGGTGAGAAATGTAAAGACATCTTTCACTTTCTTTGGCAAATCAGAGCAGAGATGAATATGTGACTGAGGGATGTGCACACAGGTGTCCTGGAAAGAGACTCAAAAGCAATGTCTATCCCTGTCCCCTCCAGTTTTGTGGCTCTGGATGTGGATATCTGTGGAAATGTGGACTGTAAATGGATTTCATCTCCCACACAGAGAATTATGAGTTGTGGTACTTAACAACTTTTCCTTTAGAAAATATTTCAGAGGTATTCCAAATTATGTTCACTAGGGTCTGTGCTATTAACTCTTTCTACAGAGAGTAATTGCATGATATTTTTTCTGTGAACAGACCTGCTGTTTGAAACACTTACAGTTACAATCTTGTAGAGAATAATTCTCCTGAAATTGTATAAGGCACTAAAAATGTTACAAAATAACAACACTGCAAGTCTGTGTTTTAGGAAGGAGTAGCTATGATGTACCATTGAAGGGATTAGAAAGTAGGCACATATGATTTTAAGACTATCATCTGTTACGTGAGCAAGGATGAAGTAATTTCCACACTGAACTGTATATTAGCATGAAAGAAGTGGAAGCGGTTTTTCCATCCCTGCTCTTCTTTAGCTTCTGCTTTTGCTGTGATCACAGTATATATTCGACAGCTTGCATTCAGCAGAAACTGGTGCAATTTTATATGCAGGTTGTTATCCTAAAACCTTTTCACCATACAAAGCTTGCCCTCTAAAACACGCATCCAAGAAGGAGCTATCACTCTACTTCCTCTTCCCGGCACTCTCTGCCCTTATTTCCTTTCTCTCAGCAGTTTATTTAACCACAAGATTAATCGGGTGCACACTGTGGTCTGGGGATGACATTATCTATGTGGGTCTTCATATGATACATATTGTTAGTTTTGTGTGTGTGTGTGAATTTTAAAAGGGATAGCCGTGTTAGTCTAGTCCAGTGAAAAAACAACAAGGAGTTGTGTGACACTTTAAGACTAACAGATTTATTTTTTGCAGGAGCTTTCATGGGAGAAGATCCCACTTCCTCAGATGCTTCGAAGATGAGTGAACTTACAGAAAGGAATGAAACTAAATGCAGGGGGGTGTAAAACATAGGATCAGGTCATAAAGTAACAGCAAATCAAAGAGAGACAGCTGAACTCAAATTAATATGCAAGCTAAATTCTGTGAAAGCAGGACTGAATCGAGACTATGGATTCTTTTCCCATTACAAAGGGTGATTTGACTTCAGGCTTCCCATGGTTTGAGCCTGTAAACTGCTCTGATTTGCTGTTACTTTATGACCTGATCCTATGTTTTACACCCCCTTGCATTTAGTTTCATTCCTTTCTGTAAGTTCTCCCATCTTTGAAGCATCTGAGGAAGTGGGATCTTCTCCCACGAAAGCTCATGCAAAAAAATAAATCTGTTAGTTTTAAGGTGCCACACAACTCCTTGGTGTGTGTGTGTGATACACCTGCAGTGGGAACTGTATTAGCCAGGTGATCTGAAGCCTCGCTCAGCCCTATAGCAGGAAATATGGATCTGATGATCCTGAGCCAAAGTGTTTCCGTGGTTAACACTTTGGGTTACCTTTCACTTAGACCTGAAGTGGAAACTCTGTTAGTCCAATGATGAGAAGTCTATGCATCTGCAATGTCCTACAGGTAATCTGACATAGCACTTGTGATAAAAACAAAAACAAACAAAAAAACACTTTTTCACAACAGATTTTTGTAGAAACAAAAGTACCAGGCTAGGCTTCATTACAATGTAGCAAAGTGGTAAGACACCTAAATCAGAAGGTACATTGAATGTTTTTTTGCTCTCAGTGTGACAGAACAGGTCAACTGACAAGATTTTTCTCCTTCCCCACTCTGCTGCACAAAATCTGTTCTTTCAGAGTCTTACTATTCTATAGGGCTTGGACCGTATGTTCAACACCTGTGGCACCAGAAACATTTCTTTTGTGTCCAGAACTTCTTCAGTTGATCCACTCTCCCTTTTCCTTAAGACGTCTACCACATTCTTTGATCCACAAATCACTAAACATTGTCATCTATCAAGATGAAGTAACAGTGTAACACTTGCAAAAAGCAAACATCATTGTGGGATTTTGTGATATGGTCCCCCAGAATCTGGTCTGCTGTGTCAATGTGCCTCCCTGATTGCCCACTCCTGAAGCCTGATTTACTCGTCTCTGCTAGGAGGATCCCCATTCCTGAGTCAGTCCACACCAACTTCCTGCATGTAAATGGGCCCAGGCAGTGGATGTGCACTGTCTAACCACTCATGGAATAGTCTCGCCTCTAAGAAGTCCCATTCCTGAGATGGCACACCAGGAACTTCTGTCTTGCAGGGATGGGGCCCTTCTGAGATCATTGCAAGCTGGTAGGTCTGACAATTTATCAAAGAAACTGAAATGCAACCAACCCTTGCCCCATCACACACTCTAGAATCCATGCAGCTGTAGGTAAAACAATTACTAATTAAAACCTGTTTTTATGTGAGCATATAATACATTAATACAGTCTATTAGTCAGGAAGTAAGGAGTTAATCACTTAAAAAAAAGTATCTAACTCAAATGTCACTCTTTTTGTCCATTCTAATGTTTTCCACAGAGCTGGCCACTGATGGTTTGAAGTCAGTCTCTAACTTTTTCTAGGCAGAGCACAGTCCTTGGTTGTAGATGAAGATGTTTCAAGATGGTGTAACCCTCTCACTTTTCTCTCTGGATTACTTGGGAACAGACAACACTCACATGTGCACAGGTGCCTAAGGTTGATGACAGTAGATCCCAAGTTTCCCAGTGATTATGTTGGGATGGTGGGAATCCTCTGAAAAGAAAAAAAAAAAAAACAAGAAAAAAAAACAGGGAGTTGTGTGGCACCTAAAGACTAACAGATTTATTTTTTGCATGAGCTTTTGTGGGAGAAAATCCCACTTCATCAGATGCTTCAAAGTGACAAAGTGGGATTTTCTCCCAGGAAAACCCATGCAAAAAACAAATCTGTTCATCTTTAAGTGCCACACGACTTTCTTTCTTTCTTTCTTTCTTTCTTTCTTTCTTTCTTTCTTACTGGATTAGACTAACATGGCTGTCCTTTTGGAAACTTGAGTTGACTTAACCTTGCCTAAGTTGAGTTAAGCAACTCTAGGGGTGTATTTGGAAATTTATTAAGTCGACCTAAGCATTTGCTTAAGTCGACTTAATAACTCCCACTCTAAAACTCAAGTTTAAGGATGTAGTCAACTTTATTAAGTTGGCTTAAGCCAATTGGAAACAAGAGAAGATCTTAAGTATGGCTTTATTCATTTTAATTTACTAAAAGATCTCTCACATGTGGCTACAGTTACGCACAAGCTTCAATATCTTCATTGCCGTTACCAGGTTTGTAGGTTTGCATAACATTCTTTAAGTTCCTATTTGTGTATCTTTTTCAGTAGGTCTATTGTTGATGCTTACTCCAAAACTGAGAGTATTGAATGTGCCTGCTGTTTAAACTCTCAATTGCTGAGAAAATGTCAGCAGGATTTAAATCACTGCTATGTATTTTTTTTTCCCCTGAGAGTAGCACTGCTTTGGCCTGTAAATCTGTCACATTCATTAAAAAAAAAAAGTTTGGTTCCGGAAAGAAATTCAAAACCAGTGACGTCTTCATTCAATTTCTCATATCTCCATGTTAGTTGGGACAAAATTGTGTCCACTGCCTTTTTAATCTCAGATTTAAACAACTGTTCCCCTCAAAGACTGCTTCTTTCATCTTGTGACTCATAGAAATGCATTGGTGTGACTTTTTGCTTAGGTTTTTCAAGGAATTCTGTAGATACTTCCATATTTTTGGAATTCTAATTGATTTTCATGTTTATCTTATAAAGTGTTTTGCAGTCCATGAAAAATATACTGCTTGAAGTACAGACAATATTTTACCTTACAAGATTTTGGTTATTTGGTAGCAAGGATAAGAATAGCATTCCATATAGATAACATACATAAATAATGGTAGTGAATTTGTGTAATATTTGTCACAGTAGCAATGGTTAATGGGTTATATAACAATGAATTTGACATTGTACAATGCAGGACTCATGGACTTCTTTAATTTGACTATTTAAGACCTTGGCTGTGTTAGCTCACAACAACCAAAGTGTATCACTATGCTCCTTCCAGGCAGACATCATCACGGTCCACCTATTAATCGATCTAGGGAAAAGAATTGTAGATCTTTTGAACTAGCCCAAAAGAGGACAACATCGATCAACTTACAGAGGCCAAATGTACATATGCTACATTCAAACTGTGTTCAGAACCGGGGACTGTCATGTGGCAAGTCCTACCCAGAGCCCCCTGGTAGAGAAAGAGAAGGCTGTGTATGTGGGGAGGGTGCCTGCACATCCTTATAAACTATATACATAAAGGCAGTATTGCCTAGGCACACCTTACGTGCAAGAACTAGACTTAGGCAACACTCACAGTCAAGGAAATCAACACAACCATGGCTTTTTGTAGAAAGAATGGTGCTAGGCTAGGCTTTATTGCAACATAGCACTATGGCAAACAATCTATATCAGCAGGTTTGTTGGCAGCATTCGTGCTTTCAATGCAACAGAACAGCTCAACTGACAGCAGGACTCGCTGTCACCCTCTCAGCTCCAGGAAATTTGGGCTCCAGGGCTCCTATTCTTATTACCGTTCCCTACAGACTCAGTCACCTTCAGAATCCAAATTCACCTTGATTGTTGCATATGCTCCTTTCTTGATGCCATCCATTACTTTGCTAAGTCCAAGCATTACTGTACACCTCCATCCATCAAGGGGTCAGGAATCAAAACCTTAACTATCCCTATCCATCAAGGTATGATTGTTTGAATGAAACTGTGCCTTTCATGAGTTCCTTATATAATACCTCCTTATCTCATTGGCATTATTTGTTGCCATTAGGCTGACTCAACCCCTCCCACCTTTTAGGTACTTTTCCATTTTTCATACTTGTAATTACAATTTCAGCTTGTTTATTGCCAATTCCAGTGTAGCTGATTTTCACAATTTGTTGCATGTCCATACTTTCAGTTCAGACACTGTACATTCTGTTCTGGCCCACTGTTAGAGTACTTCATTAGGCCTTTGTAACCTTTAGGTATACCTATAGTGAGTTGCATACACATATTTTTGTATGTCTTATACAAATATCTATCTATCTATCTATCTATCTATCTATCTATCTATCTAGGAATTTATAATCCCATAGTCTTTTAGTTAGCATAATATTTCAATAGTGTTGTAGATAGCATACAGTAAATTTAGTTTTAGGCCTAAATGTTCTTACCTAAATGGAAAAAATTGCAAGCAATTGCTTCACAATAGTAATGTTTCATAAAATCTTGCAACAATGGTAAAATCTGTGAACATCACCTATGATATTATAGGAAAATAAATGGGGAGGGGGTGACTGCCGGTTGCTGAGTTGAGTGGAAAAGTAACAAACAGGCTATTTCTATCATGTTGTACAGACAAACACATGAAAAGGGACCTAACCACAAGTCTTCAGAAAATAGTAAACAGGAATGTAGGAGGAAAATACATCAATTATATGCATGAACACGGAAACCAACATTCTGAAAGCACCCCAATAATTTTTTGGGTTCAGACCCTATTTGGACCAGGGGGAATGAGGTAATGTGCAAAAAAGGGTATTTAAGGACTCAAAATGAAGGAGGGGGGGTGTGAAGCCTCCATTTTTATCAGCCTGAATTCAACTTCTTCAGAAGATCTTCCCAGACCCACTTGGCACTTCTTTACTTTGTTTGTTTTAATTTAATTAGGGTTAGAATTGTTTGCTTGGTACTTTAATTTGTCTTCACTTCTAGAGTGAGGATAACATTTGCAATTGTAAACTATCTTATAGCTTAGAAAAATCTTAGTTGATTTATTGTCTATGGCTATCTTTAAAATGTATTAATATATTACATTACTTACTGCTATCATTTACCAATTGTCAACTCTGTTATATGCTATAAACTGTTAGGAATAAAAGAAAAGTTATAAAATCTTAATTTCAAAGTGTAGCTTTTGTCTCCATTTCCTGAGAGGAACCCTATCATCTAGTTTTAACAATTTATCTGTAGCCAGTTTGGGCTAGAACCCTTGCCCTGTAAATACGTTAATTAAATTCATATGGCTCACCCCAAATTCCAACTTAATTACAGAATGGGCCTATAGATTGAAACAACACCTAGGCATTTCTATTCATTGTTTCTATTCTAACCTTTTACTTTCTCTTACAGTCACCAGCCCAACTTCTGACCCAGCTTCCCACCTCCTGCTCACATACACCTCTTATCCCCCCATCTTCTGTCCATGCCCCCATATGACACCTCCAGCTTCTGCCCTTGCCCCCCACTTGCTGCCACCATCCACCCCTTCTCTGACCCCATCTTCTGCCTATGGACCCCTTCACCACATTGGCATCTCCTTGTTCCACATAAATTCTGTTTTGATTTTCCCCTGACATTTTGGACAGATTGTAATAATAAAAATAATTATAATAAAATAGTGCTGCTCACCCAGACAGATTAATATAATGATCATTATTCCCATATACTCAAAAGATCCTAACTGCAAAGTGCTCAAGTTGGCTGTGGAACTCACAGCTACAAGATATCAAGGGTGACAAACATTTAGTGGGATTCAAAGAGAGACTGGATTCTTATATAGGAAACTACATAATTCAATTATTGTAGTGAGGGATTCTTAAAATAGCTTGGAGGATTATAAACCTTCCTGATGTACACTGTAAAAATGTTTATTTAGTATATGTCACAAGGAATCTATAGCTTTGAAGAAGTACTCTCATTGACCTTTTACTGAAGGGTGTCTTCTATCTTCATCTAAAGACTCTGGTACTGGCCACTTGACAGTGGGCTAAAAGAACTGGAGGTTTGATCCTATCTGGCAAAATGTACCTTCTTAACAGTGGTGAATATAAAGTAACAGCCATACCAACCAGAATATTTGTACAGCTATCCTAGTATCCTGTTGTCACAGGATCCCATCCCCTACCTGCATGGGTATGATCGGTGTGCCTATTCTTTTCACTTTTGCCTAGTAATGAGGTGGTATAATGGAAAATATGCCAAACTAGTGTTCCTCTTTCGAACGCTCATACCATACTCTGCATAATTTCCATGGTGACATGTTTCATGCTGTATTATGTATGCATATAAGTATGACACATGTTTGCAGGTATTTCACATGGCTCATGGGGGAGACAATCAAATCTGTCTCCCAGAGCATGGAAATAGCCAGGACCCCAAACACATATCCAGAGAAAATAATAACAACATTAGGTGAGCTAAATTTCTTTAGCACCTTTTTCGGAGAGTGAGAAGTCCCCCAACCTTTCTGAACAAAGAGAATCAACTAACAGTGAGAAGAAGGTGGGAGGAGAAGCATGTTGAAAAGGAAACACTTTGAACTCTTATGCAATGGCTACATTAGGCGAACTTAGTTTGGTCCTGCTATATTGAACTAAGAAGTTTGAGGTTAGTTCAAATTAACCTCGGGCTAATTCAAACTAACTGCAGAACGATGAAAGTCAGGACCGCTCTCCTCAAATCCAATTTATGCCACCTCCTCTGGTTCTGCATAACCTGGGGGCCTGGGTAAAAAACTGGCAGACAGATTTCTTGGTTAAGGTGGAAGCGGATGACCACCTTAGGGAGGAAGGATGGCTGATGACATAAAACCACTTTATCCAAATAGAACCTCGCATATGGGGCTTCCAAAGAGAGGGCTTTCAACTCTGAAACCCTTCTGGCAGAGATGATTGCTACTAAGAAGGCCACCTTCCAGGACAGAACAAGCAGGATGGCTGAGTCCAAGGGGTTCATAGGGCTGCTCAGTCATTCCCGGAGCATAACATTCAGGTCCCGAGGCAGGGCGGGCTTACAGGGTTGTGGAAAAAGTCTCTCCACTGCTTTTAGGAATCTGATGGAAGTGGGATGGGAGAAGTCGGATGCCATTGGTGGCAGGGGCCAGATTAGTCTCCATGCTGCCTTCTGATGGTGGCTGGGGCCAGGTCTGAATCTGGCTCCAAGCCGCTGCCAGATCAAGCCCTGGGTAACGGTAGTATGCCTTGGAAGCTGGTAGTTCCGAGCACCAACATTTCTAGTTCCGGCCCTGAGTCATGGAGGCCACAAAAGAGGGTGTTGTTGGAAGCAAAGTGCCAGTGTCAGGTCCCCAACATATATTTTTTCAAAAAGCAAAACAAAACAAGGAGTCTGACTCCTTGGTTTATTTTTGCTGGACTAGACTAAGATGGCTGCCTTTTGGAAACTGACATATATTTTTGGGTCCAACATCGCTTAAATTGAATGCTTGCCCATTTTGGCTTTAAAAGCTGGTCATCTTCATTTCTGAAGTGCCAAAGGACTCTTGGTGGTGGTATATTTTTTTTCCTTAGAATAAAAGAAATTTTAAGAACAAAATGAAATATAAATGAATTTAGGTTTCGTTACAGGTTTCTACTACGTCTAGTCATGTTCAACATATTCATAAATGGTCTAAAGAAAGGTTTAAACAGTATGGTGTTAATGTTTTCAGCTCATACAAAACTGTGCAAGTGAGGTGCATCCCAAGACGACTGTGAAGAGGAAAATGGATATCACAGAATGGCAGATCAAATATTATGCAGAGCAACACATATTTGGAAACAGAATGCCAACCATTTGTATGAAATGATGCAGTCTAAATTAGCCCTTTCCACCCAAGAATGAGATCTGGGAGTCATGGTAATAGTTCTCAGATAACACCCACTCTATGTGCAGCAGCAGGGAAAACAGCTAACAGACTATTGGGAATATTTAAGATAACAACAGCTAAAAAGACAAAACATAAAGTATTGTCTCTTTATAAATCATGGCATGCCCAGATCTTGAACAGTGCATGAAGATCATGTCACCTGATTTTAAATAATGGTATTAAACAACTGGAAAAAAATACTGAAAATGCAATTAATAGGCTAATAGTATAGATCAGTTTCCATGTGAGGAGCGATTAATGAAACTGACATTGGAGGGACATGGTAGATATCTATGGAATTCTTGTTGGTGATGAAATAGTGAGGATAAATTTAAAAAAAAAAAAAAGGAAGTGTCATTTACTCCTTTTCATAACACATAAAGGAGGGGTCACCACATGAAATTAATTGGCAGAAGGTTTAAAACAAATTAAACAAAATATTTTTGCATACAATACACAGTAAACCTTCAAATTTCTCTGCCAGGGGATGTTATGAAAGCCAAGAATGTAACAGGTCCAGAAAGTATTTGCACAGACAGTGTAGGTTGCAGGAATAGAGCTGTGGTAGTGTTCTCACTTTACTTCAATTTGGGAACATCGCAGCAAAAACCCTGTAATTGGGCTTTCTGCCATTTGCCTTTGACAATGAGGGGGTTAAAGCTGAGACAGACTGAACCAATAAGCTGAGTGTCCCAGGTGGCTCAGTGACCCCCAAGGAAAAGAACAAACACACTTCATAAAGACAGATGTGCCCCTGACTGAGCAGACACTGCCTGCTGCCCATGCAAGACCTTATCTGACTCCTTGTCTGTTCTGGTGGAGACCTTTGTTGGCAGATCCTCCCCCTTCTCACAGGCACTGGGTACGTTGACAGGTTTCTCTCTCTTAAAATCTTTCTAACACAAAGGGAAGGATAGTGGCTGCCAGCTGTTGACATCCACAGATGTT
This sequence comes from Podocnemis expansa, assembly GCA_007922195.1. NCBI lineage: Eukaryota > Metazoa > Chordata > Testudines > Podocnemididae > Podocnemis > Podocnemis expansa. The sequence goes on along the minus strand of ML682181.1, from coordinate 948,277 downwards.
CTGTGCAGCAGCAGCAGACTCTGCAGGACTGTGGGTGTGACTCAGTGAGAAGAGCTGGAGAGCAGGGAGCTGGGGAACTGTGACTTTATGTGTCCATGGTTCATGTGGGATCCTTCCAGGAATACAGATACCCCATACTCAAAGTGAGCTTGGATTGTGAATATTCTGATACTTTCAAATATTTTTCAGTAGGCCCAGTTCTCAGCATGCAGCATGTTCAATGGCTCTCCTTCTTCTCCTGTGTTCACAAAGTCACTCAGTGACCCTCGGAGTCAGGAACCCTAGTGCAACTTTACATACAGCTTTTTATGCCAACCCCTTTCCTTCTTAATGAACTCACCTTCTGAATATGAGGTAAGGAGACAGAAGCTATTGCTCTTACATCTTCCTAGGATCATCCCCTTGCTCCCAGGCCAGAAAGAATTTTATCTATCCTTAAGGTAATTGGCAGGCAGCTTTCTTCAGTCCTCCCATTACGCACAGGTACCTCAACACACAACTATATTTTCTTCCATAAACTGGAATTGCCATCACAAAAACTCATTCAGAAGTTCCTTCTCGGCACCCAGTCATGCTGCAGTTTTCACTATCTACCATTAGAAATAAGAGACTCTCCCACAACCTGCTGAACCAACTCGCTATTTAAGCTTATATGTTGCCAAATACTTGCAGAACCTTGAATCTTGAGAGGATGAGGTTGTTGAGAAGATAGTGAGAAGCCTGTACCATCGGCAAACTCCTTGGGCCCTGTCACCATTTGATAGCCACACCACTCAGGTTCCTCAGGAGAGATTCTTTGGACTCACAGTGTATAAACATGAGTGTTTGATAAAATAAAAGTGAAGACAGTCCCATTATCATTAAATTTACACATATAATTCTCAATTCATGCTTCTGTAGCCTAGGTTCCTGAATTCAAGAACTGGCCATAGAAAGTTATCCTGTGCTCTGTGTAGAAGCAGTAACATACTTCAAGCTCTTCATAGTTTGGAATATGAGTATTTAAACACACACACACACACACACACACACACACACACACACACACACACA